>JARWLC010000002.1:152683265-153283265 GCA_033318265.1 Phyllotis vaccarum
GGCTGCATAATACACAATTTCATTTGTTCTAAGACCATATTAGATTTTTGATACAGTCAAAACCTTGTTTAACTACTCAACCTTATATTCGGTTTTCTTTCAGATTCATTATCAACATCTCAAAAGTAAAGGAAAGCGTTCTGTGACACTATCAAAACATAGTTAATGCTAAAATAAGCTTACATTTTGAAAAGAAATGTTTTTAAAAATAAGCTCTTAATGAAAAATATGAGTAGATGGGATTTTTAGCCAAACATAACAGTGAGTTATTTAGAAATATAGAATAATAAAAAGGAATGAGAGAATGTGATGGTAGAGTAAGTGCTGAAGGCGTATTGATAGCAATTAAGCCTAAGCCAAGACTTAATTTTCTGGACAACCATGAAGAAAAAGTAGCTTCAGATTTGTGGTTCCTACCACTCCAGGGAAATGATATCAAAAGCCACATGGAAAATGGCTTAAGAAATGGATACATTTTTATTATTTCTAATATTTAAAAGAGTGGGGCACTAATGGATAATTCAGCTTAGATACAACAGGTAGACTAGTTCTATAGCATCAAAGATTATTAGTGGGACGAATGAAGGAAAGAAAAGAGGAAGGAGTGAAATAAGAGGAAAAACAAAAGAGAAATGAGGACGGATACATAGAGATGGACTCCAGAACGGAGGGATAGAAATGGGAATGTGGAGTGGAGGTCATGTTAGTGGAAGAAAATGATTCAGCAATCAGGACAAAGTGCTAGGAAATGGCCTCCTATTCAGCTGACCCTTGACCTTCAGTCAATCACATATCTCTCAATGTACTTTGAAAGGATGAACTATTTGGTCTGTATCTAGAGCTGTTTCTTGGCTAATAATTGCTCAGCTCTTGGAGATGCTTCACTGAATGAAGTGTCAAGATAATCTCTTCAGCATGAATTACTCCACAAGAGGTAATCTCTAGGGTGAGCAATATTAATTGGAGGTCTAAATAGAAAGAAACCAAAAGTTATGCCAGCCTATATTTTAATAGTTTATTATTCTGAATATTTTTTAAAAATCAGCTGGCAGTATGATGATAAATGAATATTGATTGTTGTAGCCAGAGGTGAGAGGACACCTATAACTATCTTTAGGATAAGACCTAAAGAGGGCTGTTTTTCTGATGTGAGTACTGTGGTGACATTTGAGTTGGGGTTCATTGCAAAGTCATTGTTTCAACAAATTATTCTGGCAGCAGACTTTGGAGTTGTAGGCTGACTCTTACCCATCTATTATGCTGCTGGGTCCAGTTTTCCTTTCTGATTTTCTTTGGCAGACTTTGGAATTCCTTAAGGGATCTCTGACACTTGCTATCCTCAGGAGATTATTACAGGTTGGTAGCTTTGAGATATCTGACTTATATTTTTGAAAATTTTAATTTCCTAGCCCTGCTGCTCTGGTAGAATAAGAATCTGGGGGATATATACAGTGATAATTTTAGTACTTATATGTTAATTGTATGTGCACCAGGTAGTCTCTAATCATATGTAATTCCTGTCCTATTCAATGCCTTAAAAAAAAAAAAAAACTCTGTCCATATTCATTGCAGAGTTAGACAAAGGGATTTTGGGCTTGACACCACGAAGAATGTGAGGCTAAGTGAGTTGTTCACTGGTAGACTATTACAAAGCAATAGAACTGTGGTTTAGTATGGAATTTCTGACATATCTTGGTTTTTGTAAAACAGGTGACTATCTGTCTTTTAATTCATTAATGTATATGTTTTACAAGCAGACTCTGGAGTCTATGGAAAAATTAGATAATTTAAAAATGATGGCTAGTACACCCAGTGGCATTCAATATATAATTTAGTAATTGTTTTTCACCCCCTGGATATGACTTACATCTTAGGAGGTTATTTTTAACTCTGGTTGGTTTCAATTCTACATTATTGTATCTAGTTTCTGAGGCCTCTGATTATAAGTGGGAAGTTATCATAGAAAGTGGTCTGTTATTGAGAAGGATAGTGATAATTATGAGACCTTAGAGATAAAAGCCTAAAACAGTAAAAGAATAAAATTGTGTGTGTGCATTAAAGCAGAAGCCAAAACAGCCTACAGGTGCCATCTAGTTTAGGAGTGAAATAAGGTTATTAACTAAACAAGCCTTAAGGATGCATAGTCACAATATCCATCAATCAATAATCTGACACTTTTTGTACTATAGTCTGGAGAATATTGAACTCGGCTTAGAATGCTTTTTACCTGCAGTTTTAGGAAGATATTCACACACATATGAAGTGAGGTTGGTATTTGTCCTTTTGTGATGGAATCCTGTCTCAGCCCGCAGACTGCTGAACCTACCTGGCAAGAAGTTCAGCTTTAATTCTTTCCCAGTATTTAAAACGTATCTTTCACTGATGCTGTTTACAATGAGAGATATGCTGTGCTCCTTATCTTCGTTCTTCTGTGTGTAATATTATTTCCAAATTCATTGACTCTTCTGTTTTCTTTTTGATCATTTGTCTTATGCAACTTAGTTATGCAAGTTAGTATAGTTTACATGATGAGTGTTTTGCTTTGGGTTTGTTGAACTTTTGTGGACGATCAGTGTGATTGTTTTCTGTTCAGATTTGATTACATGCATGTTAGATTACCTGAAGTTGTCTCCATGTTAAATTTTGTATATTTTCTATTATTCCCATTCAAACTTAGCAGTATTTTCTTCTGTAGTGTGTTAGTTGCTGGTATTTCCATCTTGTATATTTCTGTGGTGGTACATATTGAATCAAGAGCCTGATACACACTTAGCAAGTGATTTGATATTAAGCTATAACCCACCCCATTGTATATTTCAAAACACCAAGAAAAAATTACTAAACGCTAAATTTAAAGTTTCATTTTGAGCTTTTCTTGTTGATAATATTTCTTCTACTTAACCTTTAAAGTGTAGTTAGTTCTTCACCATTGATAAGTTTTATCTTTTAGTTCATTTATATTTTTTGTGTCTATGCATACACACACATACACTCACACATACACACACACACACACACACACACACACACACACACACACACACACACCCTTTCTTTTAAAGATGTGTTAAATGGGAACAGAGCTGCATTAGTCTGGATTTAATTATTCATTATTGCAGAGACAAGACCCTCACAAGTTCTTTGTATCATATTCTGTGAAGGATGTTTTACATTCCTTTTTTTTTTTTTTTTTTGTAGAAAAAGAGATTAGTCTTATCCCCATGTGAGTACATGGTATTAGCCCTTCTAATTTGTTTGGGATTACTTGCTCTTATCTCAGTTTATTTTCTTACTACATGATTACCCAGATCAACATTTTCATGAAAACTAGGAAAATGCAAAGCTTACCTAGGCCACAGAATGCCTGGATATTTGACTAAACAGTGTGTTGAGAATGCCTGTCAGAGTGTTTCTAGGAGAAATCATAGTTGAACTGGTGGACGGAGAAAGCAAATCTTCCTCTCATGTGTGTGGGTGTCGACACATCTTACCAACTGAAGTACTGAACACAACACACAGGCACACAGGGAACTCTCCCCACCTGATTACGAAGGTTAAAGCTAGATATTCTATGCCTTTAGGCTTGAGAAGTTCTTCTGGTACGTTTTGTATTTTGACTTTTAGATGACATATTAGGTTATATGGGTCTTTAGGATCCTGAATGCAGATCTTAAAACTTCTCATAACACATATGAGTTGTGCTGTGCGATAATTGTCTTGTAAACTGTAAGATTTTTTCACTTTTATTGGTTTAATAAAACACTGATTGGTCACTAGCTAGACAGGAAGTAGAGGTGGGTCAACTAGACTATAAAAATTCTGGGAAGAGAAAAGGCAGAGCGACAGACGCCAGCCAGACACAGAGGAAGCAGGATGAGAATGCTGCACTGAAGCAAAAGTATCAAACCACATGGCTGAACATAAACAGAAATATGGGTTAACTTAATATATAAGAGCAAATAATAAGCTTGAGCCACAGGCCAAACAACTTATAATTAATATTAAGCTTCCATGTAATTATTTCGTAAGTGTCTGTGGGACAGACCAGGTGGGACAGAGAAATTTCTAACTACAGTTACATGAATTAATTTCTTATTGATCTCTCTTCCCCACCCTGCCCTCGCCCACTCATCACCACTTTCTGGCATACAGTGATGCAGGCACAGGGAAGTTACTTTAGGTTTTACCCCCTAGTTCGTTAGATACCTTGGTTTCCCCACTCCTGGTTCTGTGTCTGTAACTCATGGAATTTGCTGATGTCAACCTGGAATCCACCTTAATTCATCACACTGAAAAACTTTTTGATAGCTATGAGCTGAGCAATTGTAATACCCATTTCATCTGTTTATTATCTGTTAGAGATTGCAGTGGATTTATGATGTTACATTGTAAATAATTGTCCCACCTATGAGTTTAATTAAAAGTGCTGATTGGTCAAATGTAGACAGGAAGTGTGGGAGGGGCTACCAGACTAAGAAGACTCTGGGAACAGGAAGAACAGAGCAGGAATGCCAGAGAGAAGCCAGAAGAAGCAGAGGACAACCATGCTGCTCTGAGAGAAGGTACCGAGCCGCATGGCTGAACAGGTTAAGAGTCATGGGTTAGTTTAAGGGTAAAGAGTTAGCAAGTTATATGCCTGGGCCTTAGGCCGATCAGCCTAAAATTAATGTAAACATCTGTGTGTCTCTGTGGGAGTGTGGGACTGTGTGTCTATGGGTCCCAACCTTGAGGCTAGACCCGAAAGTCCGGGCCAGAAACCTCTTACTACAAGAGATTATTTTTTTTTTTCTGATATTTTGGTTGCTTTCGGTAGGAGGAGAGAATAGATCTATTTCATTTTAGCAAGAATTGAAAAAATTACATTTTTTTTTCCTGACCTATAATTAAGGGGTCTGATAAGTACAAAAATATTTCACCAAAATCCAGAACTTAAAGAGACAAAACCATTTATGATAGTTTAGGAAATATCTTCATTTTAGTTCAAAATCAATATACAGAACAGCAAAATCTCAATTATCTGGAAAGCTTTGGTCTATGTAGTAAAATAATCTGAGCAAAGTTAGGAGATAAAATTGACACTGACAACAACATACTTATAGAATTTAAGAAATTAATATAAGATGTCTTCTGTTTAACAAACAGGACTTAGCAGGATGTCTGTTGAAAGTAAGAAAGCAGAGCTATAAAATACATCATCTGGGTTACTGAGCCTCTGTGTGTGTGTGTGTGTGTGTGCATGTGCGTGTGCGTGTGCGTGTGTGTGTGTGTGTGTGTGTGTAGCATTCTTCTAGGTAGAGATCTCTTAGAATATATTCATATGCATTTTCTATTTGCGGCATTATAGGAAAACTGTATTGAATGTTTGTCATTTATAATATAAAATTGAAGCTCTGGGTATAGAGGAATGGCTTAACAGTTAAGAGCACAGAAGATATGAATGAGGTTCCCAGTACCCACAGTGTGGCTCACACCTGGGACTCCAGTTCCAGAGCATCTTAGGCCCTCTTTTTTGGCACTGCATATGATGCACATATGTATGCAAAACTTGCAGGCAAAACATATCTATGCATAAAATAAAAATAAGTCACTTAAAAAAAAAAAACCCAGGCTTTATTAGTTGACTTGTACCCATTGGCCTCTACAGATTTCAGCATGGATCCGTCTGTGCCCTTTCTCTTAACAGTTAATTCTGGATTAGAAGTGAATGTATTTGTAAAGTGAAAACCAGAAACTGAGGTGAGAATGATTTCTTGAATTTATCAGTGAAGATACTAGTATTTACAATTTATGTGCTTTGGGGTCATCTTTAGGTGCTATTGAAACATTTTTTTTTTCTCTACATGTACCTAAATTTTCCTTATTCTAGCAAAATCAACTAAATAATGATCATTCTATTACTCACGGCACAAAATAGATGATACAACCTTATATTTGGACATAGTCCCAATGTACTTGAATGAAGATCAAGAAGTGTTCTGTAACTGTTAACATATAAACAAAGTCACATAAAATTGTGATCTGCTCATGAAGACTATTTAATTAAGGATATCTGGTGAAGAGATATTGAATTTGCAAACCTGTGATTGTATATTTATTTTTTATTTTAGTTCAGAAGCTGTCAGTAAATATTTGTACAATGGGCAAACACATTTAGGGTTTATGGACACATCAAAGCAGAATGTTAACTCTGATATCATTTGTGGAAAGAATAAAAATCATTTCTAAATAATACTAAGGAGAAAGACCTGAAACATAATTTCATGGCTCCAATGAGAAATAAAAACATGAGATGCCCTGCTACAAACTAATATTATGTCATTTTAAGGTGTTGACGGTGGAACAATAGCCAAGTTCCTTTCTCCTTGTCACTACAGAGACCTTACACCCATCAAGCCATTGCTATCCTCCATTGTTGATGGGAGTGCAAACTTGTACAGTAACTCTGGAATGCAGTATGGTGGTTCCTCAGAAAACTGGGAATCAATCTCCCCAAGGATCCAGCAATACCACTATTGGGCATATACCCAAAGATGCACATTCGTACTCCAAAGTCATTAGCTCAACTATGTTCATAGCAGCATTATTCATAATAGCAAGAACCTGGAAACAACCTAGATGTCCCTCAGCTGAAGAATGGATTAACAAACTGTGGGGGCATCTACACAATGGAGTACTACTTAGCATTAAAAAAAAAAAAAAAGACATTCTAAAATTTTCAGGCAAATGGACAGATTTAAAGAGAGACTATCCTCCTGAGTGAGGTATCACAAGCACAGAAAGATAGGCATGGGTTGTACTCATTCATAAGTGGATTTTAGACAAAAAAGCAAAGAATACCCAAGCTGCAAACCACAACCCCTGAACAACTTGTGATCAGAAGAACTTAAGAGAGACATCCAGGGATTCCCATAAGAAGAGAAAATAGAGAAGATCTCCATAGCAAATTGTGGTCCTAACAGGTTGCAACCAAGAAAAGTTGGGAACAAATCTTGAAAGAAGGAGATGGTTGAGTGAGAGGAGCAAAAGGGATATACGAAGAGATGGATATCTCAATAAAGAAAGCCAGTATGGGTTGGAAAGAGACTTGGTCCTAGGGAAACCTCCAAGAACTCACAGGATGTCCCTGGCTAGGTCTCCAACCAACAGTGGAGGGGGTGCCTAAACAGGACTTCCCCTAGAATCAAATGAATAACCACCCTAAGTGTCATCACAGAACCTACATCCAACAATGAATAGAAGTTGATGCATCAAGCAATGACTGAGCTTTGGGCAGAGCTCCTGGTCCACCTGAGAGCAGGGGAGGAGAGTCTGTATGAACAAGGGGATAAGGATTATGAGGAAAATTCCCACAATGATGGCTGGCTGGAGGTCTTGGGATCTCACTGAATCAAGAATAGCCACTGGGGAACCATCAGGAAAAGAAGCTAGGCCCTCCAAGGTTAGGCTACTGTCCATTGGCATGGGCAATAAGTAGAGCCTCGAGGGGTGGGATCAGACTGTGTTCCTGTGCATGGGCTGGCACCTTGGAGCCCATTCCCTGCAGCGGAACATCTAATCCAGTCTTGACTTTGGGATGAGGAAATCAGAATTGTCTGGAGTGTATGTGCCATGCTGAGCTGACCTACCTTGGGACCACTTGGGTAGATGGGGAGGAGGGAGGCTGAAGGCTGAGTGGGAGGGATTGGAAAGAGGGAAGGGAAGGGGAGCAGGGGGATACATAGATAAAAATGACATTTTATTATAAAAATAATAAAACAAAAAAGCTATAAGAACCTGTGTTGACTGTACTCAAGGGAGGCCCTTACCCTCTCTGAGGAGAGAATGAGAGGTGAGGTGGGGGGAGGGAAGGGAGGGAGGGAGCAGAAGGAGAAGGAGGAAAAACAGTAGAGGATATATAAAAGAAATTTTATTAATAATTAAAAATATTTTTCAAAGAAGTTATAGTAACATTCAATCTTAAGTGCAAATAACATAAATAAACTCCAAATCATATACTAATACCTAGATTTTGAAACTGCCTATATTGTACAACCTAATATTTCTTCCAAAGAACAGTAGGGTTGATTCTTATAAAAACAATTATTGTTTGTTGCTCTGTTAATCTAATTAGTTGTCCTATACTTAATGCCATGATTATGCAAAGTAAGTTGAGGTCTTGGACTTTTGAGCAAAGCATAAATATGGGAATTGTGATGGCAGATCTTGTGCTTCACAAGGAGAATGGATGTTCTATCTTACAGCAGATTGAATATTGCCATGGATAGCCGAATTCTGAGTAAGTCACATATCTTTTATACTGGTATTTTGTGTATTCTCAACCCAAACTCAAAAACATAGAGCCTTAAAGCTAAAGATACTATAACTGAAAGCATTAACTTGGTCATAAGAAATTAGGCTTTTTAAAATGTTCCACATGAAACATCTTTGCTTTGGGGAGCTGAATAATTTTCAGGACACATTATTTTTCTTTGATTTGCCTGTACAGAAAGTATTCAAATTATGGGCTAATATACCACAAAATTTTGATTTAAAAATCTCTAAAAGCCAGAATATGACTCATTACAAAACTGTCATGATACTTTTTAAGACTCTCTGTCTTCTTCCATTTTTTTTTCATTTCTTCTAAGGATTTAAACAAAATCAGGATTATAAAAATAACATTAAGATTGAAAGACTGTAGGCTAAGTTTCACCTGGGGTGCTTGTTAAAAAAAATGCAATTTCTGGTGTTTCATTCCAGACCCACTCAATGTGACTGCAGACAAGCTCTTAGAATCTGCATTTTTTAAAATGCTTTCCAGATGTGTCTTACAAATACTGAACTTAAAAAAAAAAAAAAAATCACACTGCCCTCAAGTTTTAACTGCTATCAAATGAAACTTTTAATGGATATAGCTATAATTTTTGAGTTTCTAATCATTAAGGGAATTTGCTTTTAATATACAATTGCTAAAATACATAGTTGCATGAGCTGAAATGTACAGATGTCTTGCCTTGCAGAAAAGAGAAACTTGAACCTCTGAGTCATGTTTGAAGTTCGGCTGTGAAATTTGATGGCTTTTGGCTGAATTTAAATGCCAGGGAAAACCGGGTTGTCCATGTTCTCCACTTCTCTCTGACACCATTTCACTGTCTAGAAGCTTATCTTTATGCAGGAATGGCTTACTGCTGCTCCCTGGATTTCTACAAAAACCATTGGCTACAAAGTCAAGAGCTGCAGCCTTTCTGGGCTTTCCCATCTGAGCAGTCAGTGACACAGAGCTGTGTCAGGCTGAGCTTGCCAGTGATTTAATTTGATCTTTACAGCGAGGATTAAAAATATTGTGCTCGCCCCAGTTAGAATGTTGCTGCTAAATTTCGATATGTCAGAAGCTTTTTTCATTTTCTCAGTGCTGGTGCTGGCTGCGACGTTAAGTGACAGCCAACAGCATTTGCATCAGCTTCCTTAGCTTGCACATTTTTCAACCATGTCAGAGAAGAAGTCATTTAGAAAAAAAAAAAAAAAAGAAAGAACAAGCAAGACCAACAGCTCACAGAGGATATAAGAAGAGCTCCTGATCCAAACTCTTAACAAATTGCAGATAGATTTTAAAAATGCCCATGGTCATGCGCAAAGCCTTCTACCCTGTACAGCAGCTTACCCTAATATGATTTTCTATGTTATATACTAATGCCACTCATTTGTTTCCAAAATGGAGGTCTTAGGAATTTCGAAGCAATATGCTAACCATAGGTCTCACCTAGCATAGGGACTATGCTGGGGGGGGGGGGGGCGTTAGTAATGATTACATCTTGCTTGTGAAAGCACTTTGGATTGATCAGAGCACTTGAATTCACATCACCTCATTTAATTCTTCTGGTTTCATTCTCCGTGAAAGGCAGGTACAATTATTCTTAAATTATGAACAAAATAGAGGCTAAGAAAGAAATAATTAGTGGAGATACCAATGGACCCCATATTTTTGAAGCATAAGATAAAAAGGAAACCATCTCTTTGGAAAGAAATGTGCTAAAAGAGTACACCTTCCTTCTGGGGAAGTATGCTCATCTGGCCTCTATTTTGTTGTATCCATGTTGGGGTTTTGGTTATATTACATCTGCTCACAGGAGGAAGACACTACTTTTTCCCATTGGAGGGACCATGTGGTCATATTCTTTAAGAATTTGAAATGTGTCGGAGTGTCGGAGGTTCTGGACTCCAATACCCATGTAGCTATTTGCTGTAGAATGTGTGATTTAGTGTTTTAATAGCCGTCATATTTCCAGATGCATAATGATGGGTGTAGAGTTTTTAAAATCCTGTCTGCTGTTCTGATTGGCTGATCTTCCTCTGCTACCGCTCTGACCAATGAAACGTAATTATAGGTTCTAGGACCGTATCTGTCCACACATATAAACTGACATCAATAGAGCATCCCTAAGTCAGGACTTACTAAGCACTAAAATTCTGGTACTTCAGGCTTGTTATAAAAATGATAGTGTTAATAAAAATCACAAAGTGCATCTATTCTTACAGATAAGAATTTAGTGATAACATGAGATAATGCAAACGGAACCCATGCTCTGAATCTAAAATTTCTGTTCTTACTATGAATTGTATTGTCTGGGCTCTTTAATCCAGAAAATTCCATTTGAAGATTTTTTTTTTTTTTTTTTACATAGAAGACATAATTTCGCTTCTGAGACTTTATCATAGAGGGATCTCTTCTCATTTAGCTTACTAAAGTGAAATAGAGCTATTACAAGGGTCTAAATGTAGACAATAAATGTATGTGTGGCCACTGCTGATAAAGAAAGACAATATATTTCATTGTATGTTGCAAAGAAGCACCCATATTGCCTAGTGTTATCACCGGATTCCCATGGTTGTTGACTGTATGTTCTCTTCCCTGGCTGTATTGTGTCTGCTTCTAAGTTCATTACTGGAGAAGTTGAGTAAACATTGAAGCAAAATACTTGTTAATTTTGGGGATGGTATTGCTTATTGCTTTAGATATTTCCCATTTTTCTTTCTTGAAAAGGAGGTATAATTGCCTCCTGTGACTCTCCACACAACAGTTATTTTATGTGTTTTATTTTTGTTATCATTTGAGAAAGTGGACTGACCCTGTATTTCTATAGATTACTTGGCATTCTTTTGAAGCTCCCAGTGTGTCTGTTTTTTTGCAGTTTTAGTTCTGCAGTTTTGTGGTAAAGCAACAAATGGAACACAACAGGAAGTGTCAGACTTAAAGTAATTTTGTCTGTCCTACAACTCGAGACGCTGGCTTTATGGCACTTTGTCAGCATTAATACAGTTCAGAGCAGCACTTTGAAGTTGTTTTGTATGTAATTATACTGAAAGATAACAACTTGAGATAATTAATGTTTTCAGTATTGTAGATGCTGATATTCAGTCCTAGGATGGGTAAAAACTGCCTTAATTGCTGTTTTGCAAATTCATCTCAGGTATGATAGACTTTCTACCATATGTAAAAATAGGACTTGTTTTTCATCAAGTTGCAGGCTGTTACTTCTTGAACACTTCTCCAATGAATAGTCACTGGTACATCCCCACTAAAATGTTAGCTAACATTTTCGTCCATGTGGACTTCCCTTTGTGTATCACTGTGTAAATTGATGGTGACATACATTTGCGTAAGATAGAGGATCAGATTATGAAAGATCTTAGGTGTAGCTTATTATGGTAGGTTGCTTCGGGAGAAGAAACAGAACACCGACACATCATGACTAAGGTAACACCTGCATGCTTAAGAAAAATGATAGTAGAGTGGGAAGAGAGGAATAGTTTATGGTGCAATTTGCATAAGTTGCAGAGAAGTGGGAGTGGGTGGTGATGATAGGTAGAAAGGATGCACTATTGGGTGGAAATTAACCAACTTGGAAAATGAATCATCTCTTAACTACAGAGGAAAGTATTTGCCAGGTCAGAGAAAAATTTCTATGCTTTAGCTTTTGTGTGACTGTGCTCACATGATGGGATTTTTTTTTGACTTTTCCCGCACTGTTGACATCTTGAGTTCCAAAAGTAAAGGTAGGGGCACAGTAGAATCAATAACTTAGGTTTGATTTTTTTTTTTAATTAAAACATTAGGAAAGCAGTATCCTACGTGAATACATTTATATGATCTCCTTGTTCCTCAATTACCATGAAAATGATTATGTGATCTGTTCGTTCTAGTAGGAGCGAAACAGTTTGCTACCTCCATCCTTCGGATTCCTGGTCTTGGTTCAAGGACAGCAAAGAAATTGATCAGAGCCACACCTGATGGCATCGGCTTGTCGTAACTATTCCAGAGGCTGAGGCATCTAAAACTGAAAGGGAAAACTTCCTTGGAAATAGTGTCTCTGCATCACAACTCTCAAGTCTCCAAGTTTTTTGGCATAATTTAATGGAAAAATTTATGCTCCAAAGCATTCATTTTTCTTCCCAAGCTTTGTGGTTTCCAATTTCTCAACTACTGGATGGTGTTTAGTTTACATGGGAAAAAATAATCTCCACAGCGTCTTGATTCTCTTACTAAAATAGTGGGTAGAAAAGTGTGCCAAAGTTAGCATAAACCCAGGATGTGATCTCATCCGTATTCGTGTCCTTAGGGGTGTTGAAATGTGGTTACCCTTACATGTATTTTCAAGCATAAGCTTGAATACCACTGTCTCTTTTGGAGTCATTGGGTTAAGAGGTGATTAAGTCCACACTGCAATTGGAGTCTCTTCCTCATCTATTTTACCCCTCCTTCACTTCCTTCCCCAGGTGTCAGGCTTGAATTTCAGTTTGAGACACATGCAGTCTTCTCTCTTAGTAACTCCCCCCCCCCCCCGCCCCACTGTTTTGTTTTTCCTTGACATACAGGAGCTAGAGCCCAGGGCCTCACACAAGCCGGGTAGCATTCTCTCTCTGAGCTATAGCTTCAGGCTTTAGTTTTCCCTTTTAGTTTGAGGTAGAATCTCTGCAAGTTGTCTAGGCTTTGCCATGGCTTTGCTTTGGAGCCCAGGTAGGCCCTTAAGTCCTTAACTTCCTGCCTCAGCCTCTGGAATAGTTACGACAAGCCAATGCCATCAAGTGTGGCTTTGATCAATTTCTATGTGTCTGATTTCATTTTCTTTAACATTTATTTCTTATTGAACCAAGCTTAAGTAGACAAAATAGAAATAGGCAAAAAGCAGGAAGAGCCGAAATCCATTTTTCAATATGCTGACCAAAGTTATCTTGGTACTAAAGGAGTAGATGAAGAATGAAGTCAGGCTGACAAATGGTCAGGACCCGATATGTGCTCATGCTCAAACTTTAAAAATGGTGCTGTCAACTCAAAGGTGCCGTCTGTCATTCTCTTGACACATACAATGCTACAGACCCTTTACTGAAAAGAGTACAATCAAAATACCAACCTTTAGAAAAATTGTCTTTATTCAAAAATGAATGTCATGTGTTCTAGCATTTTCTTCCTCGATGATTGTAAGCAGGAAATCCAGTTTGAAGTTTTCGAGCTAGTGACTTTTAATAACCCCAAAGCCCTTTCCCTTTGTTACTGAGTCTCCCAAGCCAACTCTCTTAAAACCTAGTTTATACCTAGAATTTAGTTTGCATTGGCCCTTGTATGCTATTATAGAATGTACAATATTTTTAAAGGGACTAATCCCTGTACAAATGAAAATGGTCATTTAGATAAGAGAGTTTCCAACAGCAGAGCATCAATGTCATTTGACATCTCAAGAGAGTCTCCTCCAGGCATCTTCTTTCACCTTGCCTCCTTCCCTGAATCTACCCCTGGAGGGGGAAAGGGGGAGGAAAAACCTCAAGAAAGAAAGCATAGTTCAAATGTTGCTAATTTTATTAAGCATGTATTACTAAGTTAGTACTTCTGATCTTTCATGAAAGATGCTAATAGATTACAATGAAAATCCTGCTATTTCATCAATAGGAAAATGTGTGAATACATGGGGTACAGGTTAGTAAAGTAATTACAAATTTAACCTCTAGGGGCTGCTCTAGGCCAAGTTTGGTGTTTGGAAGCTGGTCTCAGAGTCTATTAGCTGTAGGATAAGGCCTTGGTTTCTCAAGGTATTTCCACGGACGCTGGGAAGTCGTGATACATAAATTAAGGTTTCTATTTGGGGTCCTTCTAGTTGATGGTATTTGGATGGAGGTGCTTTAAGTGGGAGATAATCCATCCCTAAGATCTCAAAGCTTCCCCTGCTCCTTGGCTCCCTGAGGATTGACAACAGCATTTAGATATGGGGTGGCCAAATATCTAAGCTTATCTAGCTCTGAGCAGTAGTTCCCTAATGTTAATATTATCATCCCCTTTCCTCTAATACCAATCAAGCCCTGTGGTACTGGACCAGGTAGTCTTTAGCTTACTATTTACTATGTAAAGTAGCCTAGTGCTGTATTATAGTGGCTAATACAGGCTATTGTATTTACAGATTTATGGGCTGTTAGAGTATAAGACAGATTCTGATTTTGGGCAGGAGTCAGTTCAGTGTGGTACCCTTTGGTGTGTGGCCTCATATATTCTGCTATTGAAAATATTCTTATACGTCAAGATTTCATTTTACGGAGAAATTGAGGCCTATGACTAGTAGGGGCTAGCACAGACACTATGTGGCAGAATTAGTATTCATCCTAAAAAAATATTAGCATTCTGGTTGCTCCGAAGATTTGATTTTCTTTTTGAGAAGCCAGGTACTTTAAAAGCAGTAAACACTTCAGGGCTTACATGCAGCCCTTTGTCAAGTTACCTTTGCTTCAAGTGGACAGTGCTCAGAATGGTTGAGTCTCCTCCAGGGGCCAATTTTGCCACAGTGTAGGCCACAGTTGCATCCAGTTTCCAAACGCGTTGATTGTAGATAGCTACATTTATTATAACAGTTAAAAGGGTAGAATACTGAAACTATGGCCCTTTACCAGGAGGATGCTATTTCATCTGCCTCAGAACTAGGGACAATGAAGTAGAAAATAACTGGATCCTTCCTTAGCTTTTCATATAAGGAGTCCTTAGAAAAGAATTATTTAAAAATAGCAATAATTTCTAAGGAATAACCAGGAATAGACACAATTTTGGTGCCTTTATGAATATTGCAATGTACTATCCTCTTTTTATAAAAGGAAAATGTATGGCATCTTATTTCTTCTGCTTTTATTCTTTTTTTTTTTTTGAGTACAAAGAGGAATAGGACCACATTTCTACTAAGATACATGCTGTCGATGCTGCCCTCCCCCCCCCTTTCTGAGACAGTGTGTTATTATGGAGAAGGGACTAGGAAGAACATGGGAAGGACCGTTTTGTTTATTTTGCCTATTGATTTTGGCTTTGGTAAGATGTGAAGTTTTTCTCCGATATTTTTGTGTGAAGAAGAACCATCTGGGATGTATTAACAAGCATATTCCTAGACCTGGCTCCCAGGGATGGGTTCCTTCTGGAAATGCCCAGGATGAAGATGCCATGGTTCCTGGAAATTGGAGGAGCACTGTCTGCTAGTCTGGGTGCATTCAGAAATGTGGGGAGTTGCCAGAACAGCTTTCATTTTCCTAATTGCTGCCCTGTCAGTGCCTTGGAATTCCTTATTTCTAGGCTTCTTTCTCCTGATGGTAAATCCTTGTGCTATTGAATGTTTAAAGACAGACAAAATAGAAGCAAACAGGTTGACTGAACACTCAACTGTCAAGGAATAAGATTTCTCGATAACTCTGGAAGGGGTCAGTTAGAAAGTGTTTAACAGGAGAATATACAATTGCTGGTGGAATACGGCCGGAGGGGGAGAGGGAAACAAATGGTCTTTTCCTAGCACCCTTCCACTCGCCAATCTCTGTCTTGGGCTTCCTGTGGGCTGGACACAGCTGGAGGCCACCTAAGCCTGCTACATATGTCATTTCAAGAGACTAGGAGCAGAGCAGGGGGTGGGGGGAAGTGCAGATTAAATCTGAAGACAAGTAACTCAAGGATAAGGTCGTTTTGGCCTAGTGGAGGATCATGGCTAATACATGGCCCAAAATAACTGCATGGGCAGGTAAAACAAGTCTTGAAAAGGGAAAAGATGGCTCCACTTAAAGCAGAAGGGACCACACTGTTCTAAGGATGAGGAAAGAAGCCACCTGGATGTTTTCTGCAGAGGGAGTTTCTGTGGTTTAGAGAAAGGGGATGTATCCACAGGGCTGCCCTCATCTCACTTTGGTGCTGAGATTGGCGTATGTGAGAGGAAATACCTCGTCATATATCGGACCCACACTGTTATCTCGGTAGATCTGAGCCTGGCACACACTGCTCTCTCCTGCCCTCAGCTTTTGCCTAAAGTCTCTTTGGGATGTCTCATCTCTCTGCATGTCAGTGTGATTAAAATGCTACAGAAAGCTGTGATTGGATCCTGTGGGAAAGTTAAAAAAACAAAGCATTATATCAGCTGTCTAGTTAGGAATGAAAAACCGGAGCAGATGTGCCTTGGTGAATGTTTATTTTCTATGGAAAAATAAATTCAGCTCATGCTTTCAGGCTCCCTTCTGGACTATAAGGTAGTGGATTTGGAGTCAGGTGCTGAACTAAAGATTTTGAATTCTTCCTTTTAGTTTATGGAGCTCTTTTAAGGCCAGAGTGTAAGAAAATCCGTGATGTTTGCCTAAAACCAACTAAGTGAGGATTATGAGAGCCACAGTCTGCATGAGGCTCCATAAATTCATACCATGGTGAGTCCTCCAAAGGGATCAGGCCACCCCTGCAGAGCAGACTTCAAAAGCTTCACTCAGCAGTGCATCCAGATGCCCTGCAAGAGAAGACAGATTGCACGTGGCCACCCACCTTCCCAGAACTTTTGTTGTGGCAATTAGCACAGGTCCACAGAACCATTTCTGGAGTGGGTGAGTGTTAATGTTACTTTTTACTTTAGGACTTACGTTTTAAGCAGAAACTTCCTTTTGATTTTGTTTCCGGATTGGTGCGTTAGCAAGATATTTGAGCTGGGGTTAGTGGGTCTACCCTGTGGGGTATGTGTTTGTGTGTTTGGTTTTTTGTTGTTGTTGTTGTTTTGTTTGTTTGTTTTTACTTTTTTGTTGTCAATATTTACTAGGCTATTATTTAGAAGAAAAATCTACATATTGCTTTCCCCATCCAATCCATCATTTTGCACTTGAAAAGGTCATGGTTCTCTCATCAGGAAACTTTTGAGAAACCCTTGACTGTGATTTATCATATGTTACATGCTCAGATAGAGATTCTTAGGAAGCAAGGGCCATTAGTTTCTTGTAAGGTCATCCCTCCACTGTCCTTTACAAAATGAGTGCCAATTGTGCATGCTCCGGGATGAAGCATTCTTTTGAATGATTTAAAGGAAAAAGAAGGCATGATTGGCAGGTGGGGAGTGCCTCAGAGGCCCTGGAGAAGTAATCTACAGGGTGTTAGAAAGTCTATAGCAGCCTTACATACAAATCTCTTTTAATATTTAGTTCATAAAGATGAACATTCCCTAAAATACTTAGCATTTTACTATCTTATATTCACATTCTATGGTATTTTTAAAAATGCTCGAATATGTTATGCATATTTTTTATTCCTTCCCTGAGGTTCTTAGATACATTAATCAATTCTGATATAAAGAATTGATCAAACATACACACACAGAGACACAGACATAATCTCTCTCTGTGTATCTCTGTCTCTCTCACTCACACATAGTCATTCACAATTATAGATTCAAAATAATCATTAAATTTCAGAGCAATCAAATCATACCTATACTAGTTAGCACTAGATAATATTTAGTTGAAAGAATAGGCCATTGGGGAGGAAAAACAGAGCTGTGAAGTCAAGACAATTTTTTTTTTTTTTTTTTGTATCTGAGAAGACATCTTGAAGGAGACAGCTTTTGGTTACTTTATATTTGTATGATGAGGGGAAAGTCAGATATTAGATCAGAAACATTGGCTGTGGCCATCCAGTTTGTAAAACATCATTATTTCCTGGTGCCTGAACTGACTTCTCAGAGCCCATTCCCTATGGAGGAACACCGAACCCAGCCTTAATACCGGGATGAGGGACTTGGACCTACTTCAGCTTGATATGCCAGACAGAACTGATCCACCTTAGGACTCCTTGCCCATCTTGGAGAATGGGTGGAGGGGTAGGATGATGGGGGGTAGACTGAGGGAGGACTGGGAGGGACTAGGAGGATGGGAGGGAGGAGGGCAGTGGTGGGTATGGGAAAAATATTTTGAATTAAAAAAACAAAGAAAAATAATCATTGTTTTCTCAGTACATAATATCAGCCCCTTAAAATGTATCAGTTTTCTATTTTCTGTTCTCTCTGGATATCTTCTTACCTTAAATATTAATTAGAACCACTTGCTTTACTGTCATGTGCATATGCTCTTACGTTGATTGTTAAGAATGAAACATTGAACAAGACAACATGTTCCACTGCACATAGTTTTCAGGTGTTGTGAGTCTCCTGGCAATAAGCAATACTAGTAAGATAGAACAGTTCAATAAATGAGAGGAGAAGTATGTGAACAAAAATTCCAAAGAGGAAACCATAGCTTACCTCAAACCTTAGAAATTTCCCTCAAAGAAACCACCTACACTGAACCTGCTTTAAGGTGAGTAGTGCTTCACCGATCAGAGAGAGCTCAGAATGTGCAGGTCTAGAGCCCAGTTACCGTTCATCTTGGACTGGCTTTAGTGTTAGTCCCCTCGGGAGACAATACCTTCCTTGCCTATGTGGCTATGTCCTTGTGCTTATCAAGTGTGACCTTTGGGGAACTATTCACTTATCAGGTCACCAACCTCCCTCAATCCAAAGGCTGAGAAGATTGTCAGATAACATCTGAGGCCCAAGCAGAGATTTTCTAGCTTTAATGTAACTGCCTTCTTGATGCTTCTACCAAATTGTGTTAACTCCATGGAGTTGTGACTTCCATATGTGTAGAACATGGTGTGTATGTTTCCCCTTCCTCACTTAGACAGACAGACAGACAGACAGACACACAAACACACACACACATAACACACACTAAACAGAATTTAAAAAGAGAAAATATTAGAAAAATGTATGATAGTATATTTACCAATTACTCAGCTCTGATGTTTATGAGCTACTGCTTATATGTGGAGTAATAATGATACATTACAAAGTTACATTTGCTTTTAATTTTCAATATAAGATGTTGTTCAAGATTTAAGGAACACCGGCAGATACATTCCTTTGTCTATATTTGGAATAGAAAAAGGTAGAAATGTGCATGCCATCAGCTTGACAAACCTGTGAGTTTCCTGGTTGTGTGATGGAGTTCACGGAATACCTCTTAAAAGGATGGCAATAACTCTATAAAGGAACCTGGCCTTTCAGCAGCAGGCACAGCTTTACACCACACGTTATTACTTCTTTCAGAAAATGCCATTTCCCTTTCTCATCTCTAGATCATCAGATGACAGCTCTAGCAGAAACAAATAGCAGGTGGGATGACATGGATTTGTAGACCGGAGGTGATAGGTTGCCTTTAGCATATTGCCATGTCTCTTTTTCCAGACTTGCCTCCCTTTTTTAGGCTCAACACCTCTTTTTAACATAATGATCAGATTCAAGACCTGCAATTCAAGTCAAGATGCAGTCACGGGTCACTGTGCCCCTGTTATCACAGCTGGGGCTGCAATCTTAGTTTGCCTCTTCAAGAACAGCGAGTATATTCATCTCAGCCATGCCATCCTGGGCAATGTCAAACACTCCTCACATTCTTTCTCCAGAAGCTGGTCTGTTAGACTTCTTTGTTTTTTTATTATTTCAGGGTGCATGCGGCATGTGTCAAATGTCTCCTTTTAATTTGTCTATGTTTGCCTTAGAGATCGGTTCCAACTGGCTATGATCCCAACAGATGAAATAGGGAGGTTCCAGAACCATGGGCACAGAGAATGGAAATTTGAAGGACAACATAATTGTCCCATTTTCACCTGTCTGTAGGCAAAAGTAGATAATATTCCTCACACAGCTCTCTTTAAACAATGGAGAAAAGCTCTCTTGTCATGGAAATGTCTCTTAAGATTGATAACTACAGTTGCTGGAGATTTGGGCTATGATAAACTGTCTGTTTTCAGAAAAATATGCCTTACTGATTAATAGGCAAAGAGAAGAGAGATACGTTCATTGTTTCAACATGAGTAATGAAGAATATCTGAACATAGTGGTATACCCATGTAGTCACAGATCTGGGACATGGAGGTAAATGTATCAGGTACTCAGGGCCATCGTTAGATACAAAAAAATTTCAGAGCTAGACTGCGTTACATGGGACCTTGTTTCAAATGAACAAAACAAACTAAAACCAAAAATAAATGAATTTTAAAGAAGGAAATTAAAATACTCTGATTAAAACATTCTGTGGTTTTTAAATGGACTTGAAAATCTTAGGGTTGTGGCCATTCACTCAACATGATGCTTTTGTTTTCATTTGGTCCCCCTTTGAGAAACACTCATTCTACAATAATCATAATTGCAGGAAGACTCCCAGTAGAGAAATCTGAGACAGGATGAGCAAGGTATTAAGTAAAATTTTGAATATTTACACAATGACTTTAACTAAACACCATATATATAATATTTTTAATGTCTTCAAGAACTTATACACTATATTTTGATCATATTAATCTTCTACTATCTATCCCTGTACTCATCCCAGATTCATTTTCTACTCCTCAACCCTACCATATTTGTGTTTCTGTTTGCTTGTATTCCACCCAGTCTAATTGTGCTGTGTATTCTCATAGATATGAGCCATCCATTGGGGCATGGAAGGCCATACCTTAAAGGAAACTCTTTCCCCGCTAGAAGCCACCAATTATCAATAACTCCTTAGCTAGGGGTAAGGACTTATGAACCTCCCTCCTCACTTTGCTGGAATGTTGTTTGGTTTGATTTTGTGCAGGTCTTGTAAACACAACCATAGCACAGCTACAGCAGCTGTAACTCATCACTTCATACATCTTAAATGAGTGAGTACAATATGGCTGCTTTCCATTTATTATTCAACAGTCACCAGCAAAGTTACATCAGGTTCTTCTACAGTTTCAGAGTTGATTTTGCTTTCATGCAGCTATATAGAATAGAGCAAGCTTTTTGTCCTTAGATATTCAAATTTCCATTGCCATAGTGATTTCCTAGTTCTGAGTGGTAACTCCTGTTAACAGTTTGGTGCTGTGGTTACAAAGATAGAAAGACTTGTATTTTTGACATGGATAATGTTTGTTCACTAGAGTAGCTATTTCCAAACCTTTGTATCATGCAGATCGGGTTGTTCTATGTTCTTCCTAATGATTCGGACCATTTTTTTTTTTTTTTTTCACACAGACACCGGAATGCTGCTTTCTTTGCTTTGCAACATAAGATTATTAAACATTGGCTGTATTACAAATATATCAACCTTACTCATCCCCATGTATTCTGTGTTACCTCACATTCCCCACCTCCTTCTGTCTGGTCTTTAAAATTGCTGTAATTGGAATGATTCACACAGCTTATGTACTCAACATAATATTGCCATGGCCACGTAAATTGTTGACAAGAGTGTGAGTATAGAATAAGCGGGGACACAGCTCAGGGGTAGAGTCCCTGTTTATCATATTAAGTCCCTAACTAAGTTCTAAGTTAAATCCATGGTGTGTGCACATGGCGGGAGGTAGCAAGAATAGAATAAAACATCTATTTCATTCTTTCTTTCTTTCCTTTTTTTTTTTTTTTTTTTACTAAATACACATCCTTTAGCAGTCCAGTAATACAGGTGATACTTCTATTTCAGTTTTGAAGGAGACTAGATAATAGGATCACACAGTCTCAACATAAGAAAAAAAAAACAGCTAAGAAATAACTCAAAAATTATGTTCCTAGCAATTATAGACATGAAAATCAAAACAACCTTGAGACTTCATCTTACCTCAGTGAGAATAGTAATGATTAATAAAACAGTTGAGTACAAATGCAGGCCAGCTCATGGAAAGAAGTGGTCTCTCACCCATTCTTCTGAGAATTTTCAGCTGGTGCAGTTACATTAGAAGTCACTATGGACAATTCTCAAAAAGCTTATAGTAAATCTCCCAAATGTCACAGTTGTACCACTCCTTGGCATATGCCTAAGGACTTGACATTCTTATCCACAGTCACTGGGAAATGGAAACAACCCAAATGTCCTACGACTGAGAGATGGATGATGAAAATGTGGTACACATACACACACCACCGAATACTACTTATCTATGAAGAAAAATGGAATCATGTACTTTGCAGGTAAGCAGGTGGAATTAGAAACGGTCATAGTGAGTGAGGTAATTTAGACCTGGAAAGACAAATGTCATGTGTTCTCTCTCATCTGAGGCTCCTAGATTCAAATCTTCAGGTGCAAATACATATTACCAAGTGACTGTGAAAACAGGAGAATAACAAGGGATAATTGGTGGGTGAGAAGTTTGGGGGTTCATAGAAATAGTAATAGGTATGAATGATCTGATCAGGAGATCAGGAGTGGGGTGCTCTCATGGGGGGGGAGACAAATATGGAAGTGAAAGGAGGGTAAAATAAAGGTAAAGATGTCTGAGAAGGTCATACGGGATCATACTATTAACTATATGCTTAAATAAAACTCGGTACTCCCATAATTATTGCATAAATATACAAATGAAATTCACTCATTTCAGCTTAGAGCCAAAGACCAGCTAACAAAACACCACTAATGAAAAAACCCCTTTTGAATTGTTGTAGTTTCCCAAGAGACTTCCCCAAACAGGCTATTGTTATTATCATTATTTACTCCCAGGGAATGTCTGTCCCTGTTGCTGACACCATGCACTTCAAACACAGGGCCTAGAAGCCCCCCCCCCACCCCCCCGAATTACTGACCTGAAAGACTCCTCCACCAGGACTAGCTTCCATGGTACCAGGAGAAGCTATACAAGCTTCCCAGGGGGAAATCAATCAATAGACTTGCTAAGCTATGATGTCCATTCACCACAAGCATCATCAGCATGGCACAATCAAGGGTGCAATAGTGGCACAATATCTCAGGGTTAACCAACAGCTTTCTATTTAGACTCAATACCTGTTCAACAAGAGGGAAGTCATATCTGGTACTAGACACCTAGTCAGCTATTCAGGGTGATAGACTCTGGGTGGAACTACTCAGGCTGAAGCTTAGTGCAGTCATGGATCCTACAACACCAATGTATTAAATCAGCATAATCCCTAACGGTATTCTAAATTATTACTCTTATAAGGGTAGTCCTCCCTTTTCATCAAAGCAACTTCTCTTCGTAACAGAGAATTGCAGAACACTAAACCAATCAAAACAAAGTGTGTGGATCTATGTTCCAAGGGATCCATCTACAAAACATCTCTTGTAGCTGAGGCTTAGGGATCACTGTGAAAATGGGTATGGAAATATTTCTAAGAGACAAAAGAACAGCGAGTTTGCTTTGAGATTGTGTCTTCAAGGAATGTCACAGTTATACTCATAAGGTTTCACCAACATGACTGCTTAAACATGAGTTGAACAAGCACAACAGCAATAGACATACTACCATATTTAGGGAAAGAACAAGAGGCCTCAACCTACAGGAAAAACTAAGGAATGCTGGAAGCAGGAGAAATAGGAAAGAGCCACCACATGTTTTTCTAATACCAAAAGGCTCAGTTCTGGTAAACATAACTGAGTAGGTTATATTTGCATATTTAGAAATATACATCTTCATATAGAGAGGGAATTTTAAGGGAAGATAGGGAAGGAGATAATAATGTAGCTATAATTTCAAAAAATAAAAGAAATAATTTTCAAAATGTCAGTTAAATTCGGGGGCTGGTGAGGTGGCTCAATAGGTAACAACTCTTGCTATTTAAGTCTGAACAAATTAAGTTCAATCCCCAGGCCTATAGTAAAAGTGGAAGGAGAGATCTGACCCATAGGGCTGTACTTTACCTTCATATAGGCACTGGTGGCACGTGGAAGACCACAAATATACATCACACACCCATAATAATAATAATAATAAATAAAAATAAGGGAATAAGGAGAAAAGGATGTTAGCCTTTGAAAGAGAAAATATACTGTTTCAATAAAATTTACATATTCCAATAAAATTTGTCATGAATTATCTTATCTTGACTGATTTTAATTTTGAAGCAAATTACGTATAAAAAGATCACGTGATCATTCCTCTGAAAACTTAGTAATAATAAAATAGAAAAAGTCAGATTCATTAAACAATTTGAGAGGTGCTATTACTATTAATAAAATTAATATTGAAGTTAAGAAAGAAAATGAATTTGACCCTTTCGCCATGCTAACTGACCATTTTGACAATGGTTAGCTCAAGTGTCTGTTGAGGTTCTTTGCCACTGGAAAAAATCCAGTGATTTCTCTCATTGATTTGTACAGGTTCTTTACATTTTCGAGACATGAATCCTCTTTTAGGGATGTATTGTGAACATTATTTTCAAGTATTCTGTTAGCCTTCTTAGTTACTTAACGTCTTGTATGACTATATCTTCTTATTTTTTTTAATACAGTAAATTTTTATCAAATATGTTTTATGTTTAGTGCATTTTCTTCTTGTATAAGAAATTTCACTCACTTGAATGCCATGGATATTTTATTTTTATGTTTTTTTCTAAAACTTTCCATAATTTCTTGGTCTATTAAAACTTTAATATTCCCCAATTTTTAACAGACCTGCTAAGTTAAAAAATGCATAACCATTTTCTTTATGTATTTAGGCTCAAACAATGTAATAAGGATTTATGTTCTTAAAGCATGAGGTGTTTTGAAAAATAATGAAAATTTAGCAAAAACATTTCATTTCAAACTTAAGTAAGCATGGTTACTTAATAATGGGATTTATGTTTCTGCATTGCATAATGTCTCAAGTCTTGGAATTGAACCAAGCACCAACATTTCCATACCATTTCCTATGTTAATTTTTTTTGCACACTACTTGCTTTTTATTATAGACACCATTAAATACTTAATTTTGCAAAGATACTCACAGAACGAAATGTAGTGTGTTTCAGTGTTGAAAGTGAAAACAACCTGTAGCTAATGACTTATGGTGGCTCTGACAGCAGATTGTATTTTGTTTCCCACACAAAGGTAACACTCCACCCTCATTTTCTGAGGCATTCCAAAGCACCTTGATATGTAATTTAATTCTATATTGTTTAACATTACATGTTTATGTTTATGATTCAGCTCAAATTAATTTTTATGCATGAGAGATGATTAACAAAGTTAATTGGATATCTAATTACCCCAGTGCCATTAATTTTGGCACTCTCATATTTTGATCTCATATTTGTCGGTCTCTTTGTAGATTCTATTTCCCTGGTTGGTTTATGCCACTGTCACACTGTATAAAAAAAATCTTGGGATCTGATAGTATAAAGTTCCCATCCTTTCTTATTTAAGGATGTCTTGGTTATTTTTGCTCTCTTATATGCTTTTATTTTGGCGGGGGGAAATACATTTTAGAAATTGGGTTGTAAATATTCTAGCAAAGAAATCTTCCATCTCCCCCTCTATCTAATTAAAATAGTCTACCAGTGTTGAGGCTTAAAGTGTTTATCTGCAGGAAAGAATGAAATTTTATGTGCTCTGTACAACGTCAATCTTTGTTTTTCTAGGCCATAACTCTAACTTGAAAAGAATGTTAAAGAAAACAAACAAACATCAAAAACACAAACAAATGATACCAACTAAGTAAACCAAAATGGAACAGCCAGAGCTCCTTGGTCAGGAAGGGTGCAGGCTTCTCCACGTTGGTCGCTGGTACTTCTCAGCTAGGTGAATATGACGTCACCTCCGAGGATTTCAAACAAAGTTATCTAGATGCTCATCCTCCCCCAGGACAGCTGTGTGGTCTTTTCCTAGGGGAAGCAGGACCTGCTAACTGTGTAGCTCCGCATGAGTCTTTTCTACATGCTCCTTCAACCCTACTCAGCTTGCTTCCTGTTCCTCTCTACTCCTTTTCTTCCTGCATCCTCTTTTGCTGCAAGGGTTCTTCATCCCAAAAGATAGACAAGAGACCTCAGACTCACCAGATCTGTAGGGTTCTGCTGTGCCCACACAGAGCTCACCCTTTCTACTTGCCCCATTTCTTCACTCCAGAAGGGCATCTTTATGGGGCTTGGTGACTCAAGAGATAAGCAGGACACACACATAGGCCGACACATTATCTCTGATCTCTCAGTCTTCCTAGATGATGCTGTTGCCTCTTTCTTGTTTGGGATGGAAGAGAGTGAAGACTATTTCAATTCTATATGATATACCTATATCACATGTATTTCTTAGTAGGTATATCATGGCATCAGTCTCAACTGGTACTTATTGGAAAGACAGGTGATATTGATTCTGACTACTGACAAAATGATTACTTAAGTTCTCAGTTTTAAATTGCAGCTTGAATTACACTGTTCTAAATAATAAGAGTAGCAGTAGCAGGAACAACAAGTTGATATTCCCTATAAAGCTACCTTTATTTGCTTTAACAATTAAAAGAACTAAAGACCCTTTACCTTTAAAAACTGCTAATCTGCATTAAAAAGAATCAAGACCCTCCACACCAGCTTTGGTGTATAGTAAATATAGTTACTATGGAGGCCAAACATTCATGTCAACAAGTATTTTATAAACATTTGCTGTTTATTCCATTACCCACCTCCAAGACTTTAGATCTGCACATTGGCACATTGATTTGTTGCAGACCCAAAACATTGTAAGTTAAGGGTTAGTCTTTGAGTTTTAGGTAAAAACAAACAATCCAAAGCCCAGCGAATATTGACCTTCAATCACTCAAAATATATAACCAAGTAAAATTTTCATTTTTTATCTCCTTACTTAGGAGACAGCATCAAACCCCCTGAAAGTCTGCCATGATTCGTCTTCCTCACAAGTGATATTTCTCATACATGACTAGAGGGACTGCAGTTATGAAGTCAGCACTGGACCAGAAATTCATCTTAATGTGAATGTACAAAGAGGAAAAGAAAAACACTGAGTTTATTTCATCCAGCTCATTGACATCCCAAAGCTACAAGCTTCCAAGCATTTATATTTCTCATTATTGGATTTTATTAAAACTTTGCAGGTGTGTGGGGAAATCTGAACAAAAGAAAGCATGTCTAAGTTAAAGTAATTGAAGTCATGGTTTATTAGCTGTTCAGATAAAGCTACTTCGGTCTTTAAATGAGTTAAATGTTCTCTCTCTCTCTCTCTCTCCCACCTTCCCTTTGCTTTTCATTCCTTCCTTTCTCCTCATCTTCTCTCTTCTTTCTCTCTAGTTTAAAATAAAATATGGCCATCTGTCTACCTTATCATTGTGACTAAACTTTAAGATAAATAACTTGAGGGAGAAGGAAATAATTTAATCTCACTGTCTCAGATGTTTTGGTGCGTTGACTCTTGGTATGTGTTTAGGCTAAACACCATGGTGTCAGGAGTATGTGATAGACCCTACTAGCTCCATACTGGACAGAAAATAAAAATGCGAACAGGGATACATGTAACTCTCAAAGACTCACTCTCAGTGACCTATGCCATTCAGATAGGCCTCACTTCCTAAAATTTCCAGAATCTCTTAAATTAGTGCTACAAGCTTGGGGAGCTGAGTTTTCATTATACAACCTTTGAAAGATCATTTCTGTGAGCTTCTTACCAGTCCCCTAGATTTCCAGATTATTTGACACATTTGAAACAAGACTCTTCTTTTCTTTAAATGTTTTAAAAAAGGATTTCCTTTTGTTGCTCTGAATGTTTTTGATTTTGTACAAGTACTGGGGTTATTGATATTAGGTGCAACAATCAAGCTTTAAATAAAATTTTATTTGATTGTTCACACCCAATTTGAACTGATGATTTTGACACAGATGGAAAACATTATTTTTAAGGGGTCTCACTTGAACTTTTACGTTAAAATTTAATTTTACTATTATGCCCTCCATCACTTTGACTTCAATTTGATTAGAATTACTCTCAGTTAAGACACACTTTTTCTTCCTTCAGCTATAGGAAAGATTATGCCTTTTTTCTTTTTTTTTTGTTTCTGTGTATAATTAATTTTGCTCTCTGATGCAAATCTGATGTTCATATGTAAAAGGCACAGTAGTAAATCATCACTTCTATTTTATCATGTAGAATAGATGGTCCATATCATAGAAATTTATAATCGATATCAATGCCATTTTCAGATACTAAACCAAAAAAACCCTCAAAAAAACCCCAAAAAACAAAAATGAAAGGCTTTCCTGTAGAATTGAAAAGTACAAGTGACCATTAATGAATTAATGACATTCTCTTTAACTTTAAATTTTTAGTTTGATGACTTGAAGAGAATGCAAGCCTAAACCTGCTTTAAACTTTTTTGTATAAATTCTTTTATTTTGTAAGATGACTCCTTTTAAATTATATTTTAAGTTGTATATAATGTTATATGTCTGCACTAAATATTATTTCAGTAAAGATGCTTAGCAGCTATGGATATTAGAACATTGAAGAGCTCTCAAATGGGTGCCCTATTTGCTTATATTCTAACATTTAAAAAATGTGGTATATTACTGCATAATGGCAAGTTAAGATTTAAGTAGATAGGGATGTGTGTTATGGCACCAAAGTGGAAGCTGAGGACAGCTCATGGAAGTTGGTATTTGTTTGCTATGTGGGTTTTTATGATTGAGTTCACCTCTTCAGGCTCAGAGGAAAGCATCTTCACCTACACAGTCATCTTACCCACCCCTACCCACTTTCATTAAAAAAAAAATTCTATAAAAAATGTTGAAATGATTTTTACATTATATTGAGAAAGGAATTACCACTCTTAAAATGATTGGACAGAGAGAGTGCATGGATATGCTTCAAATTAAATAAAAACAAGCCTGAGATATCAGAGGGATCTACCCAGAGTCAGTCTAGGAAGATCAGAGAATAGTAACTCACATCTTTAATCACAGCACAGGGAAAATCTGGGAGTAGTGACCTACGTCCTTAATCCCAGCAAATCTGAGTTTGAGTTGAACTTAGTTTACAGGAGTTTCAGGCGCCCAGGCAGGCAGTGGTGGTGTCACACCTTTAATCTTAACCTAGATGTAAAACAACTGAGTGAAGAGGGTATTTAAGGCAGGCATAGAAAGACAGAGAAGTAGTAGACACCAGGAGGAATGAGGCAGAGGAAGCTGGAAGACAGTTGGGTAAGATTTGGACTGTGGTGTTTCCTCTCTTTGATATTTCAGCCTTTCCCTGAGATCTGGCTCTGAGTTTCTTTCATTCATGCAACAAAAGACTTTAATTCAATACCACTTAAAATACTAGTCAAAAGCCAGTATTCAAAACCATTTTACAGGATAGTAATTTTATCGCCAAATGGAAACAAAATTACCCATTTCATGAAACAGCAAAGATTTATGCATCCAGATATGTTTTACATAGAATTGTTTCTTCATCGCACTTACCCTTATTTCCATAAATAATTACACAAATGCCTTTCAATATTACATACTTATTTTTACATTTAATAGAGATGTTTTACCTTTACTCACATTCCAAGACTAGAAATGCATTCCAGTCGCACAGTATATTTGGGTTGCTAAGGCATCAATAGGACAAAGTGGCAGCCTATGAAATAGGAAAATATCTTCACCAACCCCATATCTGACAGAGGGCTGATTTTAAAATATATAAAGAACTCAAAAAACTAAATATCAATAAACTAAATGATTCAATTAAAAGTAAGGCACAGATCTAAACAGAGAATTCTCAACAGAAGAATCTCAAATGGCAGAGAATCACTTAAGGAGATGTTCAACATCCATAGCTATCAGGGAAATGCAAATTAAAAGGATTCTGAGATTTCACCTTATACCTGTCAGAATGGCCAAGATCAAAAACACAAGAGACAGCTCATGCTGATGATAATGTAGAACAAGGGCAACACTCCTCTATTGCTGGCACAACAATATACATAGCCACTTTGGAAATTAATATGGTAGTCTCTCAGAAAATTAGGAATTAATTTACCTCAAGACCCAACTATACCACTCTTTGGCATATTCCCAAAAGATTCCTAGCCATACCATAAGGACATTTGCTAAACTATGTTCAAACTGCAGATTTATTTGTAATAGCCACAACCTGGAAACAACCTAGATGACCCTCAACCAGAGAATAGATAAAGAAAATGTACATTTACAAAATAGGGTATTACTCAGCTGTTAAAAAACAGGGACACCAGGGAATTTGAGGGCAAATAAATGAAACCAGGAAAAATTGTCCCGAGTGAGGTAACCCAGATGCGGAAAGACATAGATGGTATATACTCATTCGTAAGTAGATATTAGCTGTAAAATAAAGGATAACTGTGCTATAATGCACAGACTCTGAGAGACTAGGGACCAAGAAGGGTTTATGGGGCGATGCTTGGCTCTCCCTGAGAAGAGGAAATAGAGATTTCATGATTGGACTGAGGGTGGGTGAGGATGGGTACATGAGCGATCAGGTTGCGGGGTATGGAGGGGAAGAGTACTGATAGAGACTATTGGAAAGAAAGTGCATTTTGAGGTCAAATATAAGAAGCCTAGACCGGTCCTCTCCTGTGATCAGATTGATGCTTTATCAGAGAGGCTTTAGCAACTGATGAAAACCGATGCAGAACCACAGCCTGACATTTTTCAGACTTTGGGAAATCCTTCAGAAAAGGGGGGAGAGGATTGTAGGAGCCAGAGGCGTCAAGGACACCACAAGAAAAGTCACGGAATTAAACAACCTGGACTCATAGGGGCTTACAAGAGAGTGAACTTACAACCAGAAACTTCGCCTCGGATTGACCTGGGCACTCTTCAGTGGTGTAGCGTGGTCCTCTTGTGAGACTCTTAAAAGTGGGGAACAGGAGCTCTCTGAGACTCTTTTACTAGCTTTTGGAACCTTACTCCTCATACTGGGTCACTTTGCCCAGCCTTAATACACAGGGTGATACTTAGTATTATTCCAACTTGGCCATACTTTGTTGATACTCATGGGGAGCTGCTCTTTCTTAAACAGAAATGGAGGAGTGGGCTGGAGGGCAGGGACAGAGGGATGGAAGGAGGAGCTGAGAGGAGGGAGGGAGGAAAAACTGACTAGGATGCAAAGTAAATACTTATTTTAAAAACAATAAAATAAAAAATTTAAGTGTAGAAAGCCCTCATATAAACCAGTTTCTCATCTTGTGCTAACACTGAAAAGATTAAAAAAAAAAAATAAGACTAAGAAACATGGCTTCAGCTTTAGGAAACTCCCCCTGGAACATTGAGCTTGAGCATGTGTTTTTGAAAGTGCTCAAGTGCACATTCTCCCCACTATACACACACACACACACACACACACAGAGAGAGAGAGAGAGAGAGAGAGAGAGAGAGAGAGAGAGAGAGAGAGAGAGAGAGAGAGAGAGAGTTCTCCCCTACCCCTCTGACTTATGGACATTGTTTGCGAAGTGAGCAATGTGAGCCAAAGGTAGTATGTAAGAGATTGTGGTCATCTTTCATACCATGTAAAGTTTTCTATTTTAAAAATGACATCACTTGTACAAACTGAAAGTGAATAGTAGTAGCAGATGGTCACAAAGACTGTATATTCCTACACACAATCGCATTTGGTATGTCCCTATCATCAGCTACCAATGTCATACCACACACAAGACAACTGGGCTCCCTCAAGAAGAAAACCTATGTAGTTTGTAACATTAGGTTTTGGGCCCAGACTAGCCCCACGGTTTGGACCCTCCTGCCACCACTTATCTGAACCAGCAATCCCAAAGTCCCAAAGAAACACATAGACACTTATATTAACTTCATGCTCTTTGACCTATGGCCCAGGCACATTGCTAGCTAGCTCTTTCATGTTAATTCAACACATTTCCATTAACCTGTCTGCCATGTGGCCTGTGGCTCACCTGTGTTCTTTGGATGTGGCTTCTTTGAGTATAGGCTGGATCTGTCTGTCACTCCACCTCCTTCTCCTAACTATGCTCCTGTTTATGACTATGGTGTTCGCCAAGGGCCAAAACAGCTCCTTTATTTAAAGATTGATATTCACAGTATAGAGAAAGACATTCCCACATCAGTTGTTGTTTACATTTTGTGTGTTACAAAATTAGTAGCAATTCAGAATTATAGTTTTTTTAAGTTAGACATTTATGTTAATGTTATTTGTCATTGATACTCATAATACTGAAGCTAAACTTAGAACTTTTAAGTTACTGTAGCATCAGATTAACTTCTGAGGTCACATATGCTAATACTAGATATTCTTTTATTTATAAACTCAATTAAAAGTTCTAAAAATAAGTGTCTACTGAAGTCTGGACCTTTGAGTTTTTTTTCTAGGAAAATAAAGAAATACTGGTAATTAATTAACAATTGACTTTGTAGTCAATAAGCTTTGGTAATTAAAAAATAATGTGTGACTTTTCCCCAATATTTTCTTTTATTTATTTAGTTTTTGTTATAATTTTTTTAGTAAGAAATGTCATTTTTATCACTGTATCCACCTGCTCCCTCTCTCTTTTCTCCTTCCAACCCCTCCCAGTCAGCCTTCAGCCTCGCCCTTCTCCATCCACCATCCCCTCCCCCAAAATGGCCAGAAGTCCCAAGATGGGTCAGCTCAGCATGGCACATCCACTCCAGGCAAATCTGATTTATTCACCCCAAAGTCAATATTGGGTTAGGTGTTCCTCACTTTAATCTCTAAAAAATGATTTACTGATTATATATTCGTGCCATTGTTATTTTCAATCAAAATTTTAAAAGAAAAGTTTTAGATTTAATAAAATAAAATTGAAGCAATTATAACAGCAACAGCCTCATGTCCCCAGTTTCCACTATTAACATCCGGCATTGCTACAATTATTTTTCATTAATAATTAATGAATCATAATTTATATCTCATCATTAACTGAAGTTAGTCTTTTTCCAGTCCAGAGAGAGAGAGAGAGAGAGAGAGAGAGAGAGAGAGAGAGAGAGAGAGAGAGAGAGAAGATAAACTCAAAACTGACTTCTTCCTTTATTCTTTTTAGATTCCTCTCAAGATGCTGCATTCAATTTACTTTTCTTGTGTTGAGCTCTTCCGGGCTATGACAGTTTCTCATAATTTTCTTATTTTTATGACCTTGACAGTTAGAGGGCATTGCCAAGGGATATTATAGTACACTCTTCTATTGGCATCTGTCTCATGCTATTCTCCATCAGAAGACTGGCTGGATATGTTTTGAAGAAATACTCACACAATGCAGCACCTTGTTTATCTTTTAATATCAAGACCAGATAATGTTAAAATAATTCAAGAGTGCTCACAGATTTTAATTTTAATCACTTAGTTTAAGTAGGTGAATCAGGAATTTCAACTTTAATTTTTGAGATTGACTTAAAAAATAAAAATATAAAAATAAACAAACCAAAAATACCCCCATTGAATCCCTTGATTGTGGTGATATGTCATATATTTAATAAAACCAGTCTGGAATATCAAAGAACAGACCCACCCACAGTCAATCCAGAAGGGTCAGAGAGTGGTAACTCATGACTTTAATCCCAGTGGGAATGGTGACCTATGACTTTAATCCCATAACTCCAGAGACAGAGATTTTTCTGAGTTTTTGTGAGTTCAAGGCCTAACTACCAAATAGTAGTATTTCACACCTTTAATCTTAACCTGGATGTGAAACAACTGAGTGAAGAACGTACTTAAGGCAGGTGCAGGAAGACAGAATTCTTTTGTAGAAGTAACAAGGCTGAGGAAGCTAAAAGCTTGGCTGCGTGAGATTTTACTATGGTCTATTTCTCTCTCTATGATATCCCAGCTTTCCCCTGATATCTGGCTCTGAGTTTCATTTAATAACAACCAGAATTCATGCAACACTTACCTTCATATACTAACCTAAAGATTAATTAATAATAAAAAATAAAACTTTCAAATCATGAAAGAGAAGAAATTAAACAAGCAAGTACCAAGAGAACTCTCAGAGACCCTCATAACACATTTGAAGGCATAGCATGAAGGTGCTTAAGAAAATATGGCAGCACATGTTGTAAGAATCGTTCTTGGGAGTTAGAAGCAGATGAATCAGGAGTTCAAGGCCAGGCATTTCTACATGAGACTCTATCTTATAAACTAACATAACCCCTTATAACCCAAGAATAGATACACATGAATGGCATCTATGAATGACAAGAGGAAAATTCTCAAGAAAAAATTAGTATCAAAGGCAAAATACAAACCACAGGATCATGACAATTCAGAGAAGCATCATGGTTTAAGGGGCTTGATAGTAGCAGAATTGCAACTTCAAAACAAAACAAAAACAGGTTGCTTCTAGAGAATCAGATACATGGAAATGAGACCCCATGGGTACAAGAAAGTGATAGGAACAAGAAATGAATGTTGAAAATATTTTGTTGAAGCTCAGTTTTTTTTTTTTTTACTGACTAAATCCCTGTTACTATTCATCTTTAGAAAGAACTACCAGAGAATGGTTCTCATGAACTGAGACTTCTACCTGTGAGGCAGATAGGTCTGAGAATAATCGGATTGTATAAACTGGTGTAAAAATCAGGAAGTACCAATAAAAGCTTTTGTATTGATTAAAAGTCACTCATAAAACTGTAATGTAACACTCAAAGTTGAATCACATACTGTCAAAAATCCACTTAGGAATATGACATACACAATAGCAATGACAAACCATAACATCCAGAACAACGGACAAAGCAGTCTGAACAAGAAAAACAAAACTGTGTCATAAAGGAAGAAAATATAGCAAAGATAAAAATATCAATTAAATTTGCAAAGAAGTAGAATATACTGTAAATAAAGACTAAATGGAAAAAAGTTCATAGACGTGAATTCAAAAATCAAAACCCAAACTTCAAGAAACATTGAAGAAAAAGAGAAAAACGAAGTTAAAGACAAAAGCAAATGGAAAAGTGAATTGTGGGTAAAGAGAGGGTCTCCCATGCATGAAACAGATGCTTTGAAGAAGAAAATTAAAACCATGAGACAGAGTGAGTACTTACCTTACGTCCAAAACTGTTCCCACAGATTAAAAAAAAATGCTGATTATCTTCACTGAAAAATTTTAAGTTCTAGGAAAAATGACCCTGAGGGTTCATATTTTCAAAAATTAGACATTAATAGCAAGCCAGTTTTCAGAATTTCCAAGAAGAAAAATAAAATTGCATGTAAATTAAAAAAGGCAGAAATTTATTTTCCCCCCTTTCCATACATATATGTGTGTAGAGTGCATGAAAATGTATGTGTGTGTTCATGTGTGTGTGTGCTCGTGTGTGTGTGTTTGTGTGTGTGTGTATGTGTGTGTGTATGTGTGTGTGTGTGTTTGTGTGTGTGTGTTTGTGTGTGTGTGTTCGTGTGTGTGTGTGTGTGTGTGTTCATGTGTGTGTGTGTGTTCGTGTGTGTGTGTGTTCGTGTGTGTGTGTGTGTGTTCGTGTGTGTGTGTGTTCATGTGTGTGTGTGTTCATGTGTGTGTGTGTGTTCATGTGTGTGTGTGTTCATGTGTGTGTGTGTGTGTTCGTGTGTGTGTATGTGTGTGTGTATGTGTGTGTGTTTGTGTGTGTGTGTTTGTGTGTGTGTGTGTTCATGTGTGTGTGTGTGTGTTCGTGTGTGTGTGTGTTCATGTGTGTGTGTGTGTTCGTGTGTGTGTGTGTGTGTGTGTTCGTGTGTGTGTGTGTGTGTGTGTGTGTGTTCGTGTGTGTGTGTGTGTGTGTTCATGTGTGTGCATGTGTGTGCGTGTGTGTGTGTGTGTGTTCATGTGTGTGTGTGTGTGTGTGTGTGTGTGTGTGTGTGTGCCTGTGGAGTGAGGCTGATGTAGAAACTCTTCCTTGACTGTTCTCTCTCATCCTGTGAGGTGGAGTTTCTGTGTGAGATCCTGGATTTCCTAACTGTAGTAGGTCTTTCTGGACTTCTTCGGGGATCACCAGCTCCCTAGTAATGACACAGAGACTTCTTATTAATTACAAAAGCTTGACCGTCACTTAGTCTTGTTTCTGACTAGTTTCTACAACTTAACTCATTGATATTAATCTACGTTCTGCCACATGGCTTGTTATCATTCTTCCACAATGTATGTCTGCCTCCCCCACATCCCGATGGCAAGTGCTGCATGCCTAGATTCATCCTGAGTTCCTCTCTCTGCCTGAAGGTCCCCAATGTCTCCAGCCTAGCTCTGGGATGTTCAGCTTCTTATTCAACCAACCACAATGACACATCTTCACACAGTATACAAATATTCCACAACAACTAATTTAGATAATTTCCCTAGCCATATTCTCCTGGAGTTCCTGTCTCCACAGTTCCAGGCAGGAACTACAGGTGAGCTACCGTTGTCCACCCAGCACGTAGTAGGTCTTGTCAGTTGATGTCTGGTCCTTTCAATTGTGTGTCAAACACTTCAACTTATTATCCATCTTTTCAACTCATCCATATATAAACATATATTTAAAACAATATGGAAAGAACACAGTCAAATGAACAGCATAAGTTTCAGCAAACTGTGAATCGAGAAAATATATCTTGTGTAGCTTGTTCCTCAGATGTGAGGACCCATTTCGGAATATGCCATACTTAAGGGATATTACACACACAAGTACCTTTCCTGTCCTTCCAGAGCTCATTTCTATTTCTCTGTCTCTCAAAAATAACCCGATACCATTTTTTTGTTTATCTTGCCATTTTTAAAGAATCAGATTTTTGTTGTAATAATTTAACATAGTTTCCTGTTCTCTCATTAGTGTATGCTTCAATTTATATAACTTTTGCTTTTTAAAATTATTTTTGTTGATTTTGTTGTTGCTGTTTTTTTCTTTTGTTTTTGATTTGTGAGCTGAGAACTCAAGTTTTAATTATTTTTATTAATGGTTTGGAGTTATGATGTTGCTATAGTGACTGGTCTTGAATGTACTCTGTAGGCTGTGATATGATTTATGACTGTTTTCCCGAAGTTCTTTATGTGTAGGTACACTTTTCATGAGGTATCCCATTCAATTACCAGATGAATAGAACACTAAAAAAACTTTATTTTTAATTTATAGGCTAATATCATTATAATCGTAAAAGTTTATTTGAAATATTTTTACTTTATGAAGTGTTGTTTTTCTGGCTTTACTATATTGATGTGGGAATGCATTTGTGTGTGCTGTATCTTTAAATAAAGGAGCTGTTTTGAGCCATGGCAGACACCATAGAGAAAGTGGGAGGAGAGTCAGTTTAGGTAGGAGAAACAGGGCGGAGTCGGGGAAGACCGAGCTGAAGCCGCCGAAGGAACAGCATGTAAGGAGACACGGGTGAGCCACACGGGCCACGTGGCCCGCAGATTAATAGAAATGGGTTGATTTAAGATGTAAGAGCTAGCTAGCAATGTGCCCGAGCCATAGGCCAAACAGCATGAAGTTAATAGAAGCGTCTGAGTCGTTTCTGGGGACCCGGGCGGCGGTGCGCGGATAAGCGGTCCCGGGCAGGTCTGTGGGTCCGGGACCTCTGGCGTCCGGGGCCCGAGAGAACCCACTACTACAGTATATGGTCAAGGTTTTGTGTACAATCCACGTGTGTTTTCTTGTCATTGAATTCTTGTCAGAGTGTATTTTGAATTTATATTATCATTGTCTTTTGCTTATATTTTGTCTTTATATCTGTCTTTTACTGTGAATAGTTTAAAGAATTATATGAATGTGCTTTTATCTGATTGTTTTTGAAGCTTTTACAACTTATTTTTTACTGTATTTGTTTTGCTATTTAGTGTATAGATCTCCTTGGCTATTTTATGTTCACTGAAGACTGTGACAATTAACAGCTCTGGAAGCTTTCACTAATGAACTGTAGATATATGAATTACCTGAAAGACAATTGAAAACAGTGATCATAAAAATGCTTAATGAACCCAGAATTATTCACAGAGTAATAATTTTAAGAACGAGTTGTAAAATTACAAAAGAACCAAGCATAAATACTGATGATGAGGAATTTAATTCCTGAAGTGAGTCTCTTGATAACCACAAAGACAACATCTCTAGTAGTTACACAAAGAGAAAGGAACTGAAGTGTATTAACACAAACAATCAGTGAAGCATGAAAGAACATAGCAAGAGGAAAAAGAACACAAGATGACGCACAGCAATCGAAACAAGCCAATTAAGTTCTTCTCTATTAATAAGTTTTTAAAATGTAAATGAAACTTCTGTAGCAAAGATACATAGTACCTGAATGCATAAGAAAGCAAACTCTAACCATGTATTTTATACAAGGAATATTTATAGTAAGTTTAAGGATAAAGATAAACTATAATTGAAAGATTAGGAAACGATATTGTGTAAAAGTGAACAGGCATGGATATACTTAGATAAGACAGTCCCTAATTCAGAAACTACCATAAGAGACAAAACAGGACATTGCATCATGATAAAAAGTCTGTCATTAGGGCCTAAAATATAAACATATATGTATTAATATAGTATCTATTTGTATAAACATTGACAGATGGAAAGGAGTATAAACATTATGAAGTGTGAAAGTAGGAGAAATACAACTGTAATCTCAGCACTTGAGAAGCAGAAGCAGGACCATGAATTCAAGGCCAGCCTTGGCTTCATAGTTTGAGGTCCTGCTGGCTACATGAAATCCTGATTCAAACAAACAAACAAACAACCCCTCCCAAACCCAAAAAACTCCAAGCAACATCACAAATGCACAGGAGATATCTACACCCTTCTCTCAAAGTAGATAGATTAACCAGACAGAAAATCCACAAGAAAATATTGGAACTGTAAAACACTAACTATAGACATAAACACTCTACTCAATAGCTTCAGAGTTTTCTTTCCTCTCAAATGTATAAACTATCTTCCAGGAGAGAATAAATTTAAGAAGATTTACACTAGGTCAGATATCATTTGATTACCACAGAAACTAGAAATAAAGAGCAGAAGGACAATGAAAAAATTTACAGATATAAGAAATTAAGTCACATAGCTCCAGACAACTAATATTTCACAATTGACTTGAGGTATCTGATACCACGAAAGCAAGGGTGTGAATTGCTGTGGGACTATGCCTTTGTACACTGTAAATATTGGTTTTATAAAATGCTGACTGGCCAGAAGCTAAGCAGACAGGAAGTATAGGTGGGGCAACCAGGCATGGGATACTCTGAGAAAAGGAAGAAATGGGCAGATGCCAGAAAGACAGAGAGGAAGCAAGATGAGAATACTGCAGTGAGCTGCAAAAAGCTACATGGCTAAACATGAGTAGGAATCATGGGTTAGTTTAAGAGTAAGAGTTAGAAAGTAATGAGCCTGAGCCATAGGCTAAACACCTTATAATTATTATAAAGCTTTGCGTAATTATTTGGGACTAAAAAGGGTGTGGGACCAAGCAGGCGGGATAGAGAAACTTCTGACTACAGTGAATAGTGGGAGAATTCTGACTGTATTTCTTTAAGTTGAAAAATATTACCAATTAAAAATACTATGTTTTATTACAGGGGTTTTAAGAATTTTACGAAAATACCTTGAAATAAATTTGAAACTTCCAATGCCTAAACAGTAATTTCAAGTGAAAATATATTTATGAATTTTGTATTACTTGTGTCTTTACAGTATATTTTATGGTATAAACCATTTCTAAATATTTAGACAAGTTCCTTTCATCAGGGTAGAGATCTGGTTGTGGGGGGTAGAGACAAAGGTCACAGCATAATAGGAAAAAATCTAGGTAAACTGAACTTGAATTGGGCTTTAATGATATGCCAGCTTAACTCCAGGTACTGACTACAAATCCTTAGTCATCTATCTGAGTCCAATGCTACATAATTTTCTTTAATTGTTAGGTAACCTTTCAGCAACATTAACCTTCAATCTCTGAGAGTAAATTATTCTCACTATCAAGACGGGGCTTTTAAATAAAAGACTGAGAGTGTTTTATAGTATTTGTATAACAATCCGACTCTGAGTTTCACCAACGGTTTTCTTTTCTTTTCTTTTTTTTTTTTAAAGATTATTTTTGAAGTTTGTTTATGTATTTTATGTATATGAGTACTTTATCTCAATGAATTTATGCATACCCTAAAAGAGCATTGGATCCCACCACAGATGATTGAAAGCCATTACTTGGTAGTTGGGAATCGAACTCAGGACCTCTAGAAGAGCAGGGAGGCCGCTTTTCGTATCTGGTGAGCCATCTCCCCAGCACAAGGATGTCTATAAACAAAGAGCAAAGACAGATCTCTACTTACACTTACTTGCTCCTGGTGATACTAAAGATAAACTACTTGTATCTTCGTATGTCATTAATATAAAAAGTATTATCAAAATGTAAATTATTGTTTATAGTTTTGCTTCTTTTGGAATGTTTTTCTAAGATGCTTACAAATAGAAAACAGTGTAAGATGACATACGGCCTCTACATGCTCAGGTTTGAACTAGGGCCCTATTCCTTGACACAGTGTTTGTAATCTCCTGTAAAGAACAGCTTGTAGATAGATGTCAAAGATCATTAAAAAAAAAATACTACTTCATAAGAAAAACTAAATTTTCTACCAATTAGGCTTTGAGAATAAAAAGTAACCTGTGGTTTATAGGTCTATAGATTCTTCTCAAAATGTAAAATAAGATATAAATAAAAAACAAGACACGAGAAAGACCTCAGGATAAAGTTTTCATGTGCCTTGAGTAGGATTTCTACTACTTCATCCGTTAGAAGCTAGAATCTTATCATCTGAGATTTAAAACACTCTAAAAATCACTTAATTGCTTATCTTCAGAACCAAAAAGCAACTAAGTTAAAAATGAAGGTAGACCAAATTCACTGGAGTTGCATATGAACTGATGAGAACAGTTAGAAGAAGAAGCCTTCCTCCTGTCACAAGAGCAAAGCAGTGGCTGGAAGCACCCCCCCCACACACACACACACACTAGGACTATGCTGTTTTCTTTCCTTTTTCTCTTGGCCAAGACAAAGGTGAATGAGTGGAGGGCCGATCTCTCTCTCCCCAGACCCTGCCCCCTCAAAGCCAGTCAAATACTGGTCCCTCCCCTAGAGCTGCCCTTGGTTCCAGATTCCTGCCTACCAAAAGTCAGCCCCTCCCTGGGGCTGGCTGCTCAATCCCGCACCCACAGGTTACTTAAGGCCTTAAGGCCAGCTAGCCATATCTGACATGTGACACCTCCACTCCCTACTGCATGCCTTTTCAGGGGTCACCCAGGATTGCTTTGCTCTGTACCCATTAAACCTGTGCTTTTTCTGACTTGGTTTGATTTTAATTGTTGTGCTGGCAGAGAGGTTTGTTAAGGTGCAAAGAAAACCTATCAAAAGGGACTCATGAAAATGGTTTTCTGGGACGAAAATTGGAGACAACAGTCCTGCAGAGCATGAAGACCTGTCAGTTAATGACTGTTAGAAAGAGCTTGGGTGTTTCTCTGTTTCAACATTTCAGACTAAAAACAACTTGTAGCAAAGGGCACTTGGAAAGGTCAATTAATTGGTTGAAATATCCTGGTAAAGTCGCTCAACTGTTGAGTTGTATTTTGGGTTCATGTCTAGTATAAAGTTTCTGGCCTAGCTTTTCCAGCCTAGCCTTGAGGTTTTGACCTGTAGACCTGCAGACCCACAGACTTGCAGACCCGCAGACCCACAGACCCACAGACCCTCAGTCCCACAGAAACACAGATACTTACATCAGTTTTATCCTGATTGGTCTAGGGCCCAGTCATATAACTTGCTAGCTCTTGCTCTTTAACTAGCCCATGATTCTTATCCAGTTCATCCATGTGGTTTGGTACCTTTTCTCAGCTGCATTTCAACTTTTTTCCTCTATGTTTGCTGGCATCTCATCTCATCTCATCTCACTGGGGTTTCTCTGGCATCTCTGCTCTGCCCTTCCTGTTCCCAGAGTTTTCTTAGTCTGATAGTCCCACCCACACTTCCTGTCTATCTTCAGCCTATCAGTGTTTTTATTAAGCCAATAGGTGGGACAATTATTTACAATGGAACATGTAGTAGTGGGGTTTCTCAGTCCTGGGCTGCCAGAGACCCAGACCCTGCTGTGCCAGACCTCTTAGCCGCCTGCCACTCAGGTCCCCAGAAATGACTCAGACGCTTATATTAACTTCATGCTGTTTGGCATATGGCTCAGGCACATTGCTAGCTAGTTTTTACATCTTAAATCAACCCATTTCTATTAATCTGTCTGCCACGTGGCCTGTGGCTCACCTGTGCTCCTTACATGTTGCTCCTTTGGCAGCTTGCTCGATCTGCCCCTGACTCCGCCCTTCCTTTCCTACATATTCTGATTCCTCCTCCTATTTCTTCTATGGTGCCTGTCATGGCCACAAACAGCTCCTTAATTTAAAGATTGATATTCACAGCATACAGAAAGGCATTCCAACATCACTTCCCCCTTTCTGTCTAATCAAAAAGGAAGGTTTCAATTTTAATATAGCAAAATTACATATAACAAAATAGCTATCAAGCAAGAATTACAGTAAAATATCTAGTCTATTTGTATTTAGCAAAATTAAAGAAAATACTCTATCATCTACCTTATCTTTATGAATCTAAAGTTTCATATCCAATATACCTTTCAAATGACTAAGAAAATCTATACCTATAACTATCTAATCTAACTATCTAATCTTCAACTACATCAAAGACCACAGAATGCAATACCAGCACATTCATATTTTGACTTCATCTTGCTGTGATTACTGATAGTAGTTGAATGGAGTCCCACGTTTGCCTTCATGTTTGGTGCTATTCCTGCTCATATACACTTCCCTGACACTTTGCTGTCTTACTGCATGAGAAGCATATCTGAAAGCATGATTTCTAAATCTAGGATAGTGGGGTTCAAAGAGAAAGGAAATACTTTGTGATCTCCAATTCTAATCAGAGCTGTAGACACTTTGGTCCAAGCACCTTGTCACACATGGTAAGATCTAATCTTATTTGAAGACATGATCAAAGTTCGGCATGGCTCATGCAGAGATTTCTTGCTTAAATCTCCCATGTGCCCCTTGCCTGCATTTTGCTCGGCTTTAAACCATTTGTTCTATTTACATGAATGTATTCAACAGGCAGATTGCTCCTTGCCTGAAAATTCTTTTCATGAATGCAAATAACATTTCTTAATCTCTCACAGCTGGCTCAAGAAGTATGCTTGATGAATCACCTAGAAGAGATTTAGAAAAAAAAAAAGATAAAGAGAAGAAAAACAAATGCAGAAGGTTATACAATCCTTGAATTGCCTATTAAGGACTTAATTTATGCAAAATATGTAGCTTGTGAAGGATTGTTTCAGGAAGAAGCCACAAGGCTTTCTCTTGGGCTACAGAAAGACATGGTCAGAGTTTTGATGTTTTAAAAATGCTGAATGGCTCAGATAACATGGTATTTCTATTTCAAGCCCATGGGACAAACCCGAGGTAATAAAGTCCTCTGGAAACCATACCCAAGCAGTTGCCCTGTAGGAGAAAGAAAGCATTTTTCTCAAAATATATATGTCAGCTTTCTTAATTTAGGTCTTCTCTGATACTTTTCTAAGGTTAGGTATTTCCAAAAATCCACCAGAAGCTTTGAAGTGGATTTATGAATAAAAACAGTGATTAGTATACAGTGTGTAGTGATTTCCCTTGGAGAAGTGTTTGAAAATTGCCAGAGGTGACAGAACTCCTGTCATCAGGCACAGAGGGCAGACTTGGCATCTTTCTGATATCACAGCTATGGAAAGCAGTTACTCCAGTACTGAACTGTGGAAATATACATCTTGCTTCCATGGTGTTTCTATTCCAAAGGATATGTATCACCATGGTGAGGAAGGAGAGCAACACCTGTGAGTGAGCAAATTGCAAAGTCACTTTCCTCTCAAATGCAGAAGCCAGCCAGAAATTCTATGTGTCTTCCTGCTGGTATGGGACTCTTATCTATTAGTCTAAATGGAGAAAGAAGCAGTTGTAGAAAGGAATGGTTTGAATTGAACCCAGGCTAAGGTGGGCATGAGAAAACTGAAATACATGGGCAGGGAGAACAGACGAGAGATGGGATTTAGGAGAGAAAAATGGATCCATCTATCTGCTCTTCATTCCTTCACAGAATGTCATGATAACTGTATGCTCTCTGCCTGTTTCCATCATTTCTATCCTACTCTTTAAACATATTTCTCTAAACCTAACATTCTCCATATCAGAGAGCTGTATTCCATACTGATATCCACACCACACTTGCATGCCATCCACTCTGCCATCTCTCCTGACCAAAGCAACCAGAAATCAGATAGAAACAGCTGAAGTGAGGGAAGCTTTAATTTGTCTCACTGTTTAAAGGGAAAAGGGTATGAGATGACTGCTCACCTTGCACCTTCAGTGAGGAAGCTGAGAGAGATGAATGTCAGTGCTGAGCTCCCCTCACCCTTAATCACCCCCTTTTTCATTCAGCCCAGGATCTAAGCCATGGCATAGAGCTTTCTCACACTGAGAACTTGTCCCCTATTAAGTCTCTTTCAAAATACTATCACCACCACCTCACCCAAGGGATAAGTCTCCCAGGTAACTCTAAGTCCCGTCAAGTTAACCGTGAGGATCATAACTGGTAATGTTAAAGAATCAATTTTTCTGGTCTTTGGGCCTGGCTAGTGCTTGGGGTTCTATCAATGTTCCTCTAGAAAGCCATCACTGCAATGCTCTGGTGGAGTCAGAATGACCTTTCAGAACAGTACCTACAGAGAACCCTACTTGCAGATCTCAAAGTTGAGGAAGAAGGAAAAGTTCCAGGCTTGCTTTTCACTGTCCTTCCTGCTTGTTTCCCTTCAGCCACCAGGTAGACTTGGATGCCTTCATCCTGGCCCATCTCTTACCCCCAGGCTGCGGCACTCATCTATTGCTATGCACTATAATCTGTGACTTGTGAAAGCAGTTTGCACACTTGGGGGTCTGGGGAGTATGACAGGTTTCCTTCTTCCCCAGACACTCACCCATCAAGGCCAAGACCAGATAGGTGTATTGGTTCCTAAGACAAGCCACAGGGAATCTCAAAGTTCCCAAGGTAGTAATGAAAAGTAAACTCTAATAGTCATTGCTTTGTTTTTGGCTTTTTGTATATTCCCATGAATTCAGAAAAAGACTTGCTATTTCACTTCTATTTTCTGTTTCCTAATTTCTTGCAAACTCAACACAGAGATAGTACGAGACTTGAGATTCATGAACTTCAAGGCAAACCCATGGAGTTCAAAAGGCACAAGGTGAATTCAATAGACCGTAGTGCCCTCACAGCACACCCACCTTGGAACAAAGAAAGAGAGTGGCTAGAGTGTGAGATGAGAGGGGTCTGTGTTCTCTGAGGTATGTTCTCTGGGCTTCTGACTTGTTCCTTTGTAAAAGAGCCAGCCTGCATTGGCACAAAGAATAGTGTCTCCGCTCTGCTGCATCCAGTGAAAATGAGTCCGCATGAGGGGATGGCAAATAAATGCCTCTTCTCCAGGGATGCCTGAAAAGGTGTGCAGTGTGCCAGAGGAATAAAAAAAAAAGTGCCTATTTTTAAAAGCTAAGTATTTTTTTTCATTTTTTTCATGTGGAATTAATAGTATTTCCCATTAGGTCATTTTTCCCACACCAGGAAAAATTTGTTTTCTGTTGATACAGGAAAGCTAGTGAGAGCTGTACATATTGTAGAAATGAAGACTCTGTATGGGGTCTCAGTAACAGTGAAAGCAATTCTCAGGCTATTTATGTAAAAAAAAATACCTTCAAATTAGTTTTATATCAGAGTCATAGTTTCAATAAAATGCTTCCCTACTGGGTAGTGACTAATAAACCTGAGGACATGTGATCATATGCTCTGTTTAAATAACTGTGTAAATAGGTCTTCTATGAATTCTGAATTTCTATCAGCTTATTAGCATAATTGTTGATCAAGGTGGTCCCTGGGTACTGTGTTGATACATCAAAATTTCAGATGTTAATTAGGAATGGTGAAAAGAGACCCAAGTTTATACCACTTGAAACGTAAGTGCACAAGTACATTGTGCTGAATGTGTCAGCATGTGTTTAACACTGTTATGTTTTATATTGTTACTGATAATAGATAGTATTAATCAGGTCATTGCTGAATAGCAAACACAGTCTCTTCCATCTCAGAGTAGGCATAGAAAAAGAAAGACAGTTCTTGGGCTGTCAGCCTGAGAAGTGATCCTTTTCCTTCCTGCATTCTCTGGGTATGGCTTGGATGGATACAGTTATATTTTGTAATTTTTTGACAGTTTATTTTTTATTGCCTTGATCTAGAATGCCTACTCATCTTGAGATTAATTATAAAGAATTTTACAAATTCAGATAGACCATGTAAATTGACACAGTCTGGAGGGCTTGAATTATCCTGTAGTATTCTTTAAATTGTTATGGATATTTGATTACTTCATGTTATAATTGTATAGTATGTGTATATTATGGTAAGTTAGATCTTATGAAATGAGGGTAAAATAGCACACTGGGTCTAAAGTTTCTATTGATAACAAATAGATAATTATATATGTGTTCACATAGAACTTACTGATATATTTTATTTTTTTAAAGGACATTGGTGACTGTGACAAGCCAAAAGTTTATGGTAAAGAAGCAACAATTTTATAAACAAGATTGAATTTTTAAAAAAGATTCTATTTACCCTTTTATTCCCTTGGTATATATATATATATGAGTATAAATTAGAATTATAACTTGGTTAATAATTTTTAATTTGTAGAAGTTCAATGCTATTTCTTACAACTGTCTCTTAAGGTAACCCTGAGATCTAGTTTGCTTGAGAAAGTCTCAGGCAGGCTAAAACTTTTCTGGTTTATGTTTCTTGTTTGAGTATATCACCAATGACATCTCTTTCACTTTAAAAGTATACTGTATTATATGGCTGCTGTAGTAACCTGCCATTGGAAGGTCAAACTCTAGGCCAGTTTCAACATCAATATTATGACATCAAAACAATACTTATTTTTAAATTAGCTTACGAAAACTAGATATTGTTATGGGATCTTCCAAGAAGAATTGATTTTGTTGTAACTATCTCTCTTCTTCCCCTTCCCCCATCTCTTTCATCTGTGCCCTTGCCTGCTGGTAGCCTCTTTTCAACATTCATGTCTCATGTGATCTGTTGACTTCTGTGCTCTGCTTTCGCAGCATTTTTATTCTTCTCTTATGGTGCCCTATCTAGTTTAGTAGTATATATGGCTTAGCTGGTAAAATCACTTACCATGCAAATCTGAGGATCTGAGATCAGTCCCCAGAACCCAATTGGGAGGGAGAGAACCAACACCTAAGACAATATTTAGAAACTCACAAAGAGAAAAATTGTTCAACTTGGGACATCAACAAGAATAGTATTGATGTTAATAGGAAAGCATAAGTTCTTCTACTTTAGGAGACGTGAGCTGTAAGTAGGCAGTTTGATTCAATTGCTATAGACATATTAAATAATATGGTGGTTGGAGCTTTCAGAAGCTTTGCAGAATTGGGCTTTGTATAGAAGGAAGGAAAGTCACTAGAGTATTCTGAGCAGGTACGTGAGAAATAGAAACGTGATATGAGAAAGTTAGTGTGGCAACAGTATACAGAGAATGCTGAGGTTGTAAGCAATATTCTCCCAGGCAAGAACACTGACAGAGGAACCCCTCAGTAACTAAGAGGATTCCTGGAGCAGTGAGGAAGTATGATTATATGCTAGTCAGTGAATTTATCCTTCTGAAGGAAACTTGAGAGAAAGATAATATCTAAAAAAATTGTATCAAAATAAGCAGAAACAAGATTGGAATGTGAGGTTGAATGATATGGTAATTCTGTCAGGTAACTCCAGTGACTTTAATAATGGCTCTTACTGTTAAGCTAATTCTTGGAGATTTAATTCATGGATTAAGTATGCATTTGCTTCTATGGGACAACAGGTATTTATTTACAGGCAGGGACAGATTTGAGACACACTGGTGTTTAATGTTTAAAAGCATTAGAAATACTTAAGCTTAAGCTGGAATCAAGCTGGCTTTACCTCATGCATATATAAATATATTTCAGGGAAAATTTTAAGTAGTAAGTTTTTGATCCTTATAGTGCTATACAAGACTCATCAAAAATTCCCACGATACAACTTGATGTTTGAGCTCAAGATCATAGAAAAACCACAATGATGTACTCCCATAAACCATACAACGCCCTTCACAGAGACACATAGATCAATGAAATTTTGTCACTACTCAGAACTTCTGTCTCATATCTTCATGTTACAGAATTGTAGCTACTATTATAAAATGGGAAAGGTCAGGAAGATAAAGCTTATCTCCCTATAAAGCTTCTTGGTACTTTTCCACTTTGGCATGGCAAAAAATTCAGTCTTCCTAACTCACCACGATCCCTATGCATTACCTTCATTCTTCTTATGAGCTCTTTGCCTTCAGCACTTTGGAGCCAGACAGCAGGAAAGTCCTCTGGAATATTGAAACTGAATGGCACATGCCAAACAGAAATGAAAACGAAGTCACTTCCATGCGGTTTATGGAAACATCACAAACATTCTAATAGCTTCTTAATTTACAACATCTACTTTTCTTCTCTTGGAAAATCAAATATTCAACCTGTGAAATTACTAGGGCAGTAATTAAGAAAATTATAGAAACAACTAATAATTTTTTAAAAAGTATAAACCTATAGGAAGCTTTCAAGCAAAATTAAAGAACTTGAAGTATATTAACTGACACAGGCCTTCTAAATCCTGGATTGAGAATCTTATTTCTCTGCTCTTCCATAAAAACATTGTCAAAAACCATCTTGTTTTTAGAAATCTGTAAATCACTGAAAGCTTAGTGTAATCTGAGGAGTATGTGCTCAGAAAAACTGTGGAAGCTTAGTGAGAGCAGCAGGTGGTAGCATGGTAACTCACTGTCTCTCCTCCTCTCCTCTCTGTAGAAGACTTAGAAGGTTGCAAGGTTGCAATGGGAGAAATCCACAGCCTTGCATCAACTGATAGTTATAATATAATTATAACTGGTTAAAGTTTAAGATTATAAGATCTCACATACGTAATGCACACATAGATTAAGCAATAAGAACCATAAATAATACCCATTTCCTCACACTAACAATGAGAAATGTGCTGAAAATGTACTGATAAAAATAGTTCCACAGACACCATCAGAAAGGACAATTTTTTAAAAGAAATAAATGTTTAAAAACAGTAGTGCAAACATTTTACACAGAACTCAGCAAAACATTTTTGCAAAAGAATGAAGGATCATTAATTTACTTCATATTAATGAGACAAAGTGCTTAATGTTATTTTTCTGGGAATGTTTTACAAGTGGATCTATAGATGTGATCTGATCATATTAATCTGCCTGTAATATTTGCAAATGATGCTGACATGATGGACTATCTACTTGCTGAAGAATAAATTTGTATTTATATCTTACACTATACAAAATGGATAAAAACAAACTTTAAGAACTGTTAAATGTCTTAAAAACACCATTTATATAAATATTAGAAGGAAACATAGGGGAAGTTAACTTTTAACCCATTAGGGCAATTATATATTAGATATGGCAATAGAAGCACATATGAGAAAGGAAAGCCAAAGTGAATCCACCTCTTTAATTTGGGAGTTGTCAGTTTGATAATTAGATGAACTGAATGATTAACCCAATTAAAGATAAAATAGTTAATGGATATTTCCCAACAACAAAGAGAAACCATAAATCTATAAAAGTGGTCAACATTCATCATAAGGGAATTAGGTGTAAGAGAATATCTATAGTGAAGAGATCCCTAAGGGAGGTGTATATGAGAAGACAAGAAATCGGAGATTTCATCTGCAGCTGGGGAGTTCCAATTGAGCTGTCACTTTGAAATACAATTTGGAAATTGTCCAAAATATTAAGTACGTCATTGCCAAATAACCCAGTGATTCTATTCCTAGACCCATACCTACAGGAAACAATTACAGACACTTGCACATTGATATTTATAGGCTCACAACTATAGAAATCAAAAAGGAGAACTAACAGATCTATCACTAGCCAATTAATGATTTAGTAAAATGTTGTAGATTGACTTGAAGTAGAATACTATTTATAAATAAAAATACGCTAAAGCATTAATTTTACAGCATGCACGAACCTTGAGCATGTACTGATAAACCAGGCACAAATTACATGTTGTATGATTTCATTTCATTAAAGAGGCCTAATGAGCAGTGATAGAATTGAAGGAGATAGAAAGATGGGTAGAAGCCGAGAATTGGGAGAAATGGCGAGGGACCACAAATGTGTTTGAAACATCTTTTGGGATGATGAAAATAATACTCTAAAATGTCATTATTATGGGCTGCATAATTGAAACAATGTTAAAAATTCATAACATTAGCCTATGGTTGTCTCTGGTGTTCTCAGATAAGGAAGCTTCAACACCAGAGACAGAAAGGGGCACAAGAAAAATTGATAGCACCAAAGGAAAGCTGTCCCTTTTCTCTCTACTTGAATGAGAGGGGCACAATTGGGAGCTGAGACCTGAGTGCAGAAACCATAGACCCTGCCTGTGCAGATCCTACCATAGTAGAAAAGGCTGACCAGGTCAAACTGTAGGATCAGCCATTTTTCCCCAGGCAAATTACGTGATAAATGAATTATATTATGATTATTGTTTTTTGAAATGTTTGATTTTCATTTGGGGAGCAATACAAGGCAGAGACACGAATCTGGATTCTTATATCACAACTCTATAAAACATAACCATATGTTTTCAATGATGATTTACCAATGTCTGGCACTGTAGGCAGAAGTTTGTCTCACCCAGGCCCCTGGTTTGGACAAATATCTCCCACCCATGGTCCCACATCCACTTATAAAATAATCACTCAGAGGCTTATATTAATTTCAAACTGTTTGGTTTATAGTTCAAGCTCATTATTAGCTAGCTGTTATAACTTACCCCAACCCAATTCTGTTAATCTATGCATTGCCATATGTTCCAGGGCTTTATCTGTGTCCCATTATATCTTGCTTCCCAGGCGGTGACTTGCAGAGTCTCCCCTGACTCTGCCTTTGTTTTCCCTGTATCTCTCCCGAATTTCCCACCTTGCTTGTATCTTCTCTTGTTGGACAAAGCAGGTTCTTTATTAAGCAATAGTACCAACACATACTCACAATGTACAGAAAGACTATTGCACCGCATGATACTTTATCTTTTTTTCATGTTTACAGATTCAAATATACGTCAGGCACATTTAGAACCAGAATCTTATACATAGAGTCAAGATTTTATCTTGGCATCTGAAGTAGTGATGCTTTTCTGTCTCTCTTTCCCTGTAAGTCACTCTCTATGCTTCTCTCTATATAAATATCACTGTCGTTTGTCTTTGTAGATCAGTCTCTTTGTAAGTCTTTGTATCTCTCTCTCTGCATGTGTGTGTATGACCATCTTTCTTTATGTGTTGTGCTTTGTAAAGATGTAGTGAAACATTTGGTAGGAGCTGGCTTTAAGATGCTTCAAACCCTATTTCTTTCTTTTAAGGGCTATCGGTTTGATTTTAGCAGTGCAGTAGCAAACTAGAGAGACAATGGTGATGATTTCATTGGGATGTCCTGTGAGTCTCCGGCATTTGAATACATGGTCTCTAGTGGGTGGAACTGCTTACTTAGGGAGGTCTAAGGATGTGGTTGTTGGAGGAAGTATAGCATTGGGGGTGGGCTCTGAGAATCTGGAGACTGGCAGCATTTCTAGTTTGCTCTCTCTGCTCTGTAGTTGGAGTCCAAGACGTGAGCTATAAACTCACAGCTCCAGCCATCATTTCTTCCACCATGCCTGCTGCTGCTGCTGGTGCTATCTGATAACTTCCAGGCATGAGGAACTCTTATCCTCCTGAAGCCAGAAACCCAAATAAACTGTCTTCTATAGGTTACCTTTGCCATGGTGTTTTATCACAGCAATAGAAAAGTAACTTAATACAATAATAAAACTGAAAAATGCTGTTGCATGTATTAGTGCACAGAGACTATGCTCATTTTAGGATGAGATTAGCCTGGCTCCATTTAGCTCTTTCTAAAGGTGGTGACCTTTGTTCACATTTTTGACATTCCCGGTTTTTCTCAGGACAGTGATGATTGTCATCCTGTCCTTGTTTCTCAAGGAATTGAGGCTAGCATAGTTCTTTGTCCTTATGAGCTCTCTTTTCCTGGTCTCTGCCCATGGCTTTGGAGTCTCTATGCTTGGCAGCACTGGGGGAAATTTTCCTTATGTTTTACTGAGCTCGCTTATGGAGCTGTGGGAACTACTAAGGATCTCTTCTAGACTCTTGAGGTCTGCACCAAGATGCTCGCAGTGGAGAATGACTCACCCCTTTATATTTCTGCTCACTATTATGCTTTTTTTTTTTTTTTAAATCCTCTTCACTTGTTTTCTAGCTGGGAAATTACTAGTCATCTTTAAGTTTATATGTGCTCCTAACTCTTCTCACCCAACTTTTCTTGACGAGCAGTATTGGTGATAACATTTTCTCTGGTAGTGTAAGTCCTTAGCCAAGGGCTCACATTGCTGCTCCCTATCTCTCCATTTCCAGCCCCCAAACCCTTACTAAGGTTTAGAATACTATTCTCTCCAAATCACTTATTTTCCTCTCCTGTGGTTAACACATCTGGCAAAAACTCCAAGGAGGATGAGTTTTGTCTCATAGCTTCAGAGCATGCACTCTATTGTGGTGGGGTGGCATGGAAGGGGCCTTTGTGGAAGTACATAACCACCATACAGAACCACCAGAAAACTCACTACCCAGCAGCTTGTACCTATGGTAGATTTGCTGCTTACAGTGGTTTATGCTATGATCTATACTATCATGCATTCAAACATCAGAAACTGCTGGGCAATTTCTTTAATTCTTAAAAGAGGAGGTTAATATAAGAGCTCATACTTTTAGTGGTGTTAATGGCTTTGGTGAAAGCTCAGCAGTATAAAGGACTAAACATTTTTAGAGTAAAATATTTTGGAAGACTTATCTCTGATTTCTTTTATCTGCTCTTGTTTAAAGTGACCATTTGGGTCTCATATATTTATATCACACCTGTGCTTTTTCCTTATATCTTGTCTTCCAGATGAATTCTGAGTATATAGGTCTTTGTAGCTCCTCGAATTCTGAGCACATAATAGGTGCTCAAGAGATATATTCCTTCATCTTTTTTCTTATCTGTGAATTAAAAGTGTGTTACCAATTCCCTACTGTCTCTGAAAGCATCTTACTTTCTTGTGAAAAATAAAGAGGAAGTCCTTAGGCTATCAAAATACTGATATTAGATGATAGAAAATGCAATTATTCTTTTATAGTTTAAATGATACTTCACAGCATCCATCAACACTTGCATATTGACTTAATCTGGTATCTGAACTTTTCTATGCTCATTATACACTTGAACTTGGCTCTTGTGGATGAGGTTAAACAGATTAGCTACTTGTATGGGGATATAGATATTGAACAAAATTTCCTTCATCCGAAGCTTAGGATTGATACATGTAATAGGAATAACAGAGTAGGACAGGAGGGATATGAAAAATCACTGAGTCACTGCTAGTAATTTAATTATAAATAGAGGTTTTATGAGCAGTGTTAATGCGTACTACCTCAGCTAACCTGACAATGAAGGTTTCACGAGCTACAGCGACATCTGGAACCAAATCACATGTAGGAATTATGCAGCCGCAATAAAAGTCACTTAATTAGCATTGCAAATAGTGTTTCTGCATTTATGAGATGTCTGCAAATTTGCATACAGATACATAATTACATAATTTGCAGCTGTTGTGTTTGTTCCATAAGACCTTGCCACTTTATTAGCAGGATATGTAAATCAGGAATTAATTTTCTTTATCTTTCTCATTCTTAGACTTTCAAAGGTGAGTGGTGAACCATGATGACTTGATATAGTTTATAGTTTTTGTTTTTTTAATATGATCTTCATTATCTTGTCTTAGACTGGCTTTGGGGGGATAAACTTTGACTTATTTAACAATGGATTATTGGTAAATACTGTTTGTTAATGAATGAAGATAATTTATTTAAAACCTTGGGCTATCACTGTTCATTACTGAAACCCCCTGCTTGTGGTAGTTCAGATATAAGACCTATTTATGTCTTATGGGATTAAAGAGACTAATTATATATTGACTCTTCTTTGTATCCTTCACATAGTTATAGCTACCTTATATTTTAAATTAATACAGTCAACTGGCATGGGAGAACTTAATTAAAATGGGGAACTAGTAGTAAAATTTTAAACACAGATCTAGGAGCTAAAAAAAATATAAAAAATAGCTATCTGTACCCAACTCCAACTGAACTTGTTGCGATCTTGTTTTTTAAGGAATGCCAGTTAAACTAATTCAATTAAGTGCTGCCAATACAGTTTTATGTAGTAAGAATGTGGGATTTGCATATTTCAGGTTGGAAATTGTTGAAAAATTTATCATGCCTTCGTTATCTATTTTCATATAATCAGATTAAAATGTGCAATTAAGAATGTGCAATTAAGAATTAAGACCCTGGATTGTCTGAACCTAGGCCCAGCACATGTGAGATATGTCAAATATGTCAATGGAAACTCTTGATAGAGAACTAAACTTATTTTCTGATACCATTTCAGTCAAATAAATGAACATCATAGTATCTGAGGGAATATTAAAGAAGATGACAAATGTAGATTCCACTGTTCATTTAATTATTCCTCTATTTATTTAACATTTGTTGAAGCAAGGGAAGAGGGTGGCTTGAGTTAGGTTTGGGGCAAGAAGCAGAAGACAAGGGAGATACTGGCCACTAAAATTTCAGTTTCATATTTTTAGTCATTGTCAAATGTTCTACCTGAATGTTCATCCTGATGGTTTGCGCAGATGTCTATTGTTTAATTTTAGCAATATAAATGTTGTCCTAATTTTTTAAGAAGTTTCCTTATAAGTAAAATCATCCAGGTATAGAAGCTTGATGAATATACATGTTGTAGAATATCATTTTAAGGTGTGTTACTTTTTTAATGTTGCATTTGTGTAACTCTGTGAAGCTGTGTTACTGTGATTTTCTAAAATACATGTTGGCCTAAAAAAGAGCTGAATAAAAAATAGCAAGGCAAGAAAGATAGGTGGGGCTGGCAGGAAGAGAGAATTTATAGAAGGAGAAATCTGGGAGGAAAGAAAAAGTAGCCAGTGAAGGAAGAGGACCCCAAGGGTCGCCACCCAGCTACACAGAAAACCCCACGGAGTAAGAAACAAGGAAAGATATACAGGAATAGAAAAGGAAAAGCACCGAGGCAAAAGATAGATGGGATAATTTTAGAAAAGCTGGCTAGAAACAAGCCAAGCTAAGGTTAGGCATTTATAAGTATATAAGCCTCTGTGTATGATTTATTTGGGAGCTGGGTGGAAGGCTCCCCACACCCCAGAAAAAAAGAAAAATAAACAACATGTACATATTAGTTACCTGTTTCTAGTATATTGTAGGGACAGGTCACATTTATCTATAGTCCAAACAACATTCCTCATTCTCTTAAGATCTGGTCCTTTGAAGTTTCTCTTGTTTTTGTATTAGCCATTGTTAATACCTTTGATTAGTTAGGATGTCAGATATGTCACTTGGAGTTGAGCAAAAAGTCTGTATAGTTCTACCTTGTCTTTACAGTTGCCTACACAAATTTTTAGAAAAGGCAATAATATAGCAAATCTCAAGAACTCCCTGTGTTCTAGAGGGATTGTCACTAATGGTATTAGTCAAACCAAATTTTTGCTCAATCTCCCTAAGGATGGAGACTGCCAGCATTATGCCTTGGTCTTGTTAACTGTGGAGTGCAATAATATGAGAAGTTAAAATATTGTTTATCTGTGAACTTATATAAAAATTATTCAATACATGGAAAGTTGGCTCTTTGGTGTCCCTTAAATTCTGAGAGAATTTGGCCATTACAGCAAGCACCTGGTTGTTGACATATTTTTAAGAACTCTTTTGTTTAGGAGTATGTGATTTGCTTGACAAAGTAAAGGACATAAAATACAAGGACTCTGTCTGAAGTTTTTGAATGCTAGATTTATTAATGATTCCCAAACTCAGGAATGTTTTTCGGAATAATGAATTTCCCTTTGGCCACGTGAGCTGGTAAAGCAGCATGTGCTCTGCTCCGCTCCCTGGATCACTGGTTCTCCTGATGACAGCACTTTCACGGTGATGCTGTCTAAAGGAGACAAGAAGACCACACAGTGTGACTTTGGAATTTCTCTATAACTACAACACTTACTTGAATAGTTCTTTCCCCTTCTTTCTATTTATACAAATGTCATAACACTAAACGTGAAAATAAGCACAATCACTCATTTTCTGTGTTGAACTTTGACATTATCCATAGAATCAGTTATGATGGCTTCCAGCTTTTTACATCCCTCAAAGATTAATATACATCTTCAGTCTCTTTAAATGCCTATGAATTCATCTTCAGAAATAAAAGATTTATGCAAATTCTTACCCAAAACTCAATGTGACTACACTCTTTAAGTTTTTTTTTGTTTTGTTTTTGTTTTTTGTTTTTTGGTTTTTTTTTAAATATGTACTTAGGAGAGCTGAGTGAATACCATAGCTATGTGTTGTAGTATGAGGTTTCTGGCCCGGACTTTCGGGCCTAACCTCAAGGTCTAGACCAGCAGACTCACAGATCTGCAGACCCGCAGTCCCGCAGAGACACACAGATGCTTTCATTAGTTTTCAGCTGATCAGCCTCAGGCTCAGGCATACAACTTGCTACCTCTCTACCCTTCATCTAACCCATGACTCTTGTTCAGCCATGAGGCTTGGTACCTTTCTTTAGAGCAGCATGGTTGTCCTCGGCTTCCTCTGACTTTCTCTCTGGCATTCTGTTCTCAGAGATTTTCTTAGTCTGGTAGCCCCACCCTCACTTCCTGCCTGCCTTTGGCCAATCAGCTCTTTTTATTAAACCAGTTGGGTGGGACAATTATTTACCATGAAACAACACAATACCTCTACAATGTGTGATAGTGATTCAGTAAGGATGAACCAAGGAAGCAACTTAGAGTCTTTTTGAACTGAATCCTTAGTGTTTACCTTGACAACAACTAGGCCAGAAGCCCAGAGCATGCCATGTGACTGGTGACTGTCACACACGTATTTTTACAGTACTTTCTGTGTCAGATGGAATGAGCTTCTTTGAAACAGGTAAAATTGCTTATCTTCTCTATGGCTTCAAAATGCTTTTGTAAAAGCCAGAGGTGGTATATAACTTCAAGGATATAGCATCTTCTAGGCTCTACAAGGTTGACAGGCATGTGAACTCACAGAGCCTGTGACATCATGCACAAGACTTACCCAAGTTCAAAGTAGGCAAAAATCTCAGCACAGAAGTGGGGGAGTGGACAGCAAGTCCTACTCCTGACCAAGACGCTATTTGCAATTGATAATCTGCTGGGAAGGATAGAATTAGCCTCTCCATTGAAATGCAGCTAAGTTTATCAACCGCCTCAAACTCAGGAGAACTTGGCCAGCACAAAGTGGACTCCAGATCATTCTGTTCTTTTTGTTTCATTTTGATATTTTTTTGTCTTAATAAGTTATTTTTGGTTTGTTTGCTTTGATTTTTGTTTTATTTATTTATTGAGAGGGACTATGAAGTTGGATGGATAGGGAGGTGGAGAGGATCTGGAAGAAAGAACATGGGGGAGGGAAAACGTAATTGAAATGTATAAAAATAAAAAATAAATTTAAAAAAGGCTAAAATATATAAATTTGTATATTTTGTTTTAGTATATAAAAGTAAATTTTTCCAGCAAGTAAGAGAAAGAAATTTAAAAGGTGCCTCTAAAGTTGTGTTTTCTTTGTTTTTAATCAAACATAGCAATAAAATATTACCTTTTCCTAATAAGAGGATAAGAGATATTAGATGTTAAAAAGATAACTTGATAATTTTCAGTTTGAGTAATAAAAATGAATTACAATTATGCCTCAGCTTCCTGAAATGATTGCAGGAGGAACAGTTTCCCCTGTAGTACTAATAACCAGCTGGCTACACAGTTCCATCCTAAATTCAGCAATATTCTGTAGGAAGAAGAGAGAGCTTCTTTCATGCCAGAGTAACCATTAACTTCTTCCCTCTCAACTATTGCAAAAGCACCCATCTCTGAATTTTATTGTTTCTAACTTATACAGCTAGAGAAAACATGTCCAAAGTATAAAGTTGGCCTTTCCCCAAGGAACTAAGGATATGACTAATTCATTTGGTTTGATAATAGTGATAACAGAGTATCAACATGTTCTGATAATACAATTTTTTATCTTATTTTTATGTTCAATCTCTGTCATTTTAATTTGAAGACATAAAAGTACCATGTAGTTAATGGAAAAACCAAAAAATTTAAAACTTACAATTGTACTAATGAGTTTCTGGGCTAAGCTGTGTTGTAGAAAAAACAAATACCTGTATCAGTAAGAATTTTGTCCTAAAAGCAGCATCCAATCTGGGTTTTTCAAGTATGCTGGCATTCAGTGCAGAGAATGAAATGCTTTCAAGCACACTTTCCAATGTTGGAAAAGTGGAGAGCAGGGCAGACTATGAGAGTGCTGATATGCACTATAAACTTTGTGATAACTACAGGGTCCTAGATGTACAAAACAAGCACCAGTGATCAGGGTTTTCTTCAGTACTTAAGGATATTGTCAAGAGACCATTGAGAGATCATAACAGAATTTCCAGTTCTGTTACATGGCTGAGTGTTTCTATATCATTCCAAGAGACCTATGGATGAAGATTCTTCTACTCCAGATCCTGTAGACATGATTCCTTACCAGGTTGATGGAACAATGCAAAGGGGTATGGAAGTATGTCAGACTTACTTGGAGTGTTTCTGGTCCCTAATTAAGATATGGTGTACCATGTTGCACACAGAGTCACACACTTGCAATTCCAGGACTATGCAGGCTCTATGAGGAGGGTCATAAGTGGCCATATAGCAAGTTCTAGGTACTTCATCCTGGGGTAGTGTGTAAAAAATTTGTGTGGTAAAATGATATAGCCCAGTTTGAGGGGGGTTGCCTTTAATATAGTAAAGGATGTAATTAAACAAAGCAGTAGCATTAGTCCTGTATGGTATTATGTTAATGGTGACTAGGAAACCCCAATACCATTTCACAATGATAGCCATCATTGCTTGCATATCCCATGACTTGCAGAGCACACTGCTCTGTAAATACTTCCCCCTCCCCATCTTTGCCATTCTAAATACTCACTAATACTCCCATTACTCGAAAAGGTCAAGTCATCTGCTTTGTTTTGTTATAATTTATCCTAAATCTTCTTTAATTTATGCATGGTATTTCTTCTGCTTGTTTCATTTTTCACTTTGGAAATGATCTTACAGCAGGGTCATGATTAAGAGATTTATGTCTGTTGAAGTCTGTGAAATGCTGTCTTGCCCACTGGTACACAGATGTACGGAGGCCATTTTGGACAATCGGTGAGTTCTGCTCCTTTGTTCTCATTCAGGCCATTTATAGCTCAGCCTCATTTAAGGACAGCAGATGCAGTAACACTTTACACTCGTATGCTGTAAACTTTCCATTCTGACTGATGGTTCATCCAACACATTCATGTCACTACTGTTTGCCTGTCTCCTCTCCATGGTATGACTTTGAACTTGGGAGTTATAGCAATAGCTTGATATCAGAATTGTATTCTCACGTTTGCCCCATTGAACACATATTGTTCCCACTATCTTGCTTGTACTTTGAGCATATCTGGATCTTCTGTTCCTTTAGCCTAACTTAACCTCTAGTGTATCATTACTCATTGCAGATACTATGTCACCTGCGTTTTGTATTTACCTCAACTTGAAATTCCTCAGGAAGGAACAGCTAGAGTCCTGTGAACTGTTAGTTTTATGTCTTAGAATCCTTAATGTCTAGTTTAGTGATGAATGTGTCTGTAAAATTCAAGCTATTAAGTTAGTAAACTAATTTGACTTACTGTTCTCTATACTTCTGTCTTCGGCATACTAAAATAATATACAAATTCTGATTATGAATTTATAATTTATATCTTCATCTGAGCCCATAGTCAGTCAATGCTTTTATGTTTATTTTTAGTTGTATGTTGTCTCCTCCTAGATTCCCTTTAGAAACTCCCTGGAACCATATAGATGCTACATTTTATTATGAACACGACTCAAACTGGGGGGAAGGTGAATGGAGTCTGCAAGGAGGAGATGCACATGGAAACAAATTTCAGAGGATGTGGTATTCATCCAGCCTCAAAAACAAACAGTTAACCTGGGGGAGTGGGAAACGTCAGAATTACTCAGGTGTTATTGTCTTCCACTTGCCAAGCTTCACGCTACAAGATGACGTCTTCCTTTTACTTCTGAAACCCACATGTTCTGATATTCTGTGGCATCTTGTCCTTTAGAATTAACCAAAAATTCCAGGGGAGAGGAAAACGGACTATGTAGATGCTGTTGTGTGCTGCTCATGTGTGATATGAGGGATCAGGATGCAACACCTTATGTCTGCAGTAGCAGCACCTAGCCTACATCAAGGAAAGATCAAAAGTTCTTAATAGGAGATCTCAGTTTAGAATACAAGACAAGTGGCACATCCCCATGGAGATTTTTCCACAGTTACTATAAGACTGGTTTTAGATAAGAGGACAATATAATCCTCAAACTAGTACAAATATCATTTTAAAATTTTTGTTGATGTATTTATTATTTTCAAAACATAGTATATTTATATCAATATGACACTTTCACATGAATATGAATTGTATGTCAGAACTTTCCAAGTGAGCAAGTTTGGGTAATATTATTAAACTAATTTTGAAAAGGAAACAGATTCAGAAAAGTAGAAAGTCTTGGCCAAGGTCACAGGAGAGTGTTTTAGAGAAAAAAGAACTTGTGCTGGGAACCAGAAGACTTGAATTTCAGTTCTAGCTCCATAGGTTACTTTTATATTGTCATTATTTCTAAGCTCAGAAGCACTAATATGCAGACCATTCTCAACTGAATGCCTCAGTAATCCTTTGATCTTGCCTGGGCTTCATTAAACACCTCACCAACATTTTATGGATGCTTATATGTCTGCATAAATAAGATTAGGGAAGAACAGGGGAAAGACAAATGTGGGATCATTACCTTCTGAAGCTTATGTGTTCAAAATACAGGCAAGATCTTTCTTATTTGTTTTGAAAATATTCATAGATTGAAGTCAAAGAGAAATAAGATTGTAATTACCAACAACAATCAAAAAATAACAAAAATAATAACATAGAGAAAGGTGCTTTTTCCTATTTATCTGTATCGACTGAATTCCATTTTGTTTTTAATTTCCTATTATTATTATTAGTTTATGAATATAAATCTCATAGAATTATTGCTTTGAGGTAAAATGTATAAGGCTAAATACCAGTTTTTTCCCCCTGTAAGAACATAGTTTAAAGTTGTTTCCCAGCTAAAATATGTTTTTAAAATGCCTTCAAAGTATCATAAAAGAAAAAAAAATTAGCAAGAAGCAAAAGTAGTCTCCAACCAAGGACAGTTCTGCTCTCAACACTGCATGAGAATAAATTGTCAAATGAAGGGAATATGGTGAAAACATTGTCCTTTTGAGGGTTGCAAGGGAAAGATGTAGTTCTTATGTCTCTCTCTATATATAGTTTGTTCCTTTCCTGGAAGCAAAAATAGTCATTTAATAAGAGCATTAATTTGGCATGTCAGAAATAGATTGAACTCACTCATATTACTCAAGTTGGATGCTGTTAACATCTACCCTCTTGTCTTTTGGTTTCCTTACTATCTTTGTGTTTACTTGTGTGTTAGAGCTTAACTGGTAATGACCTTCAACAATCAGTCATACAAACTAGCTATCTTAAATATTTCTTAATAATAATTTTTATAGTATTTTTATTTTCTAGCCAAAAAAGGTAACATAAAACAGCTCAGGCTTCTTGCCAGCCCCAAAATATGGGTATAAATTAAGCTGTGTAGTTAGAAGCCAGTTTAGTATTCTTTTTCTTGATCAAGAAGAGATAATTAGTACTTCTGAAAAAAAGCATATAATTTTTGCTATCTGTGAAGGCTTTGCCACAATGACTACATCATTACCTGCACAATAAGAAAGCAGAAAGCTACAATTCGTTTTTCTGGGCTGCTGTGAGTAGGGAAGAAAAGCAATCTGACCTTATCATTTTCTTTATAATTAGCATCAGTGAAACAACTTTAAAAGCAGAATGGAAAGAAGTTAAAACTGTCAGCTGGTAATATGTTGGGAAGAGTGTATTATAAAAGAGACCTGTAATTATTTAAAGGATGTACTGAATAGGAAGACTTGTGCTCTGAATGTGTAGTGCACTGAACAACAGGAAGCCCTGGACCTGCTGAGTCTGTGGTAATGAGAAGGAATTCAAAAGAAGGAATTATGTTGCCTTGGAAAAGCTGAGCTCCAGAAGATGAATATATTAACAGCTTGACAATAAAATATGCAAATGCACCCTTGAGTTACTGATAGAGTTCATGAGGCCATGCTACATCATAGAGCAGAAATCGGGACATTGGGGATATAATCTTTGATCCTGTGCCATTGTTTTTTGGTCTTTATGCATCTTGGTTTTGTCGTAAATTAAACTGAGGTAATGACTTCAACATTCTCCAGTTTTATTTTGGGCTGTGGTCCAAGATTGTTTAGATCACAAAAGCACATTTGCAAAGAGAATTGTTTAGTTTCTTTGGCTGTGCTTTTATCTGGGTGCCAGGAGTGTGGAAGCTTCCCTTACCTACATATCAAATGTTTCCAGGGCTAGCCTAGGGGACTCCAAAGTTTGCCCAGTGATTGGTTTGGGGGACTCTTGAAGTTAGGTCCTCCTAGCTATGACTGCCAGTATTTCCTTCTCATAAACACTTTCAAGGCTACATTCCAGTTCAGTCTTTGACCACCTCCCTGGTTTCATCCCATGAGCGTGTCCTGCCTGTTCCTTGTGTGTGTGTGTATGTTTGTGTGTGTGTGTGTGTGTGCATGTATATATATGTTTGAGTGTACATATATATGCATATATTTACATATATATGCATGCATGTAACCTATCAAATCCAATTAGTTGGGTTTAGGGTTGACTACTTGAGTATGGACACCCTCTCAGGGTACTTCACCCAAAAGAAAACTGATTGTCCCTCCCTCAACACCAAATCACTGCCTGTAACTCTTGATTTATGGGTGGGACCTTGTAAATTATTCTCCTATCCATGCTGACATGTCAACTAGTATGAACATGAGTATGTTTTTTACATGCAACCATACTGAGATTTCATGGGTAAAACATCCCTTACTTCTTAGGATGCCTCCTTGTCCTTTGGCTCTTACAGTCTTTCCACCCCATCTTCTGTGATGTCCTTTGGACCTAATGTGTAGGGATAGTATTATAGAATACTTGCATATGGCTTCAGTCTGCCATCACGGTTGCAGATGATTTTTAGTTTTCACAACATTTCGTAAGCACCAGTGAAACTTCAAATTGAGTGAGATTTTTGCATAGACAAAAAGCATAGTAAAAAGGAATACAAAAAATAATACGGATTTTCAAACATAACTGAAAGCGAGACCTTACACTAAATATTCTCAGGAGTCTCACCAACACCGTGTCATTGAAAGCTTCAATGTTCTTCTGGGTTCTAAAGCTATGTGGGTATTTCTTGTCTCAAATTACTTATGGTTTAGTTACTTTACCTTTCAAACTCTGGGGTCTCTGCTTGTCACCATGGGGAAAAGGAATGTGGGTTGATAGCTTAAATTAAATGTAACTTCATAATGAACATTTGGTAATTCCATGCCAACAATAGAGGGCTTTGTACTCTATTTCTGAAGTGCACTGGAAGCCTCAGCCTTGTGCTGGAATGATAAAACTTTTTCTTTTTTCTAGGGGTAGGGAACTGTAGTTTTTTCTCTGCCCCCCCACCCCCGGGGCGGGGGAGGGATTCCAAGAAGCTTCCACTGCTTCTTCAGGAACTTATTTTTGTCATCAACAGCAATTTGGCAAACCAACCTGGACAAATGACTCTGAAACCATCTCATGCCACTGAGGCGGCAGGACACCTTACAAGTAGCTCTGAAATCTGAAAAGGAGCAGAAGTTTCCCTTTAATATGATAAACTAGTGGAGATGAAATCATCTGGGCTTGTGTTAAGAAGATGAGTCACGGAGGATTAATTCAGTTTTGCAGAAAAAAAAAATTAAACTCTTCTGGTGACAGGTTTTATTCCTAAGCCATAGTTAGGAGTGACTAATCGCAAATGCTGTTTGGGGTTTGACAGTACAGTTTTCTTCTTCATAAATGTATTTTTGCAAAGCAATTTTCACTTTATTCTCCCAGGATAATGCCAATTTTATAAAGGCACCTCCTCTGAGGCAACCAGCACATGCTCTCCACGTAACTAATAGTGTTGTAATAGTGTTGTTGGTGTCCAAATGATCACGTTCTATGCTATTTGGAAATATTTTTATTGGAATACTCCTTTTTACTGCTAGGAATGAGAAAGTGCCAATGTCATTGTTCATCTCTGTAAGATAAAATTGGCCTAATTAAGCAGCAGAAGAGAAATTACTATGATTATATCTTAGAATTCTTCATGCATGCTTATTATTATAAATTTAGATTATTATTTTATTATTATCAAAATGATTATTATTGGTTGCAAGATAATTTAAAAACTTCAGTGTTATGTATCTCTGTGTGCACATGAATACATTAAATTAATCCCATAATCCTGGGGCTGTTAGTTGGCTCTTGAAAGGCTTTAATAAGGATTTCACACTCTAGAAACTCCGTGCAAGTACTTTAAGTGCCAGCTAAATACATGGATGATTCTTTGTTAATAAGCATAAGTAATGTTAGAAATCCTTTCCTTTATTTCTTGATGAAACACACAGTTCTCAAAATAACAAATACCTTGTAAGAAATAAATTGTATGGACTAAGCACCACTGTGGAAACCCAGCAGTAAAATCGAGTCAATCCACTAAGGCTAAAGCCTCAGTGCTGGTTTTATATTCTGGATGTCCATTTGGTTCTCTTGTTCCAATCTCACTCTTTATAATTTCACTTAAAGCTTCATTAGACCCATCATTAGAATGTAATTGTGTTTCCTTTTAGTATGACTCTCATGTGAAATGCTTTCCAAAGTGGTCATAATAGAACACAGGGATGTTGTCAAGTTTAAAAAATAAGTCTTAAAGACTACTTTGAGACCTTTTTTTTTTTTGCTTTGGTACATTTGAATTTGTAATAGAATTGGTCTGCAACTTACTTTTTTATCATAATTTATATGGGACTGAAAAATATTCCTTCTTGTGTCTCATTGGTCATGAAAGCAGAGTTTTATAATATACCATGATGTTAACATTGAGGCTTTCTATGGCTCACCTACAGTATTACAAGCAGCCAATTGTGTGTCTAGGTATGATCATCCTGTAGGCTCCTTAGGTCTTTGAATAGACCTTATTATTTTTAAACCCATGGTATTTAACACATTTGTGAACTCTTCCACCAAATGTTTGTGGAATTAATGGATAAACTATATGCTTAAAATTTCACTGGTAATAGTCAGGATCAGAACACTTAGAAAACTCAATGATACCAAAATTTCATCAGAGTGAGTAACTGCCAGAGTTGTTTATAGTTGAAGGAGTTTTTACTTAGAATACAGAGATTCAATGCTAAAATCAGATAGTTCTGAACAAATACAATTTTTCACTCTGGCATATCTTTGCTACCTTCAGATAAATATCACCATTAAACATTTAAAATATAAATAAGTTCAAAATAATTTAGCATCCTTTATTGATTAAAAACTGTTTAAACATATTCATAAAAAGAAAGTTCCTCAACATTAAAGATGTAGAAGAACGAAGCTTTTCCACTGAGACCCAAGCTCTCTCTCACTGCTTCTGTTGTACATTACGGCAAATAGTGGTACAAGCCATCAATTAAGAAGAAAGAAACGAAAGGCATGATAATTAGAGAATAAGACATATGTGTGACGAAGAACTAAACTAAGAATAAATTTAACCAGTGAGGTAAAAGTTTTATACATTTAAAATTAGAATACCAGAAGAAATTAAAGGAGGTATGGATCTCTTTGAGTAGAAGATGATGTAGTTAAAATTTACGCTGCTTGAAGAGATTACAAATTTAATGCAATCCCTTAAAATCCTAATAACATTCTTACCAAAATAGAGAAACATAAAGTTTGATTTGAATGCACAAAAGTTCAAAGTAACCAGAGTAATATCGAGAAAAGTTGGAGACATCAGACTTTATAGGGGGATGGGGAGGAGGGAGACTGAAAGCTGACTGGAAGGGATTGGGAGGAGGGAAAGGAGGGGGAACAGGGGGATATATGGTTAAGAACGATATTTTTAATTAAAAATAATAAAATGTGGAAAAATATTATATCTGTCCTAGAGCAGAGAAAGTGTTCCCAAGCACTTGAGAGGCTCATTTTAATTCACTCATTTCAGGGATGTTACTAAAATTGGTATATCACACATATATATCACACATATAATGCAGATATTAGAACATATAACCATGAATGTATAAGGCTTTTATGAATTTAATAGTACTGTACAAAGTGAGGGGTCCCTTCAGTGAAACAGAGCACTCACTCCTAGAGCAGAGGAAGCATTCTGAAGTTATACTTCTGAATATTTGCCCTGGAAATACAAATGCAATTATTATTTATTCTATATGCATGTATGTCTGTGTATATGATCACATGTGTGTGCAGATGCATGTAGAGACTAGAGGACCAAAACCCTGGGTGTCAGTTTTCAGGAGTAGTCTGTGATGTTTCTTAAGACAGTCTCTGGAGCTCCAAAAGTAGGCTAGGCTGGCTGGCCCATGAACCTCAGGATAACACCTGTTCCTATCTCTCCATGACTGGGATTACAAATCTCCAATGCCATATCCAGCTTTTTTTTTTTTTTTTTTATATGGATTCTTGGAATTAAACTCAGGGCCTCATATACACACAACAAACACTTCACTGACTAAATCATCTATCCAGAACCATCAATGCAATATTTAATGTTGTATGATATTTTGTTTGTGTTTTGACAAGTAAACGTGCCTGTAGGTCAGAGGGTAGAACTAGCTACTAGTTAACCACTTAACCATAGAGAACCTCAATGGTGACTATCACTTTTAATCCTAGCACTTGGGAGGCTCATGGCATTAATTCCAGCACTTGGGAGGCTCATGGCATTAATTCCAGCACTTGGGAGGCTCATGCCTTTAATTCCAGCATTTGGGAGATCATGCCTTTAATTCCAGCACTTGGGAGGCTCATGCCTTTAATTTCAGCACTTGGGAGGCTCATGCCTTTAATTCCAGCACTTGGGAGGCTCATGCCTTTAATTTCAGCACTTGGGAGATCATGCCTTTAATTCCAGCACTTGGGAGGCTCATGCCTTTAATTCCAGCACTTGGGAGATCATGCCTTTAATTTCAGCACTTGGGAGGCTCATGGCTTTAATTCCAGCACTTGGGAGACTCATGCCTTTAATTTCAGCACTTGGGAGATCATGCCTTTAATTTCAGCACTCAGGAAGCAGACAGAGAAAGTAATAAGGCAGGGCAGTGTCATGATCTTAGCCCTTTAGCTAAGAGGACCCAGTGAGGTAAAAAGTCACTGGTAGTTGCTCCTCTGCTTTCCCAATCGTTCAAGTTACTACCTTGATATTTGACTTCCTGGTTTTTATAGATGAGATTAATTATAGTCACACTTCACTTTACTATTAATTCAAATATTCATTTGAACAAACGATGCTCATTTGAACTGAATACACAGGTTCTCTGTGGTTTCTGTAAACTACAGATTAGAGCTGAGACTGTTTAAATCGACCACTCAAACATTTATGTAAGTAGCAATGGAAACAAATTGTAATTTCAGAAATATGACATTCTGTTAGGGACCAGGTGTAACAGGAATTGGTCTTAATATAGTCATCCCAAAGTATTTGAGAAAATAAATTGCTCATTTGTATGCTGGGGTAAAATGTGGTCCTCTGACTTTCCTGTGACTCAAGTTTTGACTATTTCATGTCAGCTGAGTGACGTTTCACTGAAGGGACCCTTCACTTTGTACAGTACTATTAAATTCATAAAATCCATTTATATTCATGGTTATATGTTCTAATAGCTGCATTATACATGTGATATATATGTGTGATAGATATATCAATTTTAGTAACATCCCTGAGGTGATTGAATTAAAAATGCAAGAACTAGATAAAATAAACAAAAATGTCTGTTATTACACAAGAACCTGTGATTCTTAATTTCATGTTGATACAGATTCAGATGCTGAATAAACACTACGTAACACTTGTTTTATGGCTATGTGCCTTTTACTTTATTCTCTTTCCACTGCTCTCCTTTTCGGTGTGCCTTCTACCATGCAGCAGCAAGCCAGGGCATCGACCCTCTGAGGAAACCTAGTTGAGCATCCCTTTCTCAGGAAAGAAGCACCTCTTTCCTGAGAAAGCATGTTCTCACTGGCCAGGTCTATGTTATGTGTCAATTCCAACTTACTCAACAACTGGAATACAAAAACTCTTGTCTACCAGTGAAGGTCAGTGCCATGGTTACTGAAAGCAGGAGAGGCTTAATTTCTTAAAAGAAAGTGCAGGAATCATTTGGGGACAGTGGCCCGGATTAGTGCCACCTGTAAACTACAGCTGTTTCCATCTCCGAGGTGAAAGGCTTGCTCATTGTTACATTATAAATGTAGCTTTCAGACTCTGTAAAATCAGTTCTATCCAGTTCTTACGTCCTATTTCCTCAATAAAACAAAGGATACATTGCTTCGAGGGCTAGCTCACTTCATGATACCAGAAAATATGTGTGATAAGCTATCTTTCATATGAGCATCTGCTGTACCAGTGGGGGACAACTTTGGTCCTGTCAAACAGCAGCTAAACTTAACAACACTGTCAGCTGTTGTTAGTACATATTTTAAAATTTTTCTTCCTTGTAAGTTGGATGTATGCTACAACAAGGTTTTTGGCCCAGTCTGGCAGAGGTCTAGACCCACAGACTTGTGGTCTCAGACTGCTTAACTGCCCACTATTGTTTGGCTCCCTCAAAAATGACTTAGATGCTTAAGTTTATGATGTTTGGCCTATGGCTTAGGCCTATTGTTAGTTAATTTTTTTTATCTTAACTTATTTTATTTTTATTAATCTGTCTTGCCATGTGGCCTTTGGCTTACCTGTGTTCTTTACATGTTTCTTCTTTGGGCGGCTGGCTCGATTTCTCTCTGACTCTGCCGTTCCTTTCCTACCTATTCTGATTCCCTACCTACCTCTTTTATGGTGCCTGTCATGGGCCAAAACAGCTCCTTTATTTAAAGATTATATTCACAGCCTACAGAAAGACATTCCCATTCCCACATCATCTCCCCATTTCTGTCTAATCAAAAAGGAAGGTTTTAATTTTAATATAGTAAAATTATATGTAACAAAAGTTATTAAGTAAAAATTATTGTTATAATATCTAGTTTATTTGTATTTAGCAAAATTAAGGAAAATAATTTTATTATTATCTTATCTTTGTGAATTTAGTTTTATATCTAATATATTTAATATAACTAAGAAAAACATCTTTAATTATTTAATCTTTAACTATATTAAAGACTATAGAAGGATATATTTACCTAAGTAAACCAGAAGTGTAAGCAACTTTTAAAATCTAGAAATGACAGAGATGACACTTATCTGCCTGGACAGTTTCTTAAAGACTTTTTTATAAAGTTGGGGCATCTATTTTTAGCCTATAGGCCTAGTCTCTTTTTTATTTTAGTGAAGTAGGAAATCTGTTTTGTCTATTTTGGTATAGTTTATTAGGTTTTTTTTGGTGTGTGTTTTGAAGAATATCTGGCAGGTTTTTATTTTTTTGTAAATTAGGAACTTGAAGGATCATTTTGTCTTTTTTTGATGTCTTTTTTTTTGAAGTAGATTGGTACTGTCAGCAGCAGATCTGTCTCACTGTTTAGAAAAGTCTGTTATTAAAATATTTTAAATGGCATATTTTGTAGGTCTTAGAAGTGTTTGAAGATTATCTATTTAATTGAAATATATCTTTGTATACTTAAAAATATCTTAACTAACATAAGTTAGGCTGTCATAAGTGACTATTAATCTGCGTTTATTAATTATATATTATAATTTTAAATTAGTTACATGAACATCATACCTTAAACAAGAGTAGAAAAATACATATAGTAAAACAAAATTGACCTTAAGTTTGTATCAATAAACCAAAGTCTATATCAATGTAAGATATTTTGAGATTAACAGCTGAGTTTTAGGTTAAGGTCTAGACCCATAGACTTGCGGTCTCAGACTGCTTATCTGCCCACTATTGTTTAGGCTCTCACAAAAATGACATAGACGCTTATGTTCATGTAAGTTTGTGTTGTTTGGCCTATGGCTTAGACCTATTGTTAGTTAATTTTTTTATAATCTTATTTTATTTTTATTAATCTGTCTTGCCATGTGGCCTGTGGCTTACCTGTGTTCTTTACATGTTTCTTCTTTGAGCAGCTAGCTTGATTTCTCTCTGACTCTGCTCTTCCTTTCCTACCTATTCTGATTCCCCACCTACTTCTTCTACGGTGCCTGTCATGGGCCAAAACAGCTCCTCTATTTAAAGATTAATGTTCACTACATACAAAAAGACATTCCCACATCAGATGTAGATTACACTGCTATAGATAGGGTGACACACATTTGGGAATAGTCATTACGTGGGTTGTATCAACTGAACAGTTTCAACTCATAACGTTCATATGCCAAGTAAAGAGCTTTCATGGTCTAGGGTAAGAAGAATTGAGTGCTTTTGTTCCTTCTGCTGTCTTTATATTTATTTACTCCCAAAAGTTGATGAATAGTTCACATGGAACAATTGAGAAAAATCCACAGGTAACCTTGGGATTGGGAGCAAGAATGAGCAAAACTAAATATTTTGTGGGGTGTTAAATAAATATATATTATCCCATGAAGAGATGATTCCTTATAGAATAGATAGAGCCATCTGTAGATTTTAAGAGAAGTATTCCTCTTAGGCAGAGATTTGTCTAAATACAATGGTGAGAACATACAGGTGAAATGAGAAGGTATGTATGCTGGCCCTATTAGAAAACCCCAAACACTAGGATGGCTTCTTTGATTCCACTATTGATAGACAATGTCACATTTTAGCTGTCTTCTTTTGTGAATGCATTGACAAGGTATTGGGGTGGTTTGCTTCAGTGGACTCTCAAGTTTTCTGCATTTCCCCAGGAAGCATTGATTAATGTAATCTGGGTACAGACAGCATGATGGATCCGTCACAGCTTGTGAGACAGATCATTTTATTAGTCTTCATGAAGGTGCTCACTCAGGATTAAGAGTTTCATGGGTATACGTGTTCTTCTGCTACAAATAGGCATAGTTATGGAAGAAATTGACGAGTTCTGATCAATGGAAATGGAAACAACTTATTTATCCAGCAAACAAAAGTAATAATACTTTTAGGTTTGCAAGAAATGCAAGGCACTACATAAAGTTATTCTGGGTCTGAAAATTTTTTTTACTGGTGTGTTGCATGTATTCTAAAATAACTCCTTTCTTCTAGTTCCAAAATTCTGCGACTTGTGCTTCTTGCACACATCTGTGAATTTTCAGGAAAATAAGGATACATGTTCAAAGTCTCAGAAGACCCAGTCCTGTGGTTTTCAATGCTTTAGCCCTAGGAGAATTGGGCTTCACGTTAAGGGCCATGCATTGTTCTTGGTCTTATAGGACCACTAGAAAAAGTTTCTCCATGGTAATTGACAGAAATGCCAAGATTTCATATTTTCTTTCTTTAAAAATTACTTATTCTTTGGTGAAGCTAGAAAATGTAATCTTAAGTGAAGTTCCCAAACTCAGAAAGACAAATATGGTATGTCCCCACTCATAAGTGAATACTAGATGTAAAGCAAAGAATAGCTAGACTACAACCTACAGCTCCAGAGAGGATAGCTAACAAGGAGGACCCCAAGAGAGACACATGGATTGCTCTGGGAAGGGAAAATAGATGAGATCTCCTGAGTCAACTGGGGATGCAGGGGTGGAATAGAGAGGAGGGGATGAGGTTGAGAACATAAGGGAACAGTGTGTTCAAGCTGGAACAGGATGGAGAGGGAGAGCAATGAGAGATATCTTGTTAGAGGGAGACACTATGGGTTTGAGGAGAAACCTGGTGTTAGGGTTGTTCCCAGGAATCCACAAGGATGACCCCAGCTTAGACTACTAGCAATAGTGTCAATGGTGCCAGAGCCGGTCTACTCTGACAATCTGATTGGTAAATACCCTAATTGTCATCATAGAGCCTCTATCCGGTAATTATGGAAGCAGATGCAGAGATCCACAGCCAAGCATCAGGCTCAGCTCTTGGAGACCAGCCAATGAGAGGGAAAACTGATTATATGAGCAAGGAGTGGAGGCAAGATCATAGGGAGGAAGTCTACAGAGACATCTGAACCAAGCTAGCAAGAACTCGTGAACTTTAGACCAACAAGTGTGGAGCTTCGAAGGGGCTAGACTAAGTCCTCTGTATGTGAAAGACAGTTGTATCACTTGGTCTCTTTAAGGAGCCCCTGGAATGGGATCAGGATCTGTCCCTGCTCCAGATCCAGATCCAATGAGTTGGCTTTTTGGAGCCCATACCTATTGTGGGAGACCTTGCATAGCCTTGATACAAGAGGAAGCAGCTTGGTCCTGCCTCCACTGAATGTAGCAGGGTTTGCTGATTCCTCATGGTAGGCATTATGTTTTCAGAGGAGGAGATGGGGATGTGGGGTGGGGGAGAGTCTGGAGACAGCAGGAGGAGGGATGAGAGGGACATCTGTGTTTGGTATGGTAAATGAATAAAAATATCTCTTAAATAAAAAAATTATTATTCTCATACAATGCATCTCAACTTTAGCGTCCTCTTCCTTTACTCCTTCCAGTTCCGTGGAGCAAGCCTTCACATATGCCCATCCTTTACTGGTATGGCAGCTGATACTCAATACCAGAGTTGCCAGTGGATTTTACTGTTGCTTGTCCTCTTGCGTTGAAAACATGGCGGCTGTTTTCCCTTACTCAATCTGGAGCAATCGTTCCATTGCGCATAGAATCTGCTTTCTTTTTTCTTTGTCTGCACCCTAGTTCAGAGCTGAATTTTAAGCACTGGACATACCATTTCCCTTAATGTTAAGATAGGCCTTGCAGAGTCATACAGGATTATTGAAATTTGATTCCATGTTCCTTATGCTATAATGGTACTTTTTATTTAGAGGGGAAAGTGTTCATGTTTCAGCCGGTCATTCAGTTAGTCTGGTTTTCTGATCCCAGCGTTTGGAGTGGATTGCTATATGATGTTGAGAGAGGGGTTAAATTGTCAGTGTTTAATCACTAAACTACTTAAATTTGGGCTAAAGCTACAGAAATCTTTTTCTTTTTTTCTTTTTCTTTTTTTTTTTTGTCTTCTGTACTTAATACCTAGCCAAAGGCTGGGGAATATTTGCTCCTATACAGAAAATTTTAATTTCTAACGTAATTTTGTATGGAAGACAAATGGAAACTAAGTTCTACCCCAAACAAATGATATGCCAAATTATCTACATTATAGATAAAATAACTGATTTTCTTTGAGGTAAAAGCTTAATTTTTCTTACTATAATTCTATAAATATTTTATCTATGAAATAATGATTTAATTATTTTTGAAATAATATTAATGACTGACATTCATTTAATACTTTTTATTTCTAGGAATTTATTATATATTTGTAGCAATCCATTTATATTCACACATATAATATAAATCTTAAAAATCCTACAGGCCAATATATTTTGTTCATAGTAAATGACTATATATATTAATATATCCTCAATTCTTTTGTATTATGCTATTTCCTTTCCCTTTCTACATAAGAAATTTCATCCACTAGGATAATTAAACAAATGCTAAGGTTTATGCACTCAGTAAGTGAAGAACCAGAAGTGAACCTAGTCATTCAATTGACATTCTACAAGATTATTAATTAATATAACTCTGTTACTTAGTAGTAACAGAGGGCAGTTTTGTAGGAGTATCATGTGATTGACACGACAAATCCTTTTTATTATTTCCTTTTTCTTCTTTCAGACGTATGTGTATGTGATATACATGTATGCATTGTGTGCATGCTTGCCCGTGTGTGGGTATCTAAGAGTGGGCATATACATGAAGGTCCAGAGTTGGTGTCAGGAATCTTTAATTCTCTTCAATTTCTTTTTTTAAGGCAAAATTTCTCACTCAAACCCACATCTCACCAAAATGGCTAATCTTGCTAGCCAGTTGGCACATGGAATTCTTTGTCTCAGGCTTCTCAGGCTGGAGTAGCATGATGGATGAGCTGCCATGCTCACCCATAGGTGGGGTCTGGGTTCCACTCTAGTCATTTTGCCTGTACAGCAAGTGTTTGAACTGCTGGGCTCTCTCCTAAGTCCTCAGCACAGCCCTTTTCTCGCTGATTATCCTCTATTGCTTTTCTATTCATGTAATTCTTTTCATTTTACATGAAATAATATTCATCTTGCATATGTATTTTGAAAATTTTCGGCCATTATGTAATCACAATGAAGGTAGAGGATAGTTCTATCACTCTACACTTTTCTCCTAATGCCCTTTTGTAATCTGTTCCCAACTGAGGACCATGACAACAGACACAGACACATGAATCCTGAACCTTCCAAAGCACCTTTCTCATAGAAATCAATCAGTCCTCAAAGTGACTCTAGAAGGTTAATTCTTGTGCCATGGGCAGGACAAATAATTTCTCCACTCTATAGTAAGGAGTGGATCCAGGGTTTGTATGCACGTGATCTAACTTCTGACTTGATGCTTGGAACGAATTATCTTCTACTTTATTTAATACTAAAATCAAGGTAAAATGTGATAGCTTATGACTGGCTGCAATTAAACACATAGATCAACTACTGTGGGCCTGGCTCTGAATTATAATTTCAGAAAATCTTATTTTCCCCAATTAAAATAAAAAAAAAAACAAAACACTCAGTGGCAAAGAAGATTAAAGCTTTAGTCATTTGAAGCCCTGTTTATGACATACGGCCCTGAATTTTCCAAATGAGCAGTTTAGTCTGACCCACTTGATTTGAAAACTCACACAATTTTCCCTTGCTTGTTTTGGTCACCATTTTGAGACAGGGACATATATATGTTGGCTTCAAATTCATCATTCTTCTGCCTCGGCCTCCTGAGTACTGTGATGTGAGGTGGGTGTTGCTACATTCAGCTTCATGTTTGAATGTCTTTGATTTTCTTTTCATAGGCAATATTGTTCCAGCTGCCATCGACTAAGAATAATGTATTTGGGAGATTAAATGCTCATGACACCTCAGTTGGCAGCAAAATTAAACTCTAATTCCCTTTGGGAAGGGCAGATTGGAATCATTCAATCTAAAAATAATACAATGACAGTAAAACCTAAGTGGGAATTAATTAAAGAAAAATAAGTCAAGGTGGTGGTACAACTCCAGACTCTCAGGATGCTGAGGCAGGAGGATCTCAAAATAAAAGAGTTGAAACTGCCAGCAACAAAAAGGGATGGTGGGCAACTCAGTGGTAGAGCACTATCTGAACCTAGCATGTGTAAAGCTCAGGGTTTAATTCTCAGTACCACAAACAAAATAGAATAAACAGGAAATGAAATAATTAAAAATCATAGTTGACACTAAAAATAGGGTTTTTTTAAGTTATTTTGAAGAAAAGCACATATATGCATGTACATTTCATGAATATATAAAGACATACAATATCATTATTCATTTATTTAATACTTGTCTTTGATAAATGGCTTCCTCATTAATTTTCATTCTAAATGATATTAAGAAGCATCATATACTTCTAGTTTGAAAGCTTATTTATAAAAACAGAATTGTTTTCTGTCATATAATGGACTTTTTCTCTTAACATTCAATAAAACATCGGCGTTTTGGCATGGGCTCTTAGTTTCTCACATCAGCATGTGCAACTTTGCATACCCAGGAGGCAGTAAGGCGACCCGTACTCAGGCACACACTATTACCTACAGCTTAAATGGGTACCAATGCTTCATCACTCACCTTTTGTTTTCCCACCCAGCCCATCAAGAAAGATGCTGATTCAAATATTCCCTAGTGCTTTTCATTTGAACATAAAGGTCTTTTAAAAACAGCTGGAGAGGAGCTAGAGAGATGGCTTAGCAATTAAGAGCGTTCACCACCCTTCTAGAGGATCTTGTACCCATATGGTTTCTCACAGCTGTGTCTAGGGGATCAGGGGATCTGTGGGGATATGTTTCAAATTTAATAAAACCCAGGCTGAGATATCAAAGAGAGTAAACACCACAGTCAAACCTTACCTAGCTGTCTTCTAGCTTTTTTAGTCTCGCTCCCCCTGGCCTCTACTGTCTGTTCTGTCTTTCTATGCCTGCCTTAAATATCTCTTTTGCTCAATTGTTTTACATCTAGGTTAAGTTTAAAGGTGTGGCACCACCACTGCCTGCCTGTTGATATTTCAGACTGGTTTTTATTAAATTTGAGACATATCCCCACAGGGATCCAATGCTTTTCCTGCTCTCAGTGGGCACCAACCAAGCATGTAGTGGACATACATAAATGCATATACATATAAGCGTGTAATTTAAAAATAGCAACAACAATAACAAAACATTTAAAGCTAGTTGTGCTTCCTTTAAGTACTCATGAGTACTTAAGAAATATGCTGCAGAAAGTCTTGAAAGGCATGAAATCATTGTGTATGTGGATTCAAAATAATAATTTTCAGTATATTGTTTATTACCTAAAATTATGTTTTCTCATCAGCACTCACTGGTAATTCTCCCTCTGCCCATTACTGAAGGTAGATTCTTTTCTTCTTACACAGTATATTCTGATTATAGTTTCTGCTTCCTTCACCTCCCCAGTCCCTCCCTACTTCCTCTCCCATCCAGATCCACTCCTTTCTCCCTCTAGTTAGAAATGAGCAGGCTTCTTAGAAATAACAGCCAAACATGACAAACTGAAATATTGAAAGTTAAAACAAAAGCAATTACGTTGAAGTTGGACAGAGCAAACCAACAGAAGGAAAAAAAAATGTCCCAAGAGAAGGCACAAGAATCAGAGACATACTCATTTGCACACTCAGGAGTCCCATAAAAATATAAAACTGAATGCTGTAATATATACACAGAGGAGCTGGTGCAGATCCATGCAGACCCCGTGCTTGCTGTTTTAGTCTCTGTGAACACATATGAGGAGCTGTGACCAGTTGATTTAGAGGGCCCTGTTCTCCTGATGTCTTCCATCTTGTTCATTTTTATCCTGGGGTCACCAGGGGGTAAATCCCCAGACTTTGAAATAATTAAATTCAGTCATTTGAAATAAATGGCCTGTGTTATTTCCATTGGTTTTAGTTGAGAACACCCCCCAAGTTAGTATATGAGTTACTTTAAAAATAAGTATTATGTTGGGTATTTACAACAACAACAAATTTCACTTTTATTATTACCATGCTTTTGGTTATTGCTTTTTATCCCTTTGCTCACTGTAAGTAAAGCCTAATATCTGGAAATCATTGTGGACAATCTTTTTTACTGAAAATGGTTTCTTTTCTCATACAGTACATCCTCACCACAGCTGCCCCTCTCTGTAACCCTCCCAGTTCCTTTCCCCCCCTCCTCTTTCTCTGGATCCACTTGTCTTATGTCTCATTTAAGGAAACAGCAGGCATCCTAGAGACAACAACCTGATACAACAAAACAAAAACAGAATGACGGAGTAAGCCAAGGCAAAAGTCCTCACACAGGGCTGGACTCAGCAACCCCATGGGAGGAAAAGAGTGCCACGAGCAGCCCAAAGAGTTGAAGACACATCTGCTCCCACACTTAGGAGTCCCACAAAACCAGCAAGCTAAAGCCACAGCATATACAGAGGAACAGATACAGACCCCTGCAGGCTCCATGCTTGCTGCCTCAGTCTCTATGTGTGCCCTGCTTAGTCGAGTAGGTGGCCATGTTCTCCTGTTTTTCTCCATCCTCTGTGACTTCTACAATCCCTCCCTCCCGTCTTCTGTGGAATTTCTTGAGATCTTGCATCTGTTTCTATCTTCCGTGGGAGGTAGCCTCTCTGACTGGACAAGGCACTGATCTACAAGTATAGGAGAATATCATGAAGAATCATTTCTTCTCTTTCTCCCCCTCCTCTTCTCTCTCTATTTCTCTTTCTCCTGCCCCCTCCCCTTTCTTTCCAGCCCAGTCCTGTTTGGTTCTACCTAGGGCTTTAGGGTATCCAATCTCTAGATCCTGGCCATCCCAAATGTGTAGGGCCTGGGCTCCCTTTCTTGCAGTAGGCCTCAAGTTAAATCAGACATTGATTGACAGCTCCCACAAGTTGTGTGCCACAATTGCCCCAGCACATCTTGCAACCATCACGTTGAAGCTGAACAAGGCAAATTAACAGGACAGATTGTAAGCTGGGGGTTTTGTGGCTGGGTTTATGTCTACATTTTTCTTTCCATAGTCTACAGAGTACCTTCCTGTACAAAAGAGACTAGAATATGGAAGTGAAGACCCTCTGCAGGCACAAGCTTGACCTCTCCACCTTCAACGAGCATGTAAGTGATGTGCTATTTCTGTCATTTGGCTTTAATCCATCTGATAGGATGTAGAGAGTTATTTAAATTTTCTTGTATTGGTTGAGACTTTTTTTGTGTCCAAATATGTGGTCAATTTTGGAGAAAGTTCCATGAAGTACTTAGAAGAAGGTATATTCTTTGAGTTTGGGTGAAACGTTTTATAAATATTTGTCAGTTCCATTTGGTTGAGAATGCCTGTGAGTTCTGGTATTTCTCTGTTTAGTTTTGTTTGGTTGACCTGTCCATTGGTGAGAGTGGGGTACAGAAGTCTCCAAGTATCAGTATGAGGGTCAATAAATGACTTAAGCTGTAGTAGTTTTCCTTATCCAAAAGTGGGTGCCCTTGTGTTTGGGGCATGGGCAAACTAAGAATGGCATGTCACCTTGATGGATTTTTTTTCCTTTAATGAATATGGAGTATCTTTCTCTGTCTCTTTTGATTATTATTATTTTTTGAAGTCTAATTTGTTTGATAGTAAAATGGCTACATCAGCTTGCTTTTATTTTCCATTTGCTTGGAATAAATTTTTCCAACATTTTACCCTGAGGTAATATCTATCCCTGTGTGCAAGGTGTGTTTCTTGGATTCAGCAGAAAGATGGAGCCTGTTTATGCATCTGTTTACTTACTCTGTGTCTTCTTGTTGGGGAACTGAGACAATTGAGGTTGAGAAATATCAATGACCAATGATTGTTAATTCTGTTTATTTTGTTGTTATTGTTGGGGGAATGTGTCTGTGTGAACACTTCCCTCTTTTGGTTTTGCTGATATGAGATTATTTATTTTCTGTGTTCCCATAGGTGTACCTGTGTTTCAGATTGGAGTTTTCTTTCTAGATTCTGTGAGGTTATATTTGTAGATAGATATTATTTAAATATGACGTTTTCATAGAATATCTTATTTTCCTCATCTTTGATGATCAAAAATTTTGATGGTTATAGTAATCTGGACTAGCATGTGTAGATTCTTAGAGTCGGCAGCATATCTATCCAGGACCTTCTGGCTTTTAAAATCTCCATTGAGAAGTCAGGTGTAATTCTAACGGGTCTACCTTTATATATTTCTTGACCTTTTCCCCTTGGAACTTTTTAATATTCTCTATTTGCTCTGTATGTTTAGTATCTTGATTAATATTTGGTAAGTTTCTTTTATGATTCAACTTACTTGCTGTTCTGTAAGCTTCTTGTACTGTTATGGCATCTCTTGCAGGTTAGCCACATTTTCCTCTCGATTTTGTTGAAAATCTTTTCTGGGCCTTGGAGCTAGGATCATTTTCCTTCCTCTACTCCTATTATTCTTTGGTTTGATGTTTTCATAGTGTCCCAGATTTACTGGATGTTCCGTGTATGTTTTTAGATTTAGTGTTTAGACCAGTGTATACATTTCCTCAATCATATTTTCAGTGCTTGAGATTCTTTCTTCCATCTTGTGTATTCTGCCGGTGAAGCTTTCTATTGTAGTTTTTGTTTGAATTTATACGTTTTTTATTTCCAGAATTTTCTTGGTTTGCGTTTTCTTTATTTCTTCTATTTCCATTTATTTTTGATCTTGAGCAGTTGGTTTTTTTCCTTCGACTATTTGTTTTTCCTGGGTTTTCTTTAAGGCATTTATTCATTTCCCTTCTAATGACCTCTATTACATTCATATAATTGGTTTAAAGGGTTTTTTTTTTCCTTGTGCTTTATCTATATTGGAATATTCAGGGCCTGTTATGGTAAGGATAGCTAGGCTTTGGTGGAGACATATTTCCCTGGCTATTATTGATTGTGTTCTTATGCTGGTGTCTAGGCCTCTGAGTTTGGCATCTAGATGCTTGTTTCTGGGTTTGATTTTGTTTGATGGGTCTTTTGTTCCTCACTTTCTAATATCTCTCTCAATATTTATTTGGTGTGTTACCTGTTTTACTGTCCTGCTCAGCTGGTACATTCACAGGGAATGCTGCTGGTATTAGGGGCTAGGATGCAGTGGTTAGTGAGACAAGGAAGGCCGGGAGGGATGGTCTGTGGAGTCCACAGGATGCATGGGGAGGGGGAAGGAGAGGCTGCATCTCACCTGTATTATTCTGCACTGCTGGAGAAGAGCCTGAGGGATTGGGTTTGTAGGTGGACTATCTTAAATATCTTACTTTGCAGTTAGAAAAGTATTTAGAAAAAATAATTCTCTGTAAACATTTAATTATTTATTTACTTTTGGTATATGTTGTTTAAGCGTACTTAAAATGGAACAAGGTGGATATAGTGATGTAACTACCATAATGATAGTTCTAAGGTACAGAGAAATGCCCCCAGCAGTTAAGAAGGCATGTTCTAGATAACCTAAATTTTGTTCCTAGAGTACATACTAAGTGGCTCTTAATAACCTATAACTCCAGATTCAGGGGATCTGAAACCTTTTGTTACCTTGGGCATCTTCATGAGTGTTCACTCCCCCTGCACCTCCCATACACACACACACAGGGAAATAAAGATAAATCTATAAAAACAGAATTTTAGGAGTGGAGAAATGGCTCAGCATTAAGAGCACTGACTGCCTTTCTGAAAGAGCTGGATTTGATTACAGGAACCTACATTGCAGCTCATATCTCTCTGTGATGCCAGTTATAGAAGATCTGGCATCCTTCTCTGATCTCCACAGGCACCAAATACACATGTAGTGTGCATACATTCAGGCAAAAGATCCATACACATAAAATAAAAACAAATGAATAAAATTATAATTTGCTTTATATGCTTGGGATGAAAATTAAATCACATTAAACATGACAATATTGAACATAAGTAGTATTTAAGGAACATGGATATAGACAAATGGTGCATACAAGTAATATGTAACTATTAAAATACTGTATATAACTATATAATATTTATTGTATAATTGTTTTTATATTGAGTCTCATTTAATATGTGTAAATTTCATTTATATAATATGAATTAATATTACTCTCCAGATTGTTGAAAGAACAGAATATATTTTATTTGGTGCAACTTTTATAAAAAGAAATTACATTTACATTATACATCCACTCATTCAATAATTAGTGTCTGAACCCAATTTTGGAACTGACCCATTTCTAACACAAAAGGGTATAGGAGTTAAAGACTCAAAAGTCTCCAAAACTGTAGAATAAAGCTTCATGTATAATGGTACTTTATAGAAGCAAACAGCAATATAGTTAAATAACACAGAAGTATAGTGCTGTATTGCAGAATATCACAAGGATGAGCAGTAGAGAGTTTGGAGAGATCCAAGTTGTCATTTAAGTGTGATGGCAGAAACCACTTGCCTTGGTAAAGCATTATTTGTTAAAAGATCCAGGGAAAATGAAGGAGGAGGAAATCACCAGCTGAGAGAACAGGAAGTGCAGGTTGTCTGAGGTGGGTATGTCTAGATGCCAATATGGCTGAATAGACGGAGCAAATGGAAAACTAATTCCAAGAAGTTGGAAAACCATAAAATAAAATATAGCAATCTCAGATAAATTTGTGCTTCTTTTCATAGTCCATTTAACTGTGTAGTTCATTCCTCAGGATAAACATACATATTTCTTTTGGAAAAATGTGATAGCAGGCAGACTGATACCCACAAGGAAGATTCACTTTGATAAAGGGTATGCATCTAAGCTCTTAAGAATGATATAAAAAGAAGAGTCTATATATTATGTTAAATCCCTGTTGACATTTCTTAGATAAGATTAGAATTAAAATATAAATATGATTCTGTAGGCCTTTCTATTTACTAAGAGTATCAGAACCTTTGTTTGCAGAATAACTGATAGTTTACATATTATTATATACCATCAGTTATATCATGGTTTTAATTCCTGAATCTTTTAAAAAAATATTGGGCTTTGAAGTTTATAATTGGGCATTGTGTTGGTTATTTTCTTCTGTCTTGACATAAACTTAGATATATCTGAGAAGAATTTCAGTTGAGAAAATGTCTCCATCAGACTGTCCTGTGGCCATGTCTGTGGGTACATTTTCCTAATTAATGATTGGTGTAGTAGGAACCAGCCCTTTGTAGGTGGTGCATCCTGGTCATGTGGTACAGAGTTATATAAAAAAGCAAGTTGAACAGCTATAGAGACATGGAGAGTGAGCCCGTGAGCAGTGATCTTCTGTGGTCTTTGTTTCAGTTCTTCCATTTCAGGTCCCTGCTTAAGTTCTTATTCCAACTTCTCAAAAGGAACCAATTTATTCTCAAGCTGCTTTTGGCCAGTATTTTATCATAACCACAGAGAAGTAACCTGGAACAGGTCCTCAATTGTCAAATTTATTTTATCTAATGAATTGCTTATACTGTACACTTGGATATTAGATGTCCTACTTGATTCTAAATTCGAATATTCTGTGAAATTTTAAGAAAGGAAACAGGGAGCTATATTTTAGAGTTTCTTGGCCTTCTGAAATCTTTTATGAGCTGTATCTCTGTGAAAAGGGCCATTTAAGCCTCAAATACTGAACATTCGTATTCTCTAAAAATGTTCCCAAAGCCCATATCAATATATTATGTATACATTTGAAATGTGGTTCCACACTTCATAAACCCATGTTCTGTGTTAAATTTCATCTGGGGAAGTGTGTATCAGTTTTCTAAGGTGTAAAGTGATGGAGAAAATGAATCCTGTTTGAACTGATGTTAGGTTACTTATGAAATGGCCTCTGGGAGCAAGAAGGAGTGTGGCAGGAAACCTGAGTCTGGGAAGTAGGCAGGAGTATGTTAAGCCTTCCTTCCAGATAAGATGAATGGCTGGGTCACAAGCTGATTTCAACAATATGAAACACATGCTTCTAATGTGGAAGGCATAGTGTCCACATAGAGATTTCTTCTTTTCTGACAAAGGGGTCTTGTGCTCTTAAAGTAACTTTTATGGCTTTCTATTGATTTGATGGTTAATGCAATCCAGAATCTTGTTAAAGAGAGAAAATCAGTACTAACTTTCCTTATGTTAACATAACCACTTTTGACCTAGGATTAAAATCCAAAGGGTTTCAGTGTTGGAAATGTATTTAAGAAAGAATGGTACTAGTTCCAAGGGGAAGAGCTTTGTGAGAAAGTGCTAGAGTGAAAATCCTAAAACCCTTTGACTACATGATTTGATTTTCATTGTGAGTGTTACAGCTTTCTGAGGCTGAAACATGTGATCCTGCCATTATAAACAATCCTCGTAGCATGGGTAGTCTAGGGTAAGTGTATTTTTATTTCCAGTAAGCACACTGAGGAAAGCAGTAATCTCTGGCAGAAATAGATTGACTTCTAGATTCATAACTTGCTTTTTATTTCTCACCATTGGAGTACTGTCTGATGTGTCTTTCTAAAATGACTTCTATTGTGTTTGGTTTGAATAAATTAAATAGAAAAATATCCTATACTTCTGCCTCTACAGGAGTATTTAAAGTGTTTTTGAAGTTTAATTGGCAACTCTATTTGCAAACTCTTTACATTTTTTCCCACTGAATAGTAAATTTAAATCTTGAATGGTAAGTGTTTTTTTCTCGAATGCTATTTGCATCTAATTTTGTCTGATCATTATGGTGATTTTTCTGTTGAAAAGTGTCATCAGCAAAGGACAAACAGGCAAAGCTCTAGGTCAGTTTTGTGAGTTCTGTTCATTCCTTGTCTTCTTTTCTGAAGAATCCTAAGAGTGTGTCACCTGTCACTATGCTTTACTGCTTTCAGATGCAGGGTGGCCCAGAAGAAAAACTCTTCCATTGCTTTGTTAAGCTGAAGTAAAGATAAAAAAGTTTTTACTCTGACCTCAACAACATTGTCAGAATTGTCACCTTTGTGCAAAAATCAATTAATGAACATGACCCCGATGGGACTTCTAGAATAATTTTGATGAAGGAGGCAAGAAAGAGAGGAGAGAAGGGGAAGGAATAAGAAGAGGATGAAAATGTGGGGCAGGAGGGCAGACAAAGCTGAGGGAAAGAAGGAGCTGCAGGAGGAGAGACTAAGACAGGACGTGAAGCAAAAATAGAGAAGACAAGAAGTAGAGAAAAGAAGGGAAATATACAGAACAAGAGAAGCATAAAAATAGTATTTTTGAGACGAAAAAATTATGAACCAACATTTTAGGTATAGATGGAAAAAGTCTGTTAGCAAAACTAACAACAACAACAATGAAAAACCCCAAAGTGAAGCATCCATTATTTTGAAACCATAAAATGATCTACATGTAGCCATGGGATGCTCCTTTGCTTGTGTGGATTCTGGGCTTAGGTAAACTCTTGAGAGCCTGTTTGTTCTCTGGACGCACAAAGCAAAATATCCCTTATACTATTGATTTGGAGACTTGCTTTGAAAGGATCCTGGTGTTTATTTTAAGGCCAGACTTCTAAGTTTGAGAAGTTATTTTCATTTATAGAGATATGCTGTACAGAGGACCTCATGGTGCAGTTTTTGGCCAAAACCTTCAGACAGTTTTATTCACTGTACCTGATTTGTTTCAGAGTCTGGGAATAAATTCAATAATTCACACATGCTGTTCAGATGTTCCACCACTGAGAATCAGCTGTAGCCTTTCTGTTTGTTTTGGTGGTACAGTGCTGTCCAAGATTTTAATTATGTGTTTTTATATTTTATTCAAATGTATCCATTGACTATAGTACAAGCAATTTCTTCTCATATGATGATAATTCTGATTCCTCCAATTACCATACATTGATACTTCTTGATGATATTTTTTTATTTTTTAACTTTATTTTTATTAATTTTTTTTCCAGCCAGATCACAATTTCTCCATCTTCCCCTCCTCTCCTTCCCGTCCTTCCTCTTAACCTTCCTTCCCTCCCCAGCCAAACCTCCTCCTTTCTCTTCAGGAAAGGACAGGTCTCTCATGTGTATCTACCGGCTATGGTAAATCAAATGGCAATAAGACCAGGCACTTCCTCTGCTACTGAGGCTAGAAGAGGCATTGTAATATTTGGAAAGGGTCTTACAAGCGGGTAATAGAGTCAGAGACAGCCTCTGCTCCCACAGTTAAAAGACCAGCAAGATCAAGTTTCACAAGTGTAACATATGTGCAGAGGGCCTAGGTAAGTCTCATGTAAACTCTTTTGTTGACAGTTCAGTCTTGCTGAGGCCCGGTGAGCCTGTGTTAATAGATTCTGTGGTTTTCTGTGCTGTCCATGGCCCCTCTGGCTCTCAAAGTGCTTCTTCACTCTATCCCTTAGGATTCCATAATGTCTGCCTAAAGTTTGGCTGTGGGTCTTTGCATCTGTTTCCATCAGTTGCTCAGTGAAACTTTTCTGGTGACAATTGAACTAGGCTACAATATATGAGAATAACAGAATATAATTGGCAATCACTTGACTATATACATACATACATACATACATACATACATACATACATACATACATACATATATGTATTACAGTCATTTTTGGTTCTATCCTAGGTCTCCAGTCTGTACAGCCTCTGAGTTCTAGTCCCTCAGGAACTATCAGGGGTGGACTCTTCTCATGTTATGGGTCTCAAATTGGATCAGTCATTGGTTGGTCCCTTCCACAAGTTCTGTATCACCTGTATCCCAGCATAACTTATAGGCAGAACTAAATTTGATTCTAGACACTGGAAACTGGTGAAACTGCTTGTGTTCACCATTCCTTTATGCTTTACATTCAAATGAAGAGGTACATATACATACAATCCCACATGTTAAGACAAGGCACCACCTTATACCTTTAAGGCCCCATTGTTTGGTCAGTTCATTTTTATCTCATCTTCACCAAGCATGTGGTAGGTTTTGCAAGTATTTTTGAGAGGGGCTGTTTGCCTCTAAAATCTCAGTGTGTGATTATTTTGGTTACTTGCCCCACTTGAAAGTGTGCAGAAGGAAATGAGCAGCAATCAGAGAGAAGCAAACAGGGACATAAAGAAGCGATGCTCACATACTTTGAGAAAATGTTTTTGTGGATCTGATCTGGGCTTAAACTGTAGAAAAGGATCTTTTCACCAATTGATGGACTGTGGAAGGAGACAGGCAATTTTCTCAAAGGTCAATCTTTGTCATAGTTGTTTTTGGAAAATCATTCATTTCTAACATACTTCACAAGTCAAATAGCTTATTTTTTGGTTTTCAGATGAGAAAATTAGAGAAAAAAATTCTGGTAGTGAATGGTAGGATGACTATATGAAACACTATGGGACTATACATTTCAGAAAGCTAGATAAAAGATTTTGTAATTTTTCATCAAGAATTAATAGATATTGGAGACAGAGATTTAATTCAATATGACTTAAACATTGAACAATTATACGTGTATTGGAAGGTCATGTTGCACATTAAGATATATGGTGCTATTATATAGTAGTTACAAATGACTTCAATCAAAATAAAAGAAATCCAGTAGATTTTTCTAGAATAATTTCTACTTGTTTAGTATAACCAAAAAAGTTGCAAGTGAAGTAGGCATAGTTATAAATAATGTGAAATTTTGATGAGCAAGTGAATGAGCTGGGAATGGTGGCTTAGTGGGTTAAAGCATTTGTGACCAAATACAATAATTTCTCCAGGACCCATATTGTGGAAAGAGAAAACCACCTATCCCAAGTTGCCCGTGGACCTCCTTATGCATAATGTGTCACATGTGTGACACCCCTCCAATAACAAAATGAAGTAGCTTTCATAAAAATCAGAAAGAAAAGAAAATGACTGAAGAATTTGAGGTCTCCAAGACAGTTTAGGCTTTACCTTCACAGCGTTGGCAGTGACCTCTCTAGGCCTCCATTCAGGGACATTCCTGATACATGCTTGTCCTCAGTAGCATTCCTTAGTCATGGAGGAAGATTCCATAATTCCTTTCTTCTGTCCTTTACTCCAGAACTGTGTGGCTGAAGCTGCCAAGTTTACTTCTGGGACTGGAACACTGATCCTTCATTCAGTTACATCTTCACCACCTTTCTGTTTTTGGTGGTTATGAGAGGCCACGTTAGCACCAAGGTGGTCTTCTCCCAGCCCCAGCCTGTACTAGTTTCAGTTAAATTTCAATTTCTGTTTTAGTTTCAGTTTCTTGTAAGCAAGTGAAGGATAAAATGCATAGCAGGCATAATTCAGCACTTATAGCTTCAGCCAATCAGAAACATATTAGTGTAGCTGCTGCTTGCTTGGTCAGTCATGTTTAAGATGACACAATCCCCTCTTGATTGTCTATAAAATGAGCCTGTGAGGTTCTCTGAGGGGTCGTGGCCGATTGTTGTGTGGCTGACCCCTGCATGTGAGAATTCTTCTCTCAAGAAATAAACAGTCTTACCTTTGCATGTGTGAGTCATGGTCTTTTGTGGGGTGAGCTGAGAACCCTAAGAGCTATCTTCACTGCCTGAACCTGGCTATTCTTGAACTTTCTCTGTAACCAGGCTGGCCTCAGATTTAGAGATCCACCAGCCTCTGCCTTCCTGGTGCTGGGATTAAAGACATACTCCTTTCTGTAAACTTTTCTTTAATTCTTTTTCCCAAGTTAGAAATTTAACAGTGTAGTATCTTGCCCTGACATTACTACTCTCTTTATTCTATTTCTTAATTTATTTATTTTTTGAATACAGGACTTAGCTCCATTCCAGTTTCTATCTCCTTTTTCTCTCCAGATTGTACATTTTGTAATTGTTTTTCTTGCTCGACTTGATTCTTTTAATTATAAACTTTATAAGTATAAATGCTAGTAACCACTTGACATCATCTATATTTAGTGTAGGCTATATGCTGTTTTGAGAATTTCTCTGCCAATGGAATTAATCCAAAGCTCTTCCCTTTGGCCTCAGGCAGAATCTTTGGGCAAGGGCAAAAATCAGCCACATTCTTCACCATAGTATAACAATGCTCTCTAGGTAAAATATGAAACACCTTGTACCAGTTACCCACAGTTTAAATAACTCTTAGCACCACTATCTTTCATGTTCCTACTGTATGGATCATCAACTGCACTTAAAACATTCAACTACTTTTCTAATCTACAGTCTCAAGGTCAGTATTCCTTCAAATAAAAGCATTGTCAAGCCTATCACAAAAATATCCCAAACAAAACAACAACAACAACAACAAAAACCACCACCACCAACAACAACAAAAAACCCCAAAAAACCCAACATTTAATTGTGGTGGCTTATACTTTCATAAGTTCATTCCATTGTCATCATTGTGCAACATGTAGTGTGCAAGCAGACATGGTGCAGGAGAATGGTCTGAGAGTCCTTATATCTTGATCAGAAGGCAACAGGAAGTGAACTAAGATACTGGGCATGGCATGAGCATGCATGAGACCTCAAATCCTGCCTCCACAGTGACACACTTCTTCCAGCAAGCTAAACAAACCAACAATACCAGACCTCCTAATAGTGACACTCCCAATGAGCTTATGGGAGTCAATTTCAAAACTACCACAAGCAGGTTACATGACAAGCCATAAATGGTCAAGTAAACCTAAACTCAACTGCATTTTTGGAGTTTCTTACTCTCGCAATGTCATATCAGGACTTTGAAAAAATGTTTATCTTATTTCATATATATATATATATATATATATATATAAAATTTAAAAATAAAATAAAATATAAAATTTTTTGTTTCTTTTTTCTTTACAGGTTCTCTATGTATAAATTGTGGATTCCAATTCAGGGAATTTATGGCATTCCTGAGTGTACAAATGGATCTCTGTTGCTCTGCTTCTTGTGCTCTTTCTGTGTTAGTTAGTTTGCCCTATTCTGATGTGTTAGGTTTTTAAATCTTATTTTATTATTATCCCCTAGAAGCCTGTATGCTTTCTAATGAGAGACAGAAAGGGGTGGATCTGAATGAATGAGGAGATGGGGAGGACCAGGGAGGTGTAGAAAGACTATCATGTTCAATAAAAGAACTTCAGGAGGTATCACCATCCCTGACTTCAAGCTATGCTATAGAGCTACAGCGATACAAACAGCCTGGTACTGGCATAAAAATAGACTTGTGGATCAAAGGAATAGAATCAAAAACCCTGACTTTAATTCACATACCTATGAACACCTGATTTTTGACAGAGTCCAAACATATGCAATGGAAAAAAACTATCTTCAACATGTGGTATTGGCATAACTGGATGGTAATATGTAGAAGAATGCAGATAGACCTATATCTATCACCCTGCCTAAAACTCAAGTCCAAATGGATCAAAGACCTCATCATAAATCCAGATACACTAGACTTGATAGAAAAGAAAGTGAGAAATGCCCTTCAACACATTGGGACAGTTGACTATTTCCTAAATATAACACCAGTAGCACAGACACTAAGAACAACAATTAATAAATTGAACCTCCTGAAACTGAGAAGCTTCTGTAAGGCAAAAAACAGTCAATATGACAAAATGACAGACTATAGAATAGGAAAATATCTTCACCAACCTTATATCTGACATCTCTAAAATATACAGAGAACTCATGAAACTAGAGGTAAAACCCCCAAATAATCCAATTAAAAATAGGTTTCAGAACTAAAAAGTGAAGTCTCAAGAGAAGAATTACAAATGGCTGAAAGATACTTAAAGAATTGCTCAACATCTTTAGCTATCAGAGAAGTACAAATCAAAACATCTCTGAGATACCAACTTACTCCTGTCAGAATGGCTAACAAAAACAAAGATGACAGCCTATGCTGGAGAAGATGTGGAGCAAGGGGAATACACCTCCTCCATTGCTGGTGGAAGTGTAAACTTGTACAGTCACTCTGGAAAGCAGTATGGCAGTTCCTCAGAAAACTGAGAATCAATCTCCCTAAGGATCCAGCAATACCACTATTAGACATATACCCAAAAGGATGCACATTCTTACCCCAAAGGCATTAGCTCAACTATGTTCATAGCAGCACTATTCATAATAGCAAGAGCCTGGAAGTAACCTAGATGCCCCTCAGCTGAAGAATGGATTAACAAACTGTGGTACATGTGCACAATGAAGGACTACTTAGCAGTAAAACAAAAATAACATACTAAAATCTGCAGGCAAATTGATGGATTTGGAGAATATCCTCCTGAGTGGGGTAACACAGGGCCAGAAAGATAGGCATGGGATGTACTTACTCGTAAGATTTTAGACAAAAAGCAAAGAATACCCCTAGCTGCAAACCACAACCTCTGAACAGCTTGGGATAAGAAGGAACTTAATAGAGACATCCAGAGATTCCCCCCTGGGAAGAGAAAATAGGCAAGATCTCCTGAGAAAATTTGGATCATTATGGGTAGCGGCCAAGGAGAGGTGGGAACAAATCACAAGAGAAGGAGATGGTTGAGTGAGAAAAGCAACAAAGAGAAAGAAAAAAATAGATGAATATCTTGATAGAGGAAACCACTGTGGGATGGGAAAGAGGCAGTGTGCTAGGGAAACATAAAGGAACTCACAGGATGTCCCTGGCCAAGTCTCCAACCAATAGTTGAGCGAGTGCCTAAGCAGGACTTCCCCTATAATCAAATGAATGTCCACCCTAAATGTCATTATGGAATCTTCATCCAGCAATTAATAGAGGTGGAAACATTGCTAAGTTCCAGGTCAAGCTCCTGGTCTAGCAAAAGAGAGACAGAGAAGAGTGTATATGAGCAAGGGATCTGGATTATGATGCAGAGTCCCACAGAGATGGCTGGCTGGAGCTTTTGGGGGAGTTCACTGTATCAAAAATAGCCACTGGGGAATCTTCAGGAAAAGGGACTAATCTTTCCAAATGAAGATGACTGGCGAATGACATGAACAGTATGTAAACCTCATGGAGTATGATCAGACTATGCTCCTGTGTATGAACTGATATCTTGGAGCCCATTCCCTACAGAAGAACACCTAACCCAGACCTAATACTGTGATGAGGGAATCAGTCCTACCTCAAATAGATACACCAGACTAAACTGGCCCACCTTGGGACTCCTTGAACTCCTTGGAGGAATGGATGGGGGGATGGGGAGGGGGAGGCAGAGGGAGAGCTGGGAAGGATTGGAGGAGGGAAGGGAGGGCGAGCAGAGGTATACATGGAAAAAATAAACTTTTTTTTTAGAATTAAAAGAAAAGATAATATACTATTATCAGGATATGTTATGTGAGAAAAAAACATTTTTTTCAATAAAAGGGAAAAAAGAATTAGTGTTTAAATCTGGAAACTAGCCATGAAAGAAGCTTGATAAACTGGATGTTTCTATAGGTTCTATTAGCAAGGTGACACCAGTCAGAACAGATCCACATTTCTAAAACTCTGATCACAGAATTGAAGAGTCAGTGGCTTAACTGAAAGACTCTGGACATCACTGTTACACAAACCTTGATTGATCGTGTGGTTCTTCAATTATTAGTATAGATTGATATGCTACTTAGGATTTTATAGATTAGGTTGCTGTGAATTATTTCTGGTTTTGTTTAGTTATTTTTGAAACAATTTCTCACATTGCCCAGCTTGATTTGAAACATGCTTTTTAGTTAGGGCTGGCCTTGAACTCTAGATTTTCCTGCCTCTATATGCCTTCATGTTCAGTTCTATTATGCATATTAAAACCTATTATGTGAAGAGTGCCAAAAGGCAACTCTCAGTTTAATATTGTAGTTATTTGTGATGCTGTGTTGATCAGTCTACAATTAATTCTTCATGTTTCCTTTTGGAAAGACCATTCTGCAACTACCGTCTGTAGGAGGAATACCTAGTACTACTTGCCTTTTTGGACTCTGCCCCAGTGTTTATGTAGTAACTGCAAATTGACTTTAGTTAGTATATCTATGTACTTAATGATTTTTTTTCCTAGAGGTAAATTTTTCTTCTAAAATTATAATTTAATTAACATAACTATAAAATTTCTCCCTCTGTTTTATCCTTCTGACCCTTCCAAAATACCCACATTTGCTCTCTTTTCAATTAATTGACTCTTTTTCATTACTTATTGTTACAGACATATTTATCTATGTATTCATGTTTCCAAATGCATAAACTTATCTTTCTCAGTTTATATAATATTACTTGTAGGTATGTTTTTGAGGCTGAACCTTTGGTATTGGATAACCAATCTGCTGCTTATACAATACAAACATTTCTTTGTATCTATATTTCTTGGCTACAGAGTTTCTGTTACCAGAAGCATATTTGTAGAGAATAATTCGCACAAAACTTCTTTTCAAATATATTAATTTTGGCAGTCTAGTGTCTATTACTGTTGTATTTCTATTTATACTAATTTTTGGCTGTAGAAATGGTTTTATTTTTACTAAGTATTTAGCTAATAGGCAAGGGAGCATAGGGCTGTGGCAAAGAGGATGTTCAGGGTTTCACAATCCCTGATATACTATCATGGTTGCTGTGTATGGAATTTTATGTAAATTAAACAAGTACATATTTCTACCATTGACTATAGGCATATTTTATAAATGTCAGAATTTCTTGACTGTAAATCTGGTTAGTAGTTCCAGTGTACTGCTTACTGTAAACACATTGTTCAAACATTGTATATAAAATTTAGTGGGTTCCTTGTTTTAGATACTATTGAAAAATTTTAGCCTGTTATCATTTTCTTCCTAAGTAAAACTTTAAGTGGTTCCGCATATATTTATCCATATTTAAGCACCGATGATCACTATCTTGATATTTATGTCTTGGTTACATGGAAGTAACAAAAATAAAATAACTAAAATAAAAAGTGATCATTTCATTGGTATTTTAATAGTAGCTGCTTCATAACTGATTAATACTTAGCCCTTACAGTCTGTAGTAACTAAGAGTAAAATATATATCATATTAAATACATGACATATTATATTATATAACCTATATGTAATTTATCATCTGTCTATATCTATGTCTCCATGTCTATATATCTCTATCTATATCTTAGATATTAGGGTCCTCCTTATTACCTAGCTTCTCTGGAGTTGTGGTTGTTGTCTGGTTATCCTTTGCTTTACAACTAATATCCAAACATACCATGCTTTTCTTTTTGAGTCTGTATTACCTTAATCAGGGTGATATTTTCTACTTCTATATATTTGTCAGCACATATCATGTCTTTGTGTATATGTACCATATTTTTTTTTTATCTATTCTTCAGTTGAGGAGCATCAAGGTTGTTTTTAGATTCTGTCTATTATAAATAATGCTGCAATGAACAAAGATGAGTAAGTGTATATGTGGCATGACTGAACATCCCTTGGGTATATGCCCAGGAGTGGTATCATTGGGTCTTGAGGTAAATTGATTCTCATTTTTTTTGAGAAGTCACCATATTGATTTCCAAAGTGTCTGTACTAGTTTACACTCCCAACAGTAGTGGAGGAGTGTTCCCCTTGCTCCATATCCATCATAAACTATTATGTGTGTTTTGATCTTAGCCATTACTTACAGGTATAAAAAGGTATCTCAGAATCATTTTGATTTTCATTCCCCTGATGACTAAGAATGTTGAGCAATTCCTTAAATGTCTTTCAGGCATTTAAAATTCTTCTGCTGAGAATTCTCTATTTAGATCTGTAGCACATTTTTAATTGAATTATTTGATATTTTGATGTCTAGTTTCTTGAGTTCTTTATATACTCTGAGATAACGCACTTGTATACCATAAAGATTTGCCACTCATATTGGTTTAATAAAACCAATTATTAAACCAGTAGCCAGGCAGGAAGTATAGATGGGGCAACTAGACTAGCATAATTCTGGGAAGACGAAAGGCAAAGTAGTTCCCAGCCAGTTGCAGAGGAAGCAAAGTGAGAATATTTGACTGAGAAAAGGTACCAAGTAAGATTATCCTCCAACTCAATTATTTGGAAAGCTTCAGCTAGGTATTTGGGAGTTGTTGGGAGGACATAAACTTCTGATTACATTTATATATTTTGGAGATTAGCTATCTGTCAGCTGTGGGGTTGATGAAGATCTTTTCCCGTTCTGTAGGCTGTCATTTTGTCTTATTGACCATGTCCTTTGCCTTAATGAAGCTTATGAGTTTCAGGAGGTCCCATTTATTAATTGCTACTTTCACTGTCTGTGCTACTAGAATTATATTTAGGAAATTATCTCCTGTATCAATGCATTCAATGCTATTACCCATTTTATCTTCATTCAGGTTCAGTGTAACTAGATTTATGTTGAGGTCTTTGATTCACTTATACTTGAGTTTTGTGTATGGTGATAAATATGGATTTATTTGCATTCTTCTGCATGTCTATATTCAGTTATGCCAGCACCATTTGTTGAAGATGTTTTCATTTTTACATTGTACAGTTTTGGCTTCTTTATCAAAAATCAAGTGTTCATAGGTGTGCGGTTAGTGTCAGCATCTTCAAGTCAATTTTATTGATCCACATGTCTGTTTGTGCTAATACCAAGCTGTCTTTTATTACTATGGCTCAATAGGAGAGTGTGTAGTCAGGGAAGGTGATACCTCCAGAAGTTAAGCAATCAGCTTTAAAAGGTTGATTTTTAATAATGCAAGCAATTAAGTGTGAGCTTTTGATCCAAAACTTTGTTAGCTTAGGACCTCCAACAAAACTGCGTTTATACACACAGTTTGAGTTATGAAAACCAATTTATTCTATTTTGGTTATCTTACCCGTGGGGACATTTCCAAACATATTAAAAACAGTTGGAGATATCAGAGGACAAATCCACCTCCTCCTGTCTTTTTTGTTTGTCTGTCCCTATCACCCCCCAGATGGAGTTTTCTGTGTAATAGTCCTGGCTGTCCTGGAACTTGCTTTGAAAACCAGGCTGGCTTTAAACTCATAGAGATTTTCTTGCCTCTGCTTCCTAAATGCTGAGACTAACAGTGTGAGCCATGGCTTCTTCTGCCTTCTCTGTCTTTCTATGTCTGCCTTAAATACTTTCTCTACTCAGTTAAGGCATTACACCACCACTGCCTGCCTGGGAGCCTGGAACTTCTTCTGTAAACTAAGATGACATTGAACTCAGATTGGGTTAAGGGCATAGGTCACCACTCCCAGGATACTCCCTGTGCTGGGATTAAAGGTGTGATTTACCACTGTGTGATCCTCCTAGACTGACTGTGGATAGATCCCCCTGATATCTCAGAATGCTTTTAATATGCTTGAAAATATCCCCACACCTATTTTTTTCTATGTTAATATCTCTTTTGATTGGAACACAGCTTTGAACACTGACAAGAAATCAGTATAAAAGTAATAATAAAGTCAATGTAATTTTGTTTCCTTAATGAATAATTAACTTCTTTTCAAAATGGTTGCTTTTAGAATGTGTGTGGTTAACTTCAAATTAAATACATCAAGAGAAAAATTAAGCTTATGAAATAAAAAAGAATAAAAGGATTATCTAGGATCAAATTATTCACTGTTTTATGATGTATGTCATACATATTTCTTCAATGAAATACGCAGTCTTCTTACACTACATAGTACTTTAAGAGAGTGGTACTATTTAATAATATAAAAACATTTTGTATTGCTTTATGACTCATAAATGGATGTGTATTAAAAATGTTGAATTATTAGTTAACTATGTAAATAATTGTAAACATATATAGATGTCCTTATTTCAGTTTTGAGGAGAGGAAACCTAGGGAACTTCTTAACATTCTCTACACCATTCAGGTCCATAGAGGCAAAGACAAGGTGAGGAGCTGGCTGACCAATCTTTACAGCCTATTCTGACCTGATTGTTTTCTACTTCTCAGAATTAACACTGGCATTCAAGAAAGCATTGGCCATGAAAAGGAAGCACAATAATTTCACTGATGGCTAGTTATGCCTCACCTTGATGGACCAACAGAGAAGTCTGGCAAGTCTCTTATTTGTCACTTTGTGTATTCCTACAGTGATGGCAGATTAGTAAACATGTATGTGAGGAGGTCAAGGATAGCCATTCATTTTGTAAGTTTCAGTTAGGATTTATCTGCTAGAATTTTCTAGAAAGAATGTCATAGAGTGAAAAGGCCTGTCAGAAAATCTCATGGGGGATTCACTTTAACATATTAATAAGGAATTAATTTGTATAAGCACTTGACTAATTTCTAATAGATGAAGAAAGAAGCAGTTAAAGGAAATCATAAAGAACTAATGTAACTAATATCTGATCCATTACTGGCCATTTACATGTTCAAAAATTAATTTAGGGGCTTCTTCCATTCAGAAAATGATTTAACATATGGTTACTTTGAATGGAACACTCATTTAGAGAGCTTGAAGGTATTTTGGCTTTTATAAGACTGCTCAGTAAACGATCTATTGGGGCAAACAATATAAATATGTAAACACAGGTATGAAAAGGTTAATTTCATAGAAACATAACCCAAACTCTCAAGAGACAATAATATAATTGTAGATATGCTTTCAAAATGTCTGTATTCAAGATGAGAAGATTTTTGTATCCAGAACTTATTTTTCTATAAAATGGAAGAAGTTGATTTTTACTCCAAGACCTGGTTGGAAAATAAACCTCAAAGGTATTTTTATTTTCCTCCTAAAGGAATCATGGGAAAGTCTGATAATTTTTCATGGCAGGATGGTCATTCACTATCAAGTCCATTGACCTGGCTGCCAACAAGGAGAAAGGGAGAGATGCTCTTGACAACCTGCATCCCAACATCTGATTCTAATCAAATTGATCTAAAACCAAAAAAAGGTAAAAAGCAGATTGAAATTTGATTTAATGAAATTTGGTATGTTATAAATAACAATGGGGGACTATATCATAATTAGTGAGCTTCAACAAATGGTGCTGGCATAACTGGATATAAACATGCAGAAGAATGCAAATAGATCCATATTTATCACCATACCAATAATGGGGAACTATATCATAATTAGTGAGCTTTTCCTTGGGCAAAGGGTGTTCTTTGTCTGGTATCACTGTGATCCTCTCCTGAAGAGCAATATCATTTGGACAACTTATCAAATAAGATAGTGCATAAGAAGTTGTCACTTATGTGGGGATGATATTGTATCTTTAACACTTCTTTTAGTAGCTAGGACCTTGTAAAAGGACGTATGTTTTCTCATGCCATCTACTAAGGGAATGTTGTCGCCATGTGCTAGGCAAAAACTTAGATGTGGCAGACTTTTGTCTAGTCATGATGGAGGAGCATGCAGTGCAGCAATGACCCTCCTTGAAATACTTGGAGAAGCTAAACATATTCTGAAGTTTATCTCCTTGAAGGGTACAAAATACCAGCAAAGCCGCCAGACTTGAGAAACAAGGATCCAGAGAGAGGAGAGATTATGAGGAAGAATGTGACATTGTTCATTCTTCCTCACTTAGGTCTGTTGCTGATATAATTCCTAGAGTTGAGGGCAGTCGGAGCATTGTGAGAAACGTAGGCATTTTGACAACCATGCCTTGTGAGAGATGGAAAACACCGGAAAAATACTTGGGAGACCTCATGGCTATGAATCAAAATGAAAAAATGAAAAGTTAAGTTTGAGACTCCCACGGCAATAGGAATCAGAGGTGCCAAAGACTTGATGAGAACAGAGCAGAGCAAAGTAAATCTGGCACATGTGTGTTTTCCATTGAGTCATCTGTTGAATTCTTATCGTGTTGTCCAGCAAATTAAAAAGCCAATGACAAAGAAGGTAAAAATAGAATAGCATTTTTGTAATTCTGAAATATTGAAAAAATTAAACTTGGAATTTAGGAATTGTTAAGGAAATAACAAGATTCTTTGTTTGAAACCGGAATGGCTCCTCTTAAAAAGATCGACTTCACATCAAAACAGCATGGTCTGTCTGTTAGATGGAAAATATATGTTTTGCATTCTGACATCTCTTTGCCAAAGCATAGGGTGAGTCCTCTCTGGGAAGTAAACTACCACCCAAAGCTCTTTGACGTTTCTTATGTAAAATGCCTACATTACATTAAAAACAATCACAAATTAGTGGACAGGATTAAAGAAAAAAAGATGGGAAAATAGATGTTGACATAATTGGACACAAGTTTAAAAATAATTCTGATTCAAATGTTTAAGAAAGTGGAGAATAGACTTTCACACCAAAACTTTAATATACAAAAGAGACAAATAGAAATTCTATAATTAAAATACGTAGAACTTAAATTAAGGATATAGGAAATGTACTTGACCTTAGATTGGCCCTAACTAATGAATAAATTGTGAACAGGAAGATGGGTTGTTTAAAAACTTCCCAATTTGAAGATGAGCAAACAGGTAAAAAGCACATGCTCTTGCAAAAGACCTATGTTCTGTTTCCATGACACACGTCAGATGTCTCACAAATGTCTGCAACTCCACTTCCAGGGGATTCATTGCCTTCTGGCCTCTGTCGACACCTGCCTGCAAATGGTGGATAGACATACACTCAGCAACCCCGCCCCCCCCCGCCCCACCAAGAAAAGTCATAAAAATCAAGAAGGAAGCAATTCAGAGATGCATATAAAGAACATGTAAGAGTACAAAGTTTTAAAAAAGAGCATTATATTCTACTTTAATGCACTCCATCACTGGCCACATTAAAACCCACTAATGAAGATAAGAAAATTGGCATCAGAAGTACTAAGAGCACTCAAACATGCCAACCCATTGCCTAGTTCCAAGAATGATGGTATTGAAAGACGTTTCATACTTGAGAAAATTGTGCAAAGTTCTTTACAATTTGTTATGATGTTATGTTTGGAGATTTTGTGAATATGGTGGAAAAGAGATTTACTGATCCTACAAAAGCTGTAAAATTTCTTTCAGGGAAGCTGCTGAGTATGGCCTTTCTGCTAATGTCAGGAAAAGCTGTACTGACAGAATTATTAGAGAAGAGAAAGACACTGGAATGGGCACAATGGATGGAACTGGGGCAGGGTATAGGGGGTCGCATGTTTTACCTCCCAGAATAGTGTTTTGACCTTATCAATGAACTGACAGGCTCCTCACCAAGTACTTCAGAGAAGTCAGCTGAACGAAATGACTGAATGAAAGTCTGGCTGATCATGATACTCATCAGTTACTGGGTTCACTAGATAAGGTATAGTAGTTTGCTGCTCTCATTGCCCGTGCTTCCTGATACTTTATACTTTTGAATAAAGACATTTGTTATGTTATTGATACTGAGCACAAGAAGCATGTACCAGTGTCATGCTTAACTTAAATCACTGAAGCATTGCTCTTATATATAATTTTTTAAGTCTTATTTCTTTTGTATATGTATGCATACATGTCTGAATGTGAGTATTGAAGCATAGTCTTCAAGAGTCAGTTTTTTCCTTTTGTGTGAATTGCTGGCATTGAACTCAGGTCCACAGGCTTGTCAGCCAGTGCCTTTACCACTGAGCCATCATGCCCGCCCAAGTAGGGCATTCTTACTGCTATTTTCTCACAGTTGAAGTACTTGACATCACCAAATGACTTCATGAGCAATCTTTCTTTGGAGAGCAAGAATAATTGTATGGGAATAGAAAAGTACCCAATTACGCGATAAACTTTCTGCAATAAAATTTCCTTTAAATTAAAAAAAAAATAGGAAAGAAAAATGTTTTGCCCCTGCCTAATGTTAGTCATGTTTGATACTGTTATGAATGTTAGAAATGTGAAATAACCAAACTCCTATTTATCAGAATAGGACTAAAATGATCCATCAGAATGGTGTCAAAGGTGTAGCCACTATTCTTTGTGTCAATAATCATGTTTCCTTATCTCCCCTCTCTCATGTACTCTAGCTTTCTCCATTTTTTTTCTTTGAGAATTTGGCCTTGGCCTCCCTCATCGTGTATTGTCAGTCATGCCTCTCTCTTTGATTCCTCAGCAGGTGTTGAGCATCAGCTATCAGCTATTCTCCCTTCACCTGCAGGGCTTAGTTGAGCCTAGCGTACATGCATAGCATTGCTTCAACAGATACACACTCCTTTTGTCTGTTGTGGACAGTGAGCTGGATGAATAATTCATCTGCCTCTGTGCTTTGTGGTTTTGGGCGTCATCCTGTGATGCCTGTTCTGTGTGGCTCTCACTTTTTCTTTCTTTAGTAAGAATAGAAATTTAATTTTTTCTTGTTTTTATTTATTTCTAAACCTTTCTTTTCATTTTCTTTGCGTTGTAAATTCTACAAAACATTGCTATGTCAGTTTTGTGCAGCTAATATTTATTTATATAGTTCTATATATTTATACTCCCCATGTAAATATTTACACTCCCCTTTTAAACTGAATTTTCATGTTTCTTTGGGCTTCATTTTTCTTTATTCCAAAATGTTCACTGATATTTTCTTATTTAGTTATGAAATTATAGATTAGGAAAACACAAATAGTGATGTTGTACAAATCTTAATTTGTCCTATTAAAAACCTGGGGCCAGATATTGAGGAAAAGCTGAAGGATCATAGAGACAGAAGAACAAGCCACAGCCACTTCTTACCTAGACAACTCTTCAGGCTGAAAAGGCTAGATCCTGTCTCCATGAATTCTCAAACTGAGTAGGGGAAGCAAACTATAAGACAAAATGGAAAAGGAAACTCTGTCCTTCCACCTTATATACCTTTCTTTGCCCAGCCATATCACTTCCTGGTTCAAACTTCCTAGTGCTTGGATTAAAGGTTTGTGCCTCCACCACTTGATTTTTTTTTTTTTTTTTTTTTTTTTTTTTTTTTTGGCCTCAAACTCAAAGAGATGTAGAAGGATCTTTGCCTCTGCCTCCTGAGTGCTGGGATTGAAGGTGTGTGTCCACCACTCCTTGACTTCTATGGCTGACTCTAGCTGGCTTGGTCCTTGATCCTTAGGCAAACTTTATTTCTTAGAGAGTAAACACCACAGTCAGATCTTACCCAGCTGTCTTACAGCTTCCTCAGCCTGGGTTCTCTTTGTTTCCTTTCCTTCTGTCTTTCTATGCCCACCTGCCTTAAATACCCTTTTGGTAAGTTAAGGCGTGGTCCCACCACTGCCTGCTTTGGAGCCTGGAACTCCTTCTGTAATCTAAAATGACCTCAAACTCAGTTGGGATTAAGGGCATAGGTCATCACTCCTAGGATACTCCCAGTGCTGGGAATAAAGGTGTGAATCACCACTCTCTGATCCTCCTAGACTGACTGTGAATTGATCTCTCTTATGTCTCTGAAATGTCTGCAGCTTTTATTAAATCCCCACAAGCATCTTTATCCCTTACTCCCTCACAATTCATGAAGGAGGTGTTTAGAGTACTGTATACTCTTTAGACAGTGTGTGTGTGTGTGTGTGCACGCGTGTGCGTGTGTCTGTGTGCGTGTGCATGTGTGCATGTGTGCGTGTGTGCACGTGTGTGCGTGTGTGTGCGTGTGCATGTGTACATGTGTGCGTGTGTGCGTGTGTGTGTGTGTGTGTGTGTGTGTGTGTGTGTGTATGAATGTGTGTGGTGGAATTCAGGTGTTAGCTGACAAGGCTTGGAGGCATGTCTCTAGAGTTCTAGGAGTTTGAATGGGGCATGGCCAGACCCATTGAAGAGGCTGCTGGGATTCTGAGCTGCCCCTGGTTTTTTCCTACATTCTTGGAGAGCAAAGCAGTAGCCCTGGTGTGGGACCGTTCCTATCTCCAAGAATTGTCTTAAGGTTCAATTTGTATCAGTGTTAATATACCCCTTAATAAATATTAATCCTTTGTATGGTATATTGCAACTGAATGTTACTCTAACAGTTGGCGCCCAACATGGGGTGCCATCTGTAACATTAGGTTTCTGGCCCAAACTGTGGGACTACTTCAGGCCAGAAACCTAATGTTGTGTGTGTGTGTGTGTGTGTGTGTGTGTGTGTGTGTGTGTGTGTGTGTGTGTGCTATATGTACGTGTAGGCTAAAAGTTGGTATCAAGTATCTTTCCCTATCATTCTCTCCCATAACTTTTAAGACAGGGTCTCTTATTGAACACAGACCTCATCCACTGGCTACACTGTTTGGTCAAAAAACTCTAGGGTTTGCCTGTCTCCATATGACCTTAGTGTTGGGATTATAGACTTGTACTTCTTTGTGGCTGGCTTTTTACCTGGGTGCTTAGAGTTGAATTCAGATACTCATGTTTGCCTTGCAGGAACTTTACCTATTGAGCTGTCTCCCCAACCTCCATATTGGATGCTTAACTAGGAATGCCAATAGCTGTAATGGGCTCCTATATTGTTTCCTGATTTCTTACATTTATTAATCATGGTTGCTTCATTTTTATTCTAAAATTGTTTTTATCTGGTGATCAACTACTTTTACCTATTTGTCTTTTGCTGAACACTGATACAAAATCCTGTTTCTTAGTGTTTTTAAATTGAACACCAATTCATAAAATGCAGAGCAATTGTAATGGCTCTGAGCAACTCTGCTTTGCTCCAAGGAGGATGCTACCTCTAAAATATGAAGCTGGCTAAATTATAACAACTGAGGTGCAAAAAACACATTGGCTCAAGATGCTCCTTGCTCTTTTAATTTTTTTTATTTAAAATATTTTTTCATATACCCACCACTGTTCCCTCTACCTCCTCCCCTCTTCCCAGTCATCCCCCAGCTTCCTTCCACCCCATCCCTCCATCCAGCCCTCAATGAGGGTAAGGATCCCCAGGGTGAGTCAATACAGTTAGATATATTCTGTTGAGGTAGGACCAAGCCCTTTCCCCCAGTATCTAGGCAGAGCAAGGTGTAGGAAACAGGCTCCATGAATCCAGTTCATGCTCTAGTAATAAATTCTGGTCCCACTTCCAGAGACCCCACACTGGGTTGAGCTCCCAGTCCACCAGAAGAGAGGGATGGTGATTATATGAGCAAAGGGGTCAAGATCATGATGAGAAAACCCACAGACAGCTGACCTAAGCTATTGGGAGCTCACTGAGTCTGAACTGACAGCTGGGGAACCTGCATGAGACTGAACTAAGCCTTCTGAATGTGGATTTTTTTTCTTTGAGTATCAGTTGGGGTAGATTCCCGGTCTCCTAGCCCTTTAAAACTGACTTCTGAGAAAGGGCAGGTAGTGTAACAATTAAAAGTTAGTATCTTGCAGTAAGTGTGTTTTTCTTCAATTAGTGCAATCTGGCTTCTTGCCTTCAGTTTAATGATTATGGGGAAATACGTTCCCTACCTCCATCTGTCCTGTGCAGGAGGGCATGATAACTGTGGTTTGATTTAAAATGGAGGCTCATGGTCTACATCTGTTTTCTTAGTTTACAGTTCTTAAATTTGCCTTGCCTGAGGTTGAAATCAGTACCTGGGAGCTGGAAGCTTGGTGAGGCTGTCCATATCCAGTATACCTGCTGGAGGAGAAGCTCCTATTTTGGTCAGATAGTACTTTACAGTTTTGTGCATGACATTTTTCTCTGCAGGAGTAACAATTAAAACACTCTCTGGATTTTTACAATCTTATCACATTTCATATGTTAATAATATCCACCCCATGCTGTCTGAATTGATACATTATTGCTTATTGTTTCAGAAAATGGCTCTCAGCTCATTAAAGTCACTATTGTGAATGCTGAACTTTTGGCAAATTCTGAAATTCCTATTGAAACTAATTTTGCTTATAAGTAGAATTTTGACTGGAGCTGTGTATTTTTTTGTAAAATGCCTGATGTTCTTTTGTTATGATAAAGCAATGATCTTCAGTTTACTCTTACACTTCTCCTATTTTCTTCCAAGACTCATTCTCTCATTCTTTGCCTATCTCTCTTTTCTCCATTGAGGAAAATGTTTGAGAAAAAATAAACCTACTTATTTTAAGACCGATTTCATTTCCCATCTATAAAATTAAACTAAAGAACCATAAAATTCAATTCTTAAAAGTAAAATACACCATAAAGCATCTTTTTATTTACCCATGCATCTATTATTATCCTCTACAACAGCATTTACCACATAGTAGGCATCCGCTGTTTTAAATGAATAAGTGAATGGATGAACAGACCTTTGTTTATGATACAGGAAAGCTGGGTACCAAGTACACTTCCAAGTACTTGGGCCAGGTCTTCTTTCTTTCTTTATGTGAAAGATAGTAAATGATTTTCTTTTCCAGCTAAAGATATAACATAAAGATTACAAACAAGATAACAGGTTCACATAGCATAAAAGGGACTTTTTAAAATTTCACTACATATTTCACTTTCTCAGAGGAAATAGAGTTAAGCTACAGTGATGTGAAAAATATGTTTTTTTCTATTCTGTGTTCAAGAGCGTATATGTGACTGTGCATGTTCATGTGTGTGTGTGTGTGTGTGTGTGTGTGTGTATTCATGTGCATGCCCATGTGTGTGTAACTTGACCATGTGCATATAGAGACCAGAGGTTGGCTTTGGGTATTTTCTGTTTCTGTCTACTTATCTATTTTTTTGAGAAATGGTCTCTCACTCAACCTGGAGTCCATTCTTTGGGCTTATTTGATAGTTTAACAAGCTCCTGGGATTTACTATTCTCTGCCTCTAGCTGCTACTTTATGCTGGGCTTACAGAGACATTTGACAGTGCCCAGCTTTCCTGTGTGTGTTCCTAAGATTTGTACATCAAACACCCTCCACACAGAACCCTCCCTGCAATCACATGTCTACATTTTTATTGTAGCATATGCAAGTTTTACTAAAATCAGCTAGAAACTCTGCTGTGAGGACTCTTTTTGGACAAGTAAGGTGCACATTTCTCATCTACTTTATTTTATATGTATTAAATTCTCAGTGAGCTGTCAGCTGAGAAGTATTGCTTTGGAACAAAGGTATTTGATAATTTTTTCCCCTTTAAAACGTGGCCCAGTGCTCTTGACTAGGTTAATGGCCTGGATCCTTTATTCCTTGTCAGAGAACATGCTCCTAAGGAAGAGTAAAAACTACAATGGAAAACAGTAAACAAAGGCCACATCTAAAGAGTGCATGACAAGGCTCCAAAGTGAAATTATGTGACTGCTGAGTAGAGAAATGTGGATCTCTGTGAAGGCCAGAACATATGTACGTTGGAAAGAACATGTTAATTGAAGTTTTTTTGTAGTTTTATGTGAAGACATTTTGATTATATTGTTGAAGGTTGTATGTAGGCTGTTTAGATGCTGTCAGAATTTTGTTTGATGTTTGACTGAAGGGGTTTATACAGGTTAGAATAAGTTACTGTCTGTAACACTCTCTGCTACCTGTAACTTTAAATGAAGAGTCCTCTTTCCAACTAGCTAGAGTTTACCATGAAAAAAAAAAACCTTAGTATTCTTTGTTTCATCTTTACCTAAGTAAGAATTTTAGTAAGTCTATCCACAGTACTGACAATAATCCTTAATCTCTGCTGGACAGTATTCTCAAGTCATTGGATAAACTCATCTCCACAGGTTTTTACTACTTTAAAGATGAGAAAACTGAGACACAGATTCCAACCTGCTCAAAGACCCATGGCTGTGTCGGCTAGAATAGAGCTTATAATGCAATCTGTGTAGTCTGATTTTTTTTTTGTTCTGTTAAAATATAATTGCAGCATTTTCCTCCGTTTCCTGTACTTCTCACACTCCTCTCATATCTTGACCACAAGTCTCTCAATTTCATTTCCCCTCTTCTTCTTTGTTATTATTGCATATATATCTAGTGTGCGTGCGCACGCGCACACACACACACACACACACACACACACACACAAATATATAAATACATTCTGCTGAATCTGTTCAGTGTTGAATGAACAGGATTTCAGACCTGCCTGTTGCATATTAGATAACTAATTAGGTGATTGCTCTATGGGGAAGGCTACTTCACCCACTCTCAACATCCTTTAGCTGTCTGCAGTTCTTTGTTTAGGAGTAGAATCTACTCTACGAGATTTCCCTTCCAGGTTAGCATGTCTGCTAGAATTTTTCTTGTTCAGGTCTTGTTTAGGCAGATATATTGTTGAAGTATCATGGGTTAAGTTTTCCTGTTGTTTCTATGAGACAGTCTCACAGCAGACTTCCTGATCCGTTAGTTCTTACAATCTTTCTTCTGTGTCTTTGGCCATGTTTCCCAAGCCTCACATGTGGGAGTTGTGTTGTACATGTGCCAATTGGGGCTGGATACCCATGATCAATTGTTTTCTGGATTTTGACAAGTTGTGGTAGTCTGTAATGGCCCATGTCTATTGCAAAATTGAGTTTCTTTGGTGAGGGTTTAGAGCTACACTTATCTGGAGGGTATAAAGATAAGTATTTAGAATGAAGTTAGGAATTATGATGGTTTAATTAAGTGTGATATTAACTTCTCTAGGATAAATGACATCACTGGACTTGGCTGGTTTGCTATATTTCCAATACCAATATAATAACTCCCAGCCCCAGCCCCAACCCCACCCCTCTACCCCCAGGTTTGCATCCAATCAGACAGCTGCTACTTACTGCCAAGATAATGGGCTCCACTACTAGACCTATAAAGACTTCTTACCAAGCTGGTCATTGTAGTTCGTAGGCTTCATAATGGGGACTTTTGAAAAATACCTTTTGGAACTATGAAGGCTCCATAGGGAGGAGGTTATCTTGTCAGATCCACCTAAGATACTCTGAGTCCTCTGTCCATAGTGCATCGTGTCTTCAGCAATTGAGACTTCAAGCTCTTAGAGGCAACCAGGGGCAATATCATTAAGCTGTATTGTTTGAGGAGTCCCTTGGAATCCCGACCACCAAATTGGAAGTTTCTAGTACCCAATACTAACATTTTTCTTAGACACGAGAAACATTGCCAGTACAAGTAACTTAAGTTCATTTAAAGTATGTATGTTTATGTAAATACATACATTGAAATGTATTATATATAACTTTGGGTAAATAAAAAATCAATATCAGTTCATATGGCTTTTTAGAACATCACAATAATATTTTTCTACACCCTCCCTCTTATGTTTTGAACTTCCCTTTCCCCAATTAAAGCCCCTCTCCATGTTTTTCCAACTTTCTTCTTCATATTACTTGTCTTAAGCAAATAGTTGTAGACTCTATGTTATCTTTTGGGGCTTTTATTTTCCAGCCTAATAAATACACTCATAAATACAAATATATTTGAAAAACTTCACATCATTAATCAAAAAGAATGCTGTTAAATTTCTCGGAGAAATGGTTCCGCCGTTGACAGCGGTGAATGAGGATGGAGAGCCTTATTCAACTTGGATTTCTGCTTGTTTCAAAACACACACCTGTCAGATTTAACGTCTATTATTAACAAGGGTATGTAAAAGATTCATGAAGTTTGCTGGTGTTGACACTTCAGGGCTCAGCCTAAAGGATTATTTATTCAACTGAAGATTATTTATTGTAGGTCATTAATTGGCAACATTCATATATTATTCTGTTTACTTGGTTTTGTTTCTTGGGAATGAATTATGATCATGAGATATTTTAACTCCTTTTCTGAAGGGTCCAATTGAGGTTTAAGATAAATATCTTTACACATACATAGTCTGTTGAAGCTTGGATGTTTGTTCTAGGTGGTAACAAGTCTTACAAGATAAATTTGCAGGCTTATCTCCAGAGGAGCTTCTCCTTTCCATCTGGCAATCATTTAAAGCCTTTGCATTTTCTATATGTGTAGCTCATATTTGGAAATTTCTGTTTTAAAAATTCTTTCTATTCTTCATAATTGTTTCCCCGGGAGATTATTGAATTTTGTGTCTTGATTTGATATTTACAGGGCCCACTTGGGCTTCACATCCCTAAGAGCAGTGTTTGTCAACCTTCCTGACACGGTGACCTTTTAATATAGTTCTTCATGTTGTGGTGATCTCCTAGCCATAAAATTATTTTATTGTCACTTCATTAATGAATTGTAATGTAAGTATCTGACATTCAGGTTATCGGATATGGGTCCACAGAGGGGTCTCGGTGCACAGATTGAGAACCAGTGTCTTAGACCATTCATAGGAATTCTATTTCTTCCATGAGGCACAGCATCAGTTAACTGTAAATGGGTAGCTATGATTGGACTAATAGACTCAGGCATCAATGAAGGCTCTGGTGAGGATAAGAAATGTTTATGTAATCTTGTTTTGTCTTAGCTGAAGCATCAAAGTACCATCTTAACTGGGATAGGAATATTCTAGTAGTCAACAGGCTTGTTCAAATTTGTGGTCATTGATGCTGGCACTCAGAAAAGAAGAGCACTGGAAACTTAGTAACCTTCTTTAATGCTGGATCTAATACACTGATCCATTGAACTAAGATGCAACTATTATTTTCCATTATATATTTTCATTGCCAGTTAGATGGTTTTTAATGACAAAACAAAAATGTCTATTAAATATTTCACAAACTATTGTATTTTATATACTCACATTTCTCCCACACTGTGTATTTTTAAATTAGACTATATTTGTTTTATTGTTTTGTTTTTCAGACAAGCTCTCACTAATATCCCTAGTTGGCTTGAAACTTGCTATTTAGACCATACTTCCCCCAAACTCACACAGATCTACCTGTTTATGCTTCCAAAATGATGGGTTAAAGGTGTGAAGTTCTGTGCCACCATATCAAACTCCCCTTGCCCCCTTTTCTTTTATATTTTTAACATGGATCTGTATTGCAGTACATTCATTTTTTTTTCTTATTGCAAAGTTGTGATCAAATTTGAAGTGTTCTAATTCATGGGACACCAAACTCTATATAATATGAAATTTGAGAGAGAGAAAAAAATTATGTTAGGAGTAATCATACAGAATAATATCAAAATGGATAATACTGAATAACATCATTTGAATTTTAAATTTTCTTGATAAACTTGTATATTTGAACATTCAGTCTTAGAGGACGGCACTGTTGAGGAAGGCTATTGAAATGTTAGAGGTGAATCAAGGTTAAAAGAAATGAGTTGCTGAGGGGTCCTACCTCCTGTTTTCTCTATGTTTCCTGAGTGTAGGTGAACATGACAGGCAGGCTCACTCCCACCTATGTGCTTCTCGTTCTGTGTTCCCATGTCTTCTTTGTCATAGTGGAATGACTCTCTGGAACTATAAATTGAAATTAAACACTTCCTTCCTTACTTGCTTTTTGTGAGATTATAATAATGTGGAAAGTAGCTAAAATACATTGTTTAAAACAAAAATGAAACCTTAGAAGTTATTCCTGAAGCCTCTGTAGTCATTCTTTCTTCCTTGGAGGAAAATGAGGCTTTGTAGAGCAACAAACAACATTTTTCCCACTTTTCTCCACCCAAAGTGGATGGAAATTTTCACTTTGGAGACCCTGAAGGTAGAATGATTTTCATCTTCCTGTACTTGGGTTGAGAAAAGTGGTGGAATATGCAAAGCACAAATGAGCTAGATCAGTATCAACACAGAGAAAAATATTGATAGTTATTTTTAAATATTTTCAAACTTCAATGTTTAACTGTAAGCACTGAGTGATCACAGGGTTTTCATTCTGTAATTGGAAAAACGGACCCTTTGTCTCAGAGCAATAGAAGACCATTCCATGCTGTGTTCTCTGTCAACTCCTGTTGGCAGAGAGGTGAAAACATTCAAATCTCCAATAATTAAGATTTCTTAAAGTGTTTTCTTAAAGTTGCTGAGAGATCACCTTAGAGTTGGAGAAAAACCAGGGCAGATATTTAGACCTTGTAAACCCAATTAATGAACTTTTGTATATAAGCTTGATAGAATGTCAATGTCTAGGGAGTGAGGCTCAATTTCTAAGGATTAGTGTTGAAGTGGTGAGACAGTCAGCAGAAGGTACAGTGCAGGCATGAAAGAAGGCTGGCGTCTTGGATGTGTGAGGTTCTGCAAGGCTCTAAACTGTCAGCTAGAGATTATTTCTTTGATTTTATTGGAAGTATTAACCTGTTTAAGTCAAGTACCACTGAGACAAAATTCTCCCAATGGAAGCTGAGCACCAAACATAGAAAAGGTATTTTCAACCCATGTAGGTGCTAAAATAGAACTAATAATACTAAGCTCTATAATCCTAGGAGTTGAAGACATGGCCCAGCTTTAAGAGTACTGGTTGTCCTCACAGAGGATAGAAATTACTAGCATCTGTGTTAGGATGCTTACACTGCCTGTAACTCCAACTCCATGGGATACTCACCCTAATGAGTTTGCTCATACACACTCCCTCCACATGAATGAAAATAAAATTAAAAAAAAAAACCTTAGCATTCTAGTTCTATAACTGTTGATCATAGCTATGTTTCTTATTCAAGATTTTTTTATGTTTATGAAAATATTTTGACATCACATCTCTTATAGTTAGAAGTTAGGCTGATCTTTTTAGTTATTATAAAACCATCATGTTTGAAAATGACAATCATTTAGCCCACTCAAGAGATATACATGTTGTTCCTATTGTCTCAAGCCCAGTTTGGTTCATACATGTGGCACACTGGCCCAGCTTGTTATTGATGTAGATACTTTCTTACTCAGGCTCTCCCTATACTCCTAGGCCTAACTTTTGTGTATCTTGAGTATCATCCTAGCCAGACTCAGCTGACAGTCTCATTTTCATGCTCTGTTGACTACAACTGAGTTACATTTATTCCGTCCACACCTCTCCATCAATAATTAACACCGAGCATCTGAAGAATTCACCTACTTATTCTTAATACTAGATCTGAAGTTAACCAAGCTTAGACAACAGAAAAACATAACTAAACTTACCACTCAATAACAAAATGAAAAATAAAAACAAAAAACCAGAGTTTTCTTTAGAGATTGATTTTGTGTCTCATCTGGAATCTTGTTTTAAAAGTTTATATGTTGTAGGGGACTTTTTGTTTGTTTTAAAGAAGATAGCTTCCATAATTGACAAATTTTTTGAGTTTAACGTTTATTCTTGATGACTGCCCACTATGGCAGTGTGTGTTTGTGATTTCAGCTATCAGGAGACTGAGGCAGAATGATCCTGTGCTCAAGGTCATCCTGGGCTACATAAGTGATACCCTGTCTCTAAATAAATAAATTAATTAAGAAACAAAACTTAAAAAAGCAATAAGCTGATGACTTTCAAAATCTTGTTATATGACATTTTATAAATAACATAAGCTGAGCTAGAGTTCCAGGGCATAGTACTTGACTTTGGAGACTAAGCTAAGAAAGTAATTTACAAACATGAAGTCTTGAGTAGTCTGTGATCTTGATACAAACATCTTAAATCTTTCTTGTTTACACATTAATGTTAAGAAAATGTATTACATTTGCTTACCTCTATAACCTTGAGGAGAAAGATTTCACAGTATTAAGGTGAGACTAATTATATGGAAGATTGTTTAATGCTGATCTGCTTTGAAGAATAGGAAATCTGGATGTGAGGTTGAAGGCAAAGAAGCAAGCTGTGACACCTTCATGGGGACAGCAAAGTATAACATTCCAAATTATTTTTCTGACCTGTTGAATTTATCTTCTGCTTCATGATTTCTCCAATGTAGAGAGGTCTGTGTCTCTCCCTTGTCCACAGACTGAGTTCATCACATAAAGAATGGTTACCATGCATGTACATGAATTGTGGCTTCAGTTTTTCAAGGTCTCAGGCAGGTTTCTTCTTTACTTTTAGCACTCACTTCAATATTATGGTTTGGGTATAAACTATGTCCCAAGAAGGCTAATTGTTTGAAGCCACGGTCTTGCAATAGTATTATTAGGTTATTAGATGAAGAAGGCTCCATTTTTGGATTATGGAGAGGCAGGGTTTAGTTGAAGGCATTGTCACTGTCACATACTTTTGAAGGAACTGTTTGTCCCCACCCCTCTCTGCTTTGAAACTGTTTTATCTGTAGTGAATTCTAGCAACCATGATGCTTTGCCTTGCCTCAGTCACAAATCAGTGGATCCAGTAGATCTTGGATTGAAATCTCTGAACTGCATCCCCAAATATTTTCTCTCATAAGTGCTTTTCTTAATTATCTTGTTACAGAGGCAAAAAAAAAAAAAAAAACAAAACCCTCACCAATACATTCTTTATTCTTCATCTGTCCCTGTCAGTGTAATCTTCTCTTTTTCTGACTCTACCCCCATACTATTGCTTGGTCTATCTATAAAACAATTTATATTTCTAGGTTCTTGACTTTATAAAAGTACTTTGTGCTTGAATTATAAGCTCTATTTTGGATGATCATTCAGGTTTGGCAGATAATTTTTTTTTTTTTTAAATCTCTTCTCTATACTATGTAACCTAGAGGCATACAGAAGGGATTTTCTACTATTACCTTTAGTTTACAGTATAATGTTGAGAGGGTTACCCTATTATTATTTCTACCATTTCTTATTGGTAACATCAATGGTACATTGGGTAAAGCAATTCTTTATTATACATGACTACATTCCCGGTAGACTCTTACTCTATAAACTTAAAATATTTCCTTATTTCCATCTCTTCACAAGCAAACATGTGATCCTCCTTCTCTGATAGTCATTGACATCCATGATTTTCTCTTATTCTTGATAAATGGACTGGTTATCTAGGAGTGTAGTAAGAACCTTCTGTACTCTGACCATGAGTTCCTAGAAGACTATGGTGAAGATCCAAACAGGCAGGACTTACTCACCCTTTTCTTCCTCTTGAACTGTCTCAATGGTTAAGCAGATGCCTTTCCAGGAATTAGAAATATTAGGCGGGATCAAGTTCAGGCAATGGGTAGGTAGCTCATGTGCCTACATTCCTACAGATCCTCTTGTTGGATTTATAGAGATCATGGAAGGTCTCCACTGAATCCAAACCTACTTCCTGGAGCAATGGAGACTGACTTCCCATTATTAATGGCATGGGTGCTTGGAACCACATTTAGCAGTTGGCACATATTCTCCTTTGCTTAGGTCCAAGTAGATTATAGGAAGTTTGAGTTATCTGGATGTCTATAAAACTTAAAAGCTTCTTAAGTACTTATGTAGATTCTTATCTAAGGCTGTTGTAAATTTCTTGTGAGTTAAGATTACACATTACTTTTTTTATTCCCTAAATCTTTTGAGGCCTCATTCATTAGAAATTCTTGATTTGTTGAACCAAGTAATAGGTTTTAAACTTCTTAAGTACTTACATGTGCCTGGAAATATTGTAAAGGCTCCATGTGGAATAAATCATGCAATTCACGTGATAATCCCATAAGGTATTTATGGTTATTGTATTACTTCAGAAACAAGGAGACAGGATCAGAGAGTTTTCTCAAAATTACCCTTTTGGTAAGTGTCCCCACCAAGCTTTGAAATGAGGCAGTTTGGTTTCAGCATGTAGACAATGTGGGGGGGGTATTATCTTCCAGAAAAATAACACTAAAATTACTGATAACAAGACAATATCTGAAAAACAATCTCCATTCAGTTTTTGTTATGATTCTTTTTCTGTTTTCTTGAGTTTGCCTTGATTATTGCTACAGTAGCACAATGGGAAACAAAAATAAAACAGCAAGTCTCTATCTGGAAGAGGTCTTGAGAAACCAATTAGGAGGGTTATTTTCAAAATATGTATACAGTGAATAGTATCACCTTCTCAGAGTTCAGAGTACATTTGTGTGATTTGTGTGTACATGTGTGTGTGTGTGTGAGTGTGTGTGTGTGTGTGTGTGTGTGTGTGTGTGTGTGTGTGTGTGTGTGTGTGTGTGTGTGTGTGTGTAAGCTATTGTGAACCCTAGAAGGTGAATATGGTGCTTCAGGGACTGAACTCATTTTGAACCATTCTTCAGACTAACCTTGTATGTGATATTGAAGAAAAGGCTCACTTGCTTAGAAGATAATTCAACGCCAGGAAAAACGCCATGCAAATTTCCAAGAGTAACTGAAATTTGGATTGCTTTCAGACTTCTTGATGTGGATATTTTAGTCATTCACCACTTTAAAGTGAACCTTAGAGCTAACAGTGTAATCTTACTGCTTTAGCAACTATCTAAGTAAAAATAAATTAAAATAAAGATGGGTGTTTCTTAAAGAGCTTCATAAACAATCCACACAATTGTCAACAGCTCAGAAATTACAATCCAAGGTACAGAATGTATTTTCAAATGAAGGCAGTTAAAATGCCAGGTGTTAGCAAGGAAGGTGTGTTTTGTGGTGTCTACAAATCACACCTCCGCTTTATCTTCTGCACCTGAAATGCTAAGGCTATAAAATCAGGAAATGTCCTTGCAACTTCTTCCAGCTTCTATAGATTAGGTCACATATTTTCTTTGCACCCATGACCACCTCAAGGTTCTTCTTTCTTGCTGAACTTTGAACATATTATATAATACTCTGTTTCTGTAATGTAGTGGAGAGTAATTTGAGGATAATGACCAACTCTCTAGATATTGAATGCAGAGGTCCATAACCTATAAAAGTTGTCAAAACTTCAAGGACAAATGAATACTTACTTAGATATCTCTAGAGACACATAAGACAAAGTAGTAACATTTAATAGCAAGGCAGATTAAGTTTTAGAATAGAAAAAATTTCAAAGAGAGAGAGAGAGTGTGTGTGTGTGTATGTATGTGCATGTGTGTGTGTGTGTGTGTGTGTGAGAGAGAGAGAGATATCACAATATAATAAGAAAGACTTAAAGACCAGGTAATAAATATATTTAAATATTAGAAATAATTTGAATAGTTGTAATGCCTAAAATATATATACTTTCTCATTAAATGACTGAGAGAGATAGTTCTGGAGTATTTGGTTAATTTATATTGGTGAAAAAGCATTACAAGATAAATTTGGCATATCCAATGTCCTTTAATTTCCAGTCTAGATCTATTTATTAGGGAGACAACAAGTTGAGCATATTATTACCTCTTCCCTGGCTTACAGCTTCACCAAGTCAATTAATTCATCAAAATTACTTTGGAAAAATGAACTCTGACAGATACTTGAAGAAGTATATTTATTACCTTCAAACATCAATTGTTCAATAATTTTATTGCTGCTTAATATGAGACACACACACAGACACACACACACACTCACACACACATATATATATATATATATATATATATATATATATATATATATGAAATCATAATAAACAAAGTATTGCTTTAGGCCATAGGGACAATACATTTTAAATTCTTGGTGTTGGTTACTAAATAAACAAACAAAACAAGCATAAAGAACAAAAAAAAATATTGTAAACATAAATTTTAAATGCTCTGTCCTTTTGGTTGAGGCAAAATATAAATAAGTAGTATTGAATAAAATGTTTCCTTATAAAATATATCATGTTAAAAGTCCTTGTCTCTTATACAAGACCCAAACTCTAAGTTTTACTTTTAAGACACTGTATACTTTTCCTGGAAATTGAATTCTGTTACTTTCAAGTTAGCCATCATTAAGTGATGATTGATAATTGAGCAAGAAAGGTCATCCCCATTTCCAAATTCTTTGTGGTGTGATAATTTCCCAGCCATCTGTTCCTTGGAATATTTATGTGGTGGTAACGTAGAACCTTTAAGATTTTTTTTTTCAGAAAAGTCAGAGCTCAGCCAAAGTTCCTGAAAGTACACTGAACCTATGTAAGACTCTCATGGACTAGAAAATGGGAAGAATGGTCAAGAAGGAAGCCCTCCATTGTTTAGTCGGATACCTGGCTGCTTTTGAATCATAAGCTTTATTCCTAAGTGCCAAGGGCTCTACTTTGTCTACAAGTAACTCTTAAGCATCATAAATTAGGTATCAGAACCACATTGTTACTGATAATATAGCTAGAATTCTCATCCTAAATTAAAAACTAAGCTACCACACAGAATATTATCCAAAATTTGAAATGTTGAAACATAATCAATAAATTAACTGAGGGGGAAGAAGACCCTGACTTTCTCACAAGCCCCCACCTCCATAGAAAGAGAGCAAGGAAGGAAGGAAGGAAGGAGGAGGAGGAGAAGGATGGGAAGAGGAAGGGGAAGGGGAGGGAGAAGGAGGGGGAGGAGGAGAAGAGAAGAAGAAGAAGAAGAAGAAGAAGAAGAAGAAGAAGAAGAAGAAGAAGAAGAAGAAGAAGAAGAAGAAGAAGAAGAAGAAGAAGAAGAAAGAAGAAAATCTATAAACCCAAGTTCAGACAACTGGAGCTAATTTTGTTCATTATCTCATGTTTTATGGTCAGCGCTTCAGACTGGAGGTTGACAAACACCACTTACCCATAACCACTTGGCTGTGTCAGATAACGTTGCTGGAGAGATTTCTGGTCTGCTATGCTTTGAATCAACATTTGGCCAATGTTTAAATGCCAAGGGGGAGTGCAGCTGCGAGCAGACCAGACTCGTCAGTACATCCGGCAGACTCGCAAGCTGTGTGATTATAAAAGTGCCTGGCTTTAATTTTCTTAGTTTGACAAAATCTGACTGTCTCTGGCAGGGAAATCTGCCTATTTGACATAATTTGGCCTCAGCAGAATATGAAGAACAATAACACGGCAAGGAACTGACAGGTTGAGTGTGGCTCAGTATGAGGAGCTTGTTTCCGAACCTGTGCAGCATTCTTGGAGAAAGGATTGGATTTTTATTCCCTATCAGAGAACTTGGTATTCAAGTTGAATTCTCAGTTCCTATTTGGCTTCATATGCTTGAGGAGAAAAAGATTCTTGGAAGAGCAGGGAAAAGAATCTGGATTCTTCACAACTATGATCAAACATACAAAACATCTCTATTATTTCACACTATACTTCCCTCTGCAAATCGGATATGTGCATTGCCATCCTTTACAGGCATCATCGCCAACAGACTCACTTTATGAAGTTCTCTAACAAAAAGCACACAGATATATAAAATATACTGTGGGGTTCTAGTGCGAAGGTAAATTGGAGGGTTGATCATTTTGTATTTGTCCTGGTTTGTTTTATCCAAGTGTCTAGACTCTAGGATTATGTTATGAAACTTGTTTGAAATTTCATCATGAATTTAAGAAATAATCTAAAACTTGAACAAGTGAGGTAGACCATAGATGTTGACTATCTCTGAGCTAGCATGGCAGTGTTCAAATTGAAATGACGGAAAGTGATCATGTATTCAGGCACTTTAAGAACTAAGGAGAGGTAAAATTATACTCACTGGCTACTACCCTAACAAAATTTCTAATGATTTTGTGTTCATAAAATCAAGATATAAATTATTCCTCTTATTCCCTACATGGTAACACTGTTTTGAGCCTTTCAAAATTTCACATTTCACAGGTGATTTAATCTTTCTGAAAGCTATAAGATGACATAGTAAAAATAGCCTGCTGATAAAAATGAAAAAAGGCTAAAAGTTCAGATCATTTACAGTTATTCATATCTGAGTTGTTAGACAAAATGGTCCCAGAGGAACCACCCAAGCAACCCTTAGTGTTGCCAAGCCTAGAGGTGCTCTCCACAGACCAATGGCAAGGCCCTGTGGCTGAAGACAACACCTGTACAACTCATTGAGCTCAGAGAAGTCCAGCTGGTGCCTACCTAGCGCCTTCACCCCTACTGCCTAATGATTCTAATTTTACCTTCCATTTCTTCATTTTCTCCTACACCAGCACATATAACCTTAAACTCTTCTTACTTTCTATCTGTTTTCTGGTTTCACTCTAGCTTTAGCATATTTCAGAGGACACTCCTTTTTCTTTCTTCTGGATTCTTGTTACACACAAGCCTGGCATTCCTTAGTCATAACCTTTCAAATCTAAGCTTATTTAGGAAAATTTGTTTTAGGCTTTCTTCACCTTTGAAAGCTTCCCTTCATTTTCTTCCTCATAGTAGGTTGACAAAATACTTAGTATTTCTCCTAATAGGCTCTCCCTGTTTTATAGAATTGTCATAGAAACTGATATTTTCATTTTTTTCTAATTAAAATTGTTTAGAATTATGTAAGCATTAAGTGTAGATTAGACTGTAACTCATTACAATTTTATATCCATTTAATCGTTTTCCTATCCATTCAACAAAATTATGATGTACTAATTCTGTGTTAAGTATTATTCTAGGTTATGTTTATGTAATTCTGAACAAATGACATAAGCCCTCCAGTGTCAGACGAAAACTTAGTCATTCTATGACCATCTATTTATTTATTGCAATTAGTTGTTTGACCACATTCATTGAGCCCTTTGCATATGCAAATCACCACAGAGAAACAAAATGAACAGAGGAATTTAATGTGTATTATGTCTTTCATGGTTAATAAATAATCAGTTTGTAAGACCCATCTACTAATATTAGCTCCAGATGATAGGGTTACTACTGACAGGAAAGCAAGACATAGTCTCTATCTTCATTTCATTGTGGAGAAGGGAGGTAGACATGAAATCAGAATTTATAATAATCTGACACCAGAATGCATAATAGTAAGTCCTGACAATCCATTTAATGTTGTGATAGTTTGTGTTCTCACAAATAAATCTTGCCTGAACATCAGAGAGTGGAGCTAGCCACTAGCTAACCATAGAGGTCTGGGGGTCTATACAGGTAAGATACAGGAAGTGATAGGCTTGGGCAGAGAGAGGAAGTGATAAGGCAAGTTGGAGACAGGTGCTCAACCCCTTTTTCAGTCTGAGACGTCAAAGAGGTAAGAGGTGACTGTGGCTGTTCCTTTATTTCTCTGGTTTTTCATCTTTTACCCCAATATCTGACTCTTTATTGTTATTAAGATCAATTGGGATTAATGCTACACTTTACCATTTTGGGAAGCTTTTAGAAAAGGTGTAACATTTGACCCATTTAAATTTACAGACTTAACTGGAAAAGAATTCAGAGAATAGTTAAGTCCGACCTTCAGCGACATCAATGTAATCATCAACTTCATAAAGAACAAACTCCATCAAATAATGAGATCTTTCTCTGCGTATCTCTCTCTCTCACTGCATGTGTGTGGGAGTATGCCACGTAAGACAAGCATAAATTATACATAGTATTTTTTCAAGAGACAGAGACAATATCAGATTAAAGACAAAGATGTGCTTCATGAAGAAGTTTCTCTCCTTGATAACCCTAAATAAGGGGTTGAATTTCAATCAACAGAGTGAGGATTCTGTCATTCAGAAAGTAAAATAACACAGTCCTGTTTACAGAAAAGTTCTGAATACTACATAGTTGGTCATGCTCAAGCATAACAAGAAAGAATTACACTATATATTAAGTTTAGCCTGACTTGGGAGAGAAGTAGTTGCGGTTTGTGTCATAATTAAGGGTAACTCAATAGTTAGTGCAGGGTTTAAAACTGTACCTTCGATCTTTTCCAACTTCTCAAATAGCATTAAATAAGACACTAAATATTAAAATAAGACTCTACATTTGGTTTGATAAACAACTCTCAGAGTTTCAAAGAGATTGCCAGCAACTTCAAGCCAGTCAAATGGATTCTTTCCTAAAAACAAGAGGTACTTATTTGGGCCAAGAACATATGATGACTAACTCTCCTATGTAGAAGATACTTGGGGTAGGAGCCAGAACATTTCTGCCTTCTGCCTTCTTCCTATGGACACATACACATGGTCCAAGAAAAGTCTAGGAAAAGAAAGAAGGGAACTCTGGAGTTGGCATTATCTCAGTACCAGCAGAGTTGTTTGCCTTTCTGTCTTAGATGCTGTAGAGTGATTTTACAGGCTAAAGTGATAAACAGTTGGGATTTTATGGGCTAGACATGAATGGGCAGCTGACAAAAACATTCAAAATCTCGTATTGGAGGATTCATGTCGAAGGGATAATGGTAGACACCATTTAAAGGATGAACACAATCTGAAATAAACACACGGGGGAATATTGGGGGATTTAAAGTCTCCCCTTTATTCTTTCTCTTCCATTTTGCATTTCTTTTGGAACCCAACCAGAATCCAGAAACTACAGGAGAATTTTAATTTACTTTTTATCGATCAGTTTCCCAGGGCACAGAGAATAGAAAAGGTTGGGGAAGAGATTTAAAACTGCTTAATATGTACAAGTATAACATAGTCACCCAACACATATAGTATACAGAAAATCTGTGCAGTCACAATTCTTAAAATGTATAATTTTGTATAATGTGAAGTAAAAACTCAGTTTAAAATGTAGCATGTCAGTTACCTAGACATCTACTAATTGTTGCTACTAATAGCCAGAGTTAGTTGTTAAGGCTGATTAATTGTCTAATTTTCTTTAGATTTAAGAGAATGGTTAAGTATCTTGCCTTAATAATTTAAGACTAGGGCTGTCTGAAGCAAAAATGCTTAGTTTTTTGGATGTATTACTAACTCTGTATGCTTTGGGCCTTGAATAAGAGAAATGTACAGTCTAGGAATTGTCTAGAGCAAGAAAATGGCCAAATAAAAGTACTCTATACTAAATGCCTTCTACAATCTCCATCTATAAGAGCTAGAAAGTTACTGCATTGTAAAATTCAAAAAATTTAAAAAATAAATTATTTTCTTTAAACTCATCATGTAATTGAGATCATGGGGCAAAAATTATGCTGAGATCTGGAAAGGAGTCCAAAGAGTCTGGTCCACAAGAGTTCTAGATCTGAAGAATCTGGGGACATATGCTTATCAACCTGTTGGATGGCTTGATGAGATTTAGCTTCATATGTGGGGTAACAACTTCTCAGATACACTGATGTAGGGTTCCCCTCTCCTAGCAGGCAACATGCAGGAATTTCCAGAGATGTGGCCTTTGTATGCCATCACCAATTCTAAGAGAGCCTTGAATGCCTTCAGGATTCATTGGGTAGCAGTAAGAAGGATGCTACCTATGAAAATGGAATTCACCCTTATAAAGTATCCCCAAGTCTCCCTTATAACTAAACACACTATACAGAGGATAAGACTGCAGGGGATAATGAAATTCAGGACCCTACATCCCTCACTAGCCTTCTGAGGGAGAGAAATAAAGATATGGATGACATCACAGTCTAGGGGCACAGGACCACTGAGATAGTGAAGCTTAATATTGAGACCACTGAAACATTGCCTTTCACACTCTTTGCTACTGTGCCACAGGGCTGCAGTATAGTAGCCATAGATAACAACTGCAAGAGCTGGGCCTAGTCTCTATCTGAAAGATTGATAGATGAATACAAAGAAAATAAGAGCTATAAGGCTCTTATGCCATCCTTGTCTGTATAGCCACAGTTATCACTAAATTATTCTATTGCTATATCTTGTCTTCAGAAGATATAAACATTCCAGATAGGGCAATGCCAACATCAAAAATAGTCTAGCCACATTTTGTTGGTGAACCAATGGGTTGATTGTGATTGTTACAGAGGCATAGGTGATTCAAAGTCTGCTGCATTGTGGAGAAGCTTACTCCAGCATGGGTGACAGCATACAAAGGGCATATCTTTGGAGATACCTGCATGTTTCCTGGATGGACCACCATGTAGGTAGTTGCATTCATGAGTCATCGACCCATTTCTTAGTCTCTTGTACATACTCAAAGAGGTGCCTATAAGTCTTAGAATTGTTTATAAACTCTTGCATTGGGTTTGTGATGTTTCATGAGCCATTTGTCTTTTGTTTGTAAGAGAATGTTTCAGTGCAGATGACCTGGTCACACATCGAAAGCCAGATCCAACTAAATTAATATAAACCCTCATACTAAAGGCTAATTTTCCTCAGTTCATATTTATGCCTATGTTAGATTAACTTCAGAATGACAAATTTTATGTTTTAAAGATGAGGAATATAAATTCTATTAATATTGATAACTTAAGTATGTGGTAAATGGAAAACACATAGAAACAGAAAAATAATGGAAGCTGAGAGATAGAAATTCTAAAAAAATAATCCAAAGGAAACTCTAAAAATAAAAAAGATGAACATAAATGATTATCTTGGATATTTTCATTAACTGATGATGTGATTTCTGAGCTTGAGTACATGGCAATAGAAATAATGAAATAAGTATCAAGCAAGAGGATAGAAATAATCATAATATCAACAACTATAAGACAACTGCTTCAAATGTAACGTATCTAGTTGCATTACTGAAAGGAAAAAGGAGTAATAATTGGGAATGAATATTTGAAATGATGGTGGCTGAGAACTTTCCAAAATTGCTTCCAGTGAGCTCTAAGAATCTAAAGAAAACCAATGAAGAAAAAAAATAATCTGGATTTAGCATTTTTACACTATGAAGCCTAGAAGGGGAAATCCAGAAAGATCTAGGGGCAAAGGTGGTTTTATCTTGGTAGGGTAAGACTCACCAGAAGCCACTGGGCAAGGAGAGGGTTAAGGGGAGCCAGTGAAGCATAGAGAGGAGCACTAAGTTGAAATTCTATGTTGGGGGCAAATATCTTTTAGAAATTAAGGGTAAATAGAGACATTCTCAGACAGACAAAACTGGAAGACACACTCTGAAGTGAAAAAGAATTCATCAGAAGGAAGAAAGATATAAATTTACATTTAAAAAGAGTACATTAGGAGAAAGTAAATGAAGAAAGAACTAAAAAAACTTGTTTTTTTAAAAATTTTTTTTCTTATTTTTAAGTATCTAAAGATGCATGCTCCTAAGTAAACAGACACAAGGTCTGAAGTGACTATAACGTTTAGGCAGTGAGAACACTGTCATGTCCTATGGGGTTTGAGCAGGTGTCTGGAAATACTCTGCTACATGTATAGGATAGTTCTCTAGGGGACCTTGAACTGGATCGTTTTTACCTGACTACTTGATGTAGCTCTCAAGAACATTTGGAGAACAGTCTGGAATGTAACATTCAGATAGACGGAACGGACATGACAGGTCCCTCGCCCCCTCCTTCCACCCCAGAAAAATCCTTCCGTGCTGAAGTCCGGTGTGTCTTGTGACTCCTAGGGTGGGTTGGCTGCCCTCAGGATCCTTAGCTTCAGTGAAGTGGGGGCTGAACAGGCAAGGCTCAGCCACCTGAGCATCCATCACAGTCATGGATATTTTTACAACTGCTTAAAATGGAGAGAATGGAAGATGAAGGTGACAAGCGGAGAGAAAAGGTCTAAGTGAGTTGGTTGCTCACTCTTCTCCTCTCTCTAGTCTTGAAAGTAGTGACTTTACTACATGTGAGATGTACCCTTTGGAATTAATGTCTTCATTTGGATTTCAAAAGCCAAACCATTGTGCATCATAAGTAATCATGCTCGCACTCATCCTGATTCAGGGAGCTAGAGTCAGCGAGCATTCCAGTGGCTGACATGTTCTTTCTTATGACACTCTCCTGGTTATTATTTCAGAGAGCCACCCACAGATTACCTCCTTTCTTTGTCTTGTCAAAAAGTGATGTTGAAAATATGAAAGGTTGCTATGTTCCTTTGTGCAAATAACAAGATAAAATACAGGTTTTTTAAAGCTCCCACATCAAAAACCAAAGGAGTGCATCCTGTCATAGCTCTTAATTTATAAATTCATAATGCATATCCTGCTAAACTGTGGTTTATGCAAATGACTCTTATTTCAGAGGAACTAATGCACTTATTTTCCCATCTTGACTTTAATATATACCTAATTTTCTTGAAATTACATTTTAAGAATTTGGAATGTTTTTGCCTAAGATTTACTAAACATCATAGTTAACCATGCTGTAAACACATTGGATCATTTATTGCAACTGGAGTTCTGAAGCAGATTGACTGCCCTGTACCTATTTATTTATTTATTTATTTATTTATTTATTTATTTATTTATTTATTTATTGTCACTGTTAATATCAAAGTACCATTTTGATACATCACATATTTTATGATTTTTTTTTCTATTTGTGTTAATATAAATTCCTGTTCTGACCTCTAACCCAGCCACTCAGGTTTTGGGATTGGAGGCATGTGTCACCCTCCTCTGCTTAATTTTTAAAGTACAATAAATGTCAAGTAGCTTTGTGACCCGATGAAGCTGATGACAACTAGAGCAGCAAATTGTCACATCATTCTTTATATGCTTCCAGATTTTGAAGATATTATTAAGTAGTCAGAAGTAAAAATAAATTCAGGATGCATTCCTGAATTTTTCTAAATGTTTGTGCTTTTTCTGTAAAAAACTGTGCAAAGAAATATCTTTTTGTAGATAGTGCAAAGAGATTCACTTATTTTCCTTCTGTTTGACTAGAAGAATATTGTATTGTTCCAAAGAATGGGCATAATATCCTAAAATTACCTGCTCGACACACATGGTTTTCTCATTTAACTACCTGGGTTTGCATTTTGAAAGCTGTGAAATGTCGATGGTAGTCAAACCCTTCCACTGTATCATTTTAGTTCAAACCCGGTTTTGTATGATGTTAATAAAGCTGTTAGTCAAGTATAGTCTGCCTCCTAGGAAGCCTAAAATAAGATAAAAATGCTCGATAACATCCTTCTTTTAAGAAACATACAAACACAGACTTATGGTGTGTTAGTATCCCCAGCAGTCCTGCTAATTCCAAGGGCAGCTGTGTTTTAGTTCATTCTTGGGGTAAGTGACCTAGATCTGCATGGAAGACTTTTCTAGGGTCTCCAGGGCCCAAATTATTATATATAAAATATGTATTATTCAGTGGGTGATTTCACAAGACAGCACCAACTATACATTTACAAACCCTGACAAAGGTTAAAAGAAAGTGAGAAGGTGCTTCTGTGACTTCAAGAGCCAAGAGAGCTCTGTACCAATAGGGTTCATAGTCTCTCTGGGTGTTGTGTTGGAGTAAAAGGTTTTAAAGGCTGTTATTAGAATTCAGTGTTACTGCCTCGCCTCTCTCGCCTGAGGCATGAAAGTTTTAGTTGTGAGAAACCTTCTCACATAACTCTTTAACCTGGATGTTTGTTTAATCATCACTTCATGAAATGGTCCTGCTGTTCTGCTTACAGAGATCACAAAAGTTATTAGGAAGCTACTGTTTTTCATTCCAGACAAACAGAACCAGTGTCTTGAGCTTTTAATATTTTATTTGGCTTTAAAAATAAAGTACACATACACAATACAGCTAGGGAAGTAGTGTAAAGTAAAACTGCTCAGAACACCGAAAGAATAAAAGCGTATCAAAGGTCTTAAGAGCTCGCCTTGAGGAGTTCCCTGTGTGGGAGCAATTGAAGCAATAAAATAAAACAAACAAAAACCCTGGTTAGCATTTTAACCCAGAGTACAAAAGACATGTAAGCAACTTCATGTTGATATAAATAAGTACTTAAAAATCTAACTAAATAGAAATAAATGGTTTTTTCTCCCTTACAGATGGGTCCCAAAATGCACGTTTAGATTTTTTTCCCCACAGAACATCACTTTTAACTTTAGCTCTATATCTAGATACTACATGATGATGAGGGTTATAGAATAGCTTTAAAAAGTAAGTTAGGGAAAAAAATCTTGACAAAAACTCCCTTAATCAGGGAACAAAAATTGCTATATTTGCTGCTGTTCTGAAGCTGAGGTGATCTCTTCTAGCAGCCCAGTATATACTGTATTAGTACAATAGTCATTTACAGTGGTACATTTTTTATTTGGATAAGTGTATTTGCTGAAGTCATGCATGATGTTGATAATAAGGAAATGTAGGTTAAAAACATGAACAGATAAATTGAAGCATATTACATTTTAAAAGAACTTATTACAGCAAATAGCAAACCCCAGGTAGTTCATGGCTCAGCCAAAGGGGCAGGAGAGTAAACTTAATAAAGTACGTAGAGAAAGACAGAATTTATTTGATTGGTTTAAGTTTGAGGTGGTATAGTTTGCTTTGTTTATGCAGGAACCCATAGCATTAGAAGCACACTGATTGAATGGCTTCCCCTATGTTGTGTTTACAGGGATATCAGGATCAGAAATTATTTGATGATATTTTTGCAGTTTTCCTTCAAACCTAATCTTATTCCAAAATAAGAGGCATATTTCAGAAAGAACTAGAAGGAAAATATAGATTTTGCTTTAGGTTAGTATGAGTCAGAAAATATTTATTTGGACAATGTGACTAATCTGCCAATCAAATATTTTAAAAATAAGAATAAATATTTCTAAGAAAAGTCACCTTCCTCAAGGGAAATAGCATGTCAAATACCATGTTTGATACAATAAATTTGTAAGTTTGGGTGTTAGAGAGATCAGACTCTTGTCTTATGATTTGTGATTAAGATGAATGATCTTAGGCAATATTCCAACGACACAGAAAGCATTGCCCTGTCCTGGTCAATGTAAGTCACATCTTCCTTCTTGTTTCCCTAATTCTAATATTTACCCCCATGATGATCAACATTTGACAATTGATACAGTCATCTGCTTGATTATGACTAAAAGCATTTGATTTAATGGTTGCTAGCATAGGAACATACCACATAAAATTTCCCTATTTTAAGAAAATAATACAAATGGTTATTTGACACTGATTAGCCTAAAGAGTAGCACAGATATTCCAATCAGCCTGAGGGATGTTCTTTGGAAATGAGATTTGTCTTAAGAGTATAAATTTGAGGACCAATGTGGTGGGATTCAGGTGTCAGCTGATAAGGTCCAAAGATGCTTATCCAGGGTCCCCGGATCCTGAAGGGGGAGTGAGTGGCCAACCCCATTGCAGCATTTACTAAGGAAGTAGTGATGGGTTAAGAGGTGGTATTGAAAGACCCCCGGGGGTTAGGGACCCCCGAAACGGACCTTTCCTCGGAAGGAGACCCCATGACCCAAGGAGGACCGAGCCACAGATCAGCTGCAAACAGCACGAGGTTTTATTGAATAACGCAGGACCTGCGGGCTACCAAGCCACTTGGGATGGCTGGCGCGCCCAGCCCTCTGTTTAGGGCCTTTTTATAGGGTTAGGGAAGCAAAATCATGCGTACAGAGGCAAAGGCGAAGTTACAAAGTTTCCATTGGCTGGTTTGAATGAAACCGCCCGTTGAGGGGTGAGGGGTGAGGGCCCCCAGGTTGCCATCCGGCCTGACCAAACAACCTGGTTATCACCCGCCCCCAGGCCTGCTGTTTCTTTTGTTCTTTATCTTCTTTTTGGAATTCTTTTCCTGATCAGGCTGGGCCTGATCCCATAGCTAAGTAACTGCTTCTCCTCCCTTCCCCCCCTCTGCCCTGTTGACATATATTGTGAAAGTTACCTGACTACATTCCCTTGTCTTTATCTCAAGCATCTTACGGAGTTAATCTTTACTGTCTTGTTAATATGTCTTAGGGAGGTTTACTTGCAACGCGCTGCTGTTAACTCTACTTCTTGGGGAGGGGGCCTTACATTCCCCCATTTTCTTTTCTGAATATCTCTAATCTTAGAGATGACTCTTTATCTAGTGTCTACTTTTTTGACAGCAAATTAACTCTATGGGAAGCCCTTACTACGCTTGTGAGGGCTTCTGCTCTCGGATCCCCTGGTGGGCACACGGGGGCAGATGGGCAGGGTCAATGGTGGGTATGTCCCAAGGTTCTAATCTTGCCCCCAGCAGGCACAGGTCCGGGTACAGGCTAGGCCACCAGGTCCACTGGAGATGGTGGGAAAAGTGTCCTCAGTCCCAGATATCACCTGCCACGTCTGCTCAATCGATTGGTGAAGGCTCTTCTCTAGGGGACTGTCGCTGCACACGGAGCTTGAGGGAATTACCAGTTCTTTGTACAGTCCATCAGTCATCAGGATCTAAGCAGCAATGCCATGAGGTCAGAAGGACTTGGTAGGGTCTCTTCTAGCGAGGTTTAAAAGTCCGATGCTGGTGTCACTGGACGTAGACGAGGTCTCCCACTTGGTAGCGATGTGGGGTCTCATCTCTCTGGGGCTGGTAAAGGTCTGAGAGCTGCTTTTATAAAGAATGTTATATATTAGCCAGGGCCTGCAACCTAGCAGACAAGGGGGTTACACCAGAGATGGTTCCCAGATCCAAAAAGTATTAGCAGAAGGAGTATTGAGCTCAGAAAAGGGTATAGGGCAGGAGCATCACCCAAACTCTGTGGCCAGTCTCCAGGGTTAATTTGCTTAAGGTTTCTACCTGTCCTGAACTTTGGGGTACAATAAAGGTTTTAATCAATCTCTAACATCTTGGCTAGTCCCCTAACTTCTTGGCTACTTCCCTAACTTACCTGGGCCGCAGACTCTATCTTTTATCAAAAGTCTAAACCAAGGAAAAATTTGCAAGGTTTACCAAGCGTCTTTCACCAGGAGTGAAACACCATCAGGAAGGACTGGAGCTGAGGCCGAGAGCAAGGTCTTCTTGATCTGGTCAAAAGTCTCTTGCTGTTCTTTCCCCATCTATAGGCGGGGCATAGGGGGACCGCCAAGGCTGCGAAACCCGGAATCCAGAGCCTACAGAATCTAGCAGTTCCCAGGAACTCTCTCCGGCTCTTTTGGCTCTCAGGGGGAGGCATCCGAGTGACAGTTCTCTTTTTGGACTCTGTTAGCCATCTCTTACCGTCTTGAAGGGTCAGGAATGTCACCTCAGGTCGGCATATCTGGGCCTTCTTAGCAGAGGCCTGATGTCCCAGTTTGGCCAGTTCAACGAGCAGTTTCTCAGTCCTTTCTCAGCACTGTTCCACTGTGGAGGCTGCAAGCAATGAGTACTGCAACGGAGTTAGTTACCTTGATGCAGGGCCTCATCGAAGATGGTAGGAGAGTTCTTGAAGCCCTGAGGCAGTCTAGTCCAGGTGCGCTGTCCTGAGAATCCGTTCTTTGGGTCTGTCCACTCAAAGGCAAACAGGGGCTGGCTGGACTCATGGAGACGCAGACAGAAGAAGGCATCCTTTTAATCTAAGACAGTGTAAATGTCTATACCACCCGGCTGTTGACTTCTCTCAGGTCTCAGGCTTCTTAATGGGCAGCAATGGAATGTTCTATTCTGACTGACATGGTTTCAGGATTTTCTGCTCCAGCAGCCTCTGAGTGTGGGATTTGATCCCTTTCTTGGCATCTTTGCTCAAATCTGACTCGCAGGGGTGTGGCTGAAGGTTTCACCACAGGGGGCCGCTGGATCGCCAGCCCTGGTCTAGCCGTTTCTACTCATGCCTCCCCTCCGGGAAGGCCTGAATTGGTTACAGCAGGCTTGCTGACTAGAGGGTTAGTGAATTTTACCTTGGGCCCCTGGGGGTTAAAGGTGATCTTTGCCCCCAGTTTGGTAAGCAAGTCTCTCTGGGCACTCTGGAGTCACTAGGAAAGAGTGTTGCATTTTTTTTTTTTCTTTAAAGTCCATTGTTCTTTTAGTCGTCCACGCCCTATGTCTGCACTGCTGACATCCTGGACTAATGATTTCTTGTTGGAGAGGGAACCTAACCATTCCCGTGTCCGTTTCAAAGTCACTTGGGGTCCCCTCCACATTAAAGGTTCAGGAGGGGATTCAGAAGGCTGGCTGTATTAGCCGCAGGCTTCTTTTTCTTGGGGCAGTCCCCACTAGCTCGGTATTCTTCTGAGCTTCTGGTGCGGGCCCAAGCTCTACTGTCTCCCCTGCCTGCCAACCAAGGCAGCCAAGATTCCTCCCCATTCCCTCGTTCATCTATCGGTTTTCTTTTTTCTCTCTCTCTCTCTATACACATCTCGCTTCCGCTGTTCTCCTCTCTCTCTCTCAAAACACTTTCTAGCCTCTCTAACTAAGTCTCAAGGCCATATCTTGTAAGCCACCCATTTTCTGAAACTTTCTTTGAATACCTATTGCTGACTGTTTTATAAAGGACTTTCTTAACGCCCCCCTATTCTTCCGATTCTAGAGCAAACAGTGTACCTCTCTGATAGACCTTTACTAGCCTCATTAAAAACTCAGAGGGGGAATCTATCAGACTTTTACATCTCTTTTTCTTACCTTGGCCAGATTAATTGGTGCATCAGAGCCTGGCGACAGAGTTAATAGGTGTCTCCTACCTTCCCAAGGGACGTCTAGGTTAGGCAACTGCATCGGGGTGGCGTCCGAGCTGGGGGCCAGTTTCCAAGCTGCTAATAAGATCCGATCTTTTTCCTCAGGGGTAAAGAGATTCTCCCAAGTAGGCTGATAAGAGAACATAGTTTAACAGGAGTGCTGGCAACGCCCTTAGGTGGCCCGGCTCCCTCGGGGTCCTGGTCCCTTGCCAGTTTCATTCCCAGTGGCACCAGGGGGATGCCTATAACGGGTGGAGGAGGAGCCTCTGTGGGTCCTGTCGGATCTGAGACTCCCGGTAGGCAGAGGACTTTAAGGGAAAGTCAAGCTGCTCTACCAGGTACCCCAGGAGCCTTGGAAGCATCTACCAGGTTCAGGCTGCTCCGACCCAGGCTAGGGGCCCAGGGGGAGGGAGCTGGTCACGGCGGAAGTGCCCATCAGCCTAATTCCCGGTCCTGCCCGTGCGCGCGCGCACTGCGGCCGGAGACGCGCGGCCGGTCTTCCCAGCTGTCCCGGAGCCGGTCGCGGCGCCGCCATGGCAGAAGTGTGCTTGCGGCAGCCCGTGGCTGGCCAGACCCTATCTCCTGCTCCGCCTGCGCGCGCCCGAAAGCGCGCAACCTCTGCGGCCGGAGACGCGCGCAGGTGGACGGGTCTGCGCCGGCTAGGCTGACCCGTGTGTCCCGCACCTGCGAGCGTGGTCACGCTGCAGGAGGGGCGGGCCGGCCCAACCTCTTCCCGCCCGAGCCATGCGACCCGACCTCCCATGCGCGCGGGCGAGCCCCGCCGCGGGGGCAGCGGAGGAGAGGAGGGAGGGGGGAGCTGCAACACTCGGGGGCGGGGTGGTTATCATCTGTCCTATGATTTTAAGACTGAGTAAGGTTAGTAGAACAGACAAAGATACACTCAAACACAGAACACTCAAACACAGAACAAAGGCGCTGCGCGGCTTCGGCCTAAAACCGAAAGCAAAAACTCAAACGGAGACCTGGGGGGGTCCGGATTTTCCCCCTCTCCTACCAAAACCACGTATCCTTCTGATACGGGCTGAGCTCCAAAGGGCTGCCACTCCAAAGCGAGCTCCAGACGCCCCGCTACACCGGGGACCCAAATGTCCCGAAGGACCCAAATGTCCCGCCCGGCGGGACTACAAATGCCTCTAGAACGTCTTCTAGGGCTGCGAGGGAGAAGTTCTGAGCTCGTCAGCCCCTTCTGGCCCCCGCCAAATACAAATGGACCCGATCGAACCAAACGCGTGCGCAGATTCACAGAAAACAAGTTCAGACAACACCGCCACAGACAAGTTCATTCAGACACAGCCACAGACAAGTTCAGACACAGCCATAGACAAGTTCAGACACAGCCATAGACAACGAACAAAACGCTGGCCAGCTTACCTCCTGACAGTGAGTCGGTGGTCCCTGAGTGGGGGTCTCAAATCCCGGACGAGCCCCCAAATGAAAGACCCCCGGGGGTTAGGGACCCCCGAAACGGACCTTTCCTCGGAAGGAGACCCCATGACCCAAGGAGGACCGAGCCACAGATCAGCTGCAAACAGCACGAGGTTTTATTGAATAACGCAGGACCTGCGGGCTACCAAGCCACTTGGGATGGCTGGCGCGCCCAGCCCTCTGTTTAGGGCCTTTTTATAGGGTTAGGGAAGCAAAATCATGCGTACAGAGGCAAAGGCGAAGTTACAAAGTTTCCATTGGCTGGTTTGAATGAAACCGCCCGTTGAGGGGTGAGGGGTGAGGGCCCCCAGGTTGCCATCCGGCCTGACCAAACAACCTGGTTATCACCCGCCCCCAGGCCTGCTGTTTCTTTTGTTCTTTATCTTCTTTTTGGAATTCTTTTCCTGATCAGGCTGGGCCTGATCCCATAGCTAAGTAACTGCTTCTCCTCCCTTCCCCCCCTCTGCCCTGTTGACATATATTGTGAAAGTTACCTGACTACATTCCCTTGTCTTTATCTCAAGCATCTTACGGAGTTAATCTTTACTGTCTTGTTAATATGTCTTAGGGAGGTTTACTTGCAACGCGCTGCTGTTAACTCTACTTCTTGGGGAGGGGGCCTTACAGTATAAAATCAGGTATGGCCAGCAGGCTTAGCCATTTTTCATTAAAAGTGACTTTTATAGAATTCTAGAATTGGCCAGTGTTCCTGATCCCTATCTGTCTCATTCTCTCCTCCCCCCTCTCTTCCTCTCTCCTTCTCTCTCTCCTCCCCCCTCTCTCTCCTCCCCCCTCTCTCTCCTCCCTCGCTCTCTCCCTCCCTCCTTCCTTCCCTTCCTTCCTCTCTCTCTCTCCCTCCTTCCTTCCCTTCCTTCCTCTCTCTCTCTCCCTCCATTCCTTTCATATTTCTTATTTGGGGTGGGGTTAGAAATGTCTGTCCTATGTCTTACTCACTATTATATTTTAGAACAATAAGGTATGTCTGGTCTCACTGATTCATAGACAGACAGGTCTCTTCAACTAGGATAAGTCATATCTTAAGTCACACATTTGATTTAGATAATATTTGAGACAGATTTTGGATGACTGCTAGATTTATTTATTTATTGTGAGGAGACAACACAACAAAAAATGTGGTTTTTTTTTTTTTTTTTTTTTTTTTTTTTTTTTTTTTTTTTTTTTTTTTTTTTTTTTTTTTGGTTTTGTTGGGGGGAAGGGCATACCAAAATTATTTAAAAGAAACAATCTAACTCAAGTCTGTCTATTTGAACAAAGTGTTTTTTAAGGGATTATTTATAATTGCATGGGTGAGGAGTTACTCATTGACCACTGTGTCATCAAGAATCTCACCTCAGTGTGGGTGATGACTCACAAACATCACATCCTGTAGCTTCCTGTGTAACTTGCAGCCAGCTCAGCCAGTTGTATAATTTCCTGCTTCCACTGTGTCTTTTTCTGCTTGTATAATCTTCAGGGCATGCCTTGTTAATCCAGTAACTTCTGAGCTTCCTGAGCTGTGTAAGTAGCATGATTTTTCCGAGTCTTTCACATGTCACAAGCTTCTTACATTTTGTAAGTGGTACAAATACATGCTCTGTCTCTCGTATGGAATACTTCAGTTTGGAGGAAATGACTACACAATAGAAACATAGGCTTGATGCTGTCAATGGACTAAAGCTTTTAGGTTGTTGGGAAGGTAATGGAAATATTTTGTTAGTGAAAAGAAGGTTGATGGATATGGTCATATATTGTATGCTTAATAAAATTAGCCTGGAATATCAGAGAACAGAATCACCCATAGTCAAGCCATAAAGGTCAGAGAATGGTGACTCATACCTTTAATCCCATCATTTGGGATGACAAAGTGGTGGCCCAAGCCTTTAATGTCATTATTAGGAGACAGAGCTCTTTCTGTATTTCTGTGAGTTCAAGGTCTAACAGCTAAGCAATAGTAGATTGTACTCTCAATCCTGACTCTAGGATTATGATGCAGAGTTGAACCAGAAGTAAAACAGCTGAGCGGGGATGATATATAAGGCAGGAGGAGGCAGAAATGCATGCATTCTGTAGAAGTGACCGGTCAGGCCGAGAACCCTTGAAGACAGGACTTACCCCGTTCAGCCTGAGAAGATGGCTGGATGAGGATTGACTGTGGTCTATGAACTAGAGTTTGTGCAATAGATGGATTTGGGGCATATAGAGGGTACTGTTAAGGATTGAAGTGGTTCACTCCCAATTCATATGTTAAAGCAATCTCTCACTCTGGTACTTTATAAAGATCTGTAAGAAACACAGTCTTTAAAGGCTGTAATTATAAAGGTTCTATATGAAGTACTAGAAGCATTAGGGTGGGCTCTAGTATAATCTGACTGATGCTCAGATAAAATGAGACCAGGACATAGCAACACTGGGGTGCATATGTACAACAAAATGACCAAGGCAGTTGTTTAAAAAGAATGTGTTTGGTTAGGTGTTTGCTTCCAGTTAAAGTGTTAGTCCATTATCATCACGGCAGGATGGGGACAGGCATGACATTGGAACTGTAGCTGAGAACTTTACATCCTGATCCACAGGCAGCAGGCAGAGAGACAGAGAGAGGGAAAGAGAGAGAAAAAGAGAGACCCACAGGAGCCACAGAAAGAAGGAAAGGGAGAGAGGGGTTAAGAGAGAGGGAGAAAAATATCAGAGAAAGACACAGAGGGAGAAAGAGGGAGGGAGGGAGGGAGGGAGGGAGGGAGGGGGGAGGGAGGGGAGAGAGAGAGAGAGAGAGAGAGAGAGAGAGAGAGAGAGAGAGAGAGAGAGAGAGAGAGAGAGAGAGAATGAGGAAGTCTGAAATGGGCTTTGATGACCTCAAAGCCCACCTGCAGTGGCATACCTCCTTCAACAATGTTACACCTCCTAATCCCTTCTAACACTTCTAAAATATTTCCATTCCCTAGTGAATAAGACTCAAATAAATGAGACCATAAGGTCTATTCTTATTCAGACCACCACAGTTGCCACCTATAAAATGAGGAAACACTTCCTACGAAAAACAAATTAGTTTATCAATTTCTCAGGCTTCAAAAGCTCAATAAATGTATGGGAAGACACCCTTCTTTTAGCCTATACATCTGTGGAATTTTGTTGTGTATCTTTAAAATCGGTACAGGTAGCATCCTTAGCCACACTAGACCCTTGCTGCACATCCTCTTCGTCCTCTCCACCTCAACCATGATGAACAAAAATGCTTCCAGAGGTTGGCAAATGCTTTCTTGTTGATCATTTGCACTAGCTTGAGAATCACTGCTCTAAATAATCAACACCTGCTGCCAGCATTGCAACAAAGTATCATGGACCACTCTCAGGACCACTCTCATTGAGATTTCTATTTGGTGTTGCAGTCTGCTTAAAAATAAGAATTCGCATGGTCTCTTCTGTTCTTTTTTTCATGTTTTCCTTGACATGCTCCTTCATATTTTAAAATGTTACTCCCAAATAAATAGTTGAAATTGACATACAATCTCCTATTTCCTGACTTTCCCCCTGCTTTCAAAGTGTGAATTCCCACATGTCAATTTTCTAAAGAGTTTTCCAGAAACTTCTACTCTCTTGTTGCTACAAACTCACGACATTCAAAGCCAAATATATGGCTTCCTCCAAATTGTTCCATATTTCCTGTCAGTTAAGCAGTTCCATTCAGGTTCATTCAAAATGCATTTTTGAATGCCTTATGATTTTGTGGTTTGGTATAAAAGAAAGTCATTCAAAAAGATTTAGCATGATATATTAAGTACAATGATAAAAATATGCAGAGATGTATATATTCACATGTGGAACATTTTATCTAGGTGAGGATTGTAGAAACCACTTCCTGTAGGAGGCATGAACCGAGCATGGAGAAAGAAGCCCAAGGATGATATTGAAGAAAATATAGAAAGAGATTTCAGAAGCATTAAACAGTACATACAACAGGAGAAAAAGAAGAAAATATACTCAATATTTTCCCAATGTAAACCAGACTAATAAGATGAACACATGGCATATGCCAGTTTCTCTTTTGAGAACGTTCTCTGTGTATATTTACATGTGGGTGTGTGGAAGAGTATTGCATATGTGTAGTATTTATGTATATTGTTTGCATATGTGCTGTATATGCACCTGTGTGTTTAGTCACAAGTGGGCACACATGTTGAAGTCACAAATGGGTTTTAAATGTCCTACTTCATCATGCTCTGGCTTATTGACTTAGAATAGTATATGCTTTGCTGAACCTGGAGTTAGCCAGGTATCCTTGAGAGCAGTGAGCCTCTGTCTCTGATCCCACAGTTTGAGGTTACAGGCAAATATGTGGTCATATCCAACTTCTTCAGTAGGTTCTAGAGATTGAACTCAGGTCCTTATGACTGCATTGCAAGCACTCATATCCATTGAGCTATTGTTTGAAAATTTTCCAAATTTCAAGCCATTGATTTAAAGACAATGGACTTTAGGCTTTACAAAGCAAAAGTGCTATTTGTTCTTTTACAGATTCTTCCTGGTAGTCTCAAAACCATTTGGCTAACCATTAAATGATCATTTTTGTTATTTTAAATGGAATTGTTCTGTTGTGTTCAGAGTCCAGAACCCCCCCCCCCCAAAATAAAAGGCCCACCAAGAGTCTAGGTCCAGTGCAGCAACAAAGAGTCTTGGGTCATTCTATCTATCTGATGTGGCAGTGAAGTAGGAGAGACCCTGAATGGCACAAAACAAGGGTTTTTATTGGGGGTGGGGGCTGCAACTGATGTGGAGTGGGAGGTGGAGCAGTCTTATACTCCCAAGATGTCCTTGAACCCCAGGGCTGCGGTGTTCAGGGAAGCAAGCAGATTAGCATCATTGAGCTCAGCCAACAATTCAGATCACAGGTTAGGGAGGATTAGGGGATGTCAGCTGAACATGATTTCAAATGGAGTGAGTGAAGGCTGTATGGAGAATTCTGCACCCTATATAGGTCAAAGGGGAGGAGAATCATCCAGTCACCATCATCCATTATTAAAATTGCAAGGGACTGTTTTGGGGTGTGGTTCATATATTCTACTGTCCCGAGCACTGGTGTCTGTAAACACAATGCAATTTTCAATCTGCCTTTGAGTTACCTGCATTGCAAAGGCTGGTCCATTGTCTGAGCTGACCAGTGCATGTGAACCATACCTTGGTATGATGTCATCAAGTACCTTCATCCCTACAACTAGGCAATTTCATGTTTAGTTGGGAAGGCCTCTACCCATCCTGAAGAAGAATCTAGTAAAATTAATATTTTCCTGGTTTTACCCTCTGTGAAGTCAGTCTCCAGTGGGACCCAAGACTGGTTCCACACATGTGCATCCCAGGTTATCCTCTGTCAGGTCTGGCTTTGGTCAGCTGGCAGGCCAGTTATCTAGAGGCTGCCAGTACTATTTTGTCCCTGAGGTGGAATATTTTTAGACCAGATTGTCTAAGCAGGTTCTTGGTCTTCTTGGGTCATTTGTGAGTAGTCAGATGAATGTGCCTCAGTAGGTCCATGGTCATTTTAGCTGGCAGGATCAGCCTTCTGCACTCTATTAGCTATCATCCTTCTGGTTTTGCGAGCTTCCAATCCCTGGGCAGGTTATGTAAGAGAATCAGATCCTCAGATTTGTATGTCGAATTATTAGTCAAATCATGTGGGCCTGGGTCAGGCAGCTTTAGGGCCAAAACTGGTATGGTCTGTTCTGCTACTTTCTTGGCTTCTAATCAGCCTTGTGGTTTCCATGGGTGATCTGGAAGGGGAGTTCCCTTTCTGATGACCCAGGCAGTGGACAGTTGCCAGCTTTGTGGGAAGCCAAAGAGCTTTTAGCAAGTCCAGTATCTCTTGTTTGTTTTTAATAGTCTTTTCTTCTGCTGTTAAGAGCCACCTTTCTTGGTATATGGTCCCTTGAACATGTGGCCGTGGCGAATACATTATGGCTATCTGTGAATACACTGAGCCTTTTTTCCTTCGAGCATCTGCAGCATGTCAATCAGTGCAATCAGCTCTGCTTTTTGTACGGATGTCCCTGGAACGAAGCATTTTGTCCATATGATATTCCCCTTTCTATACTACCGCGACTCCCGCATCCTTCAGTCGTCCTTGACAAAGCTGCTCCTATCCATATACCACGTGAGCTTGGTGTCCAGCAATGGCTGGTCTCTTGGGTGGTGGCCTTTCCTGTGAGCCTGGATGATCAACTTGGAACAGTCATGTGTCAGTTGTTGTGGGTCCCAGTCGGGAAGCAAGGTGCACTGTGTTCAGAGCCATCGAGGTGGTGAAGCAGATTCGTGGGGGTTTAAGGAAAGTTTGATAGTGAGTCATCTATGCATTGCTCAGCCAGTGCTCAGGAGGCTCTTTGAGTACCTCTTCAATAGCGTGGGGAGTGATTGCCATCAGCTCTCTCCCCATGGTGGTTAACTTATCTGCATCTTTGATAGGCAATGTGACCACCGCTATAATTTGCAGGCAAGGGCCATCCCGCCATGGATTGAGGCATATTGAGAGGTAAGCCACAGGTCTTTTCTGTGGTCCCAGAGACTGTGTTAGGACTCAGTATTGGATGCTGGTGTCAACCATAAACTGAACAGGCTTCCCCTACAGGTGCAAGGTTACCCTGGGTTTGGGGAGGGGCACCAAACCCCATTCCCTTCAGACACTTTATTCCCCTGGTTTGGCCACAAACATAGCAAGGCTCCAGCTTATTTCTGGAGGCATTTTTTTTCCCTCCAGTATCCAGTTTCTTTACAATAGGCACACTGATCTCTTTGTGACTTTGGTTTGTTAGTATCCCAGGGCACCTTACCTTGTCCTTTTACTAAATGACAAAGGTGCCTTCACTTTTCCTCAAGGTCCATAGCCTTGGTTTCCAGCAGTATGGGTACCATGTTGCAGGGGGTGGGGGTGGGGTAGAAGGGTGAGGGAGTGGGGGGTGGGGTGTCTGCTTTTTCCTCAGCTGCCAGCTTTTCCCTCTTTGTCTCTTTCTATTTCTCTAATCTTTGTCTCCTATTTTCTTCATTTTTAAATCTAGCCTCTTTTTCTTCCAGAGACCCCCTATTATTGAATACTTTGTTTGCTATTTCTATCAAATCATTCAGCAACTTATTTACTAAACACCTATCTTCTGAAGCTTTTTTTCTGATATCTGGTATTGCCTGATTAACAAACGCTAATGCAAGCAGCTAGCTGCTGACCTATTCTCAGTGCCCTCAGAGTTCATAGGAGAGTATGCCTGGGAAGCCTCCATCAGCCTCCCAAGATAGGCAGATGGTGACTCATTAGCATCCTGTTGAATGTTATAAATTTTGGCTATATTTGTTAGGTGCTTAGCAGCTGCCCAGAAACCCTCCACAAGAATCTGGCTGTAAATTTTTAGGCTCGTCTTACCTTACAGGGAGTTGAAATCCCATTCAGATTCAGTTAGTGAGAAACCCTCATCCATTTGGGCTTGGTTTGTGGTGGGGCGATGACCCACGCCCAGAACCAGTTTCTGGGGCTTCCATCAGGATCCATCCCTTTTCTTCTGTGGTGGGCAGGATTTGTAATAATGCTGATAGTCATTCCAAGTGGGTTGATGAGTAAATATTACAGAATTCAAAAGATTATTGAGGTCCTTGTGGTTTTCTGAGAAAGAGGGGTTTTGGTTCTTCCAGTTGTAAAAATCAGCCACGGCAAACGGCCAGTACAAGAAAGTTTCATTTCCCTGTTCATTCCATGGGCCCACCTCCCACCAGAATGGGAAGAGTGGTAGAGTCTGGTTCCCTAGTGGGAGCCTCCCACAAAGATTGTCCTTGAGTGTAAGGTGCGCTGGCCAGGAGATCAACTTCTCCACAATCTGGCAAGGTATTTGTGAAGAGATCAAAGCAACAGGTTGGGAAGCAGGCAGGGAATAATCCTGGAGGGAGAGGGAGAGAGATCCTCCTCTGATCCTCCTTGCACTACTGGGAGAGAAAAAGGGATAGGTTTTTAAAAAAGGCTTTCCTCTTCCCTTAGAGTAAGAACTGCAGGAGCTGAGGGAAGATTGGAAGGAGGAACCAGAGGTTTAAGCCGGAGTGGAGGTGAGCAAATCATGCCCTTCTAGGTAGAAATATAGGGCCTCTGGTCAGGGTATTCAGGTCTCCATAGTTTTTCCTATAATGGAGAGATAAAAAAGGCCCCATGGGGGCCAGTTCATCCACATTCCAACTTACACAAAGACCTGAGGGTCCCTTTTCAGCTTGTTTATGCCGCACGATGCTCATGGTTCTTAAAGTCCTTAAAATGATCCAGGAACATCTTTAAGGGAGTAAGATGACTATTAACTTGGCCCATGATTTTAGAATGTTCAAATCGCTCTAGCCACCAAACAAGGGGACAAAGACACAAACACAGTAAAGCTCACATGGATGAGGATGAACAAGACAGATGGCTGTGCATAGACTTTGAAATAAAACACAAGACTAACATCTTGTTGTCACAACTTGCTTAGTGTCTTCAGAGGTACTTGGGGATCCAGTACCCTTTAGAAGGATCACCTGACCTACCACCCTCAGGGTCCTGGGATGTCTCCCAGTCCCCTAGCCTGTGATACACCAGCACATCCACTTAGATCATCTGCAGGCTTTTCAGAGAGAGCTCCATAACTATATACAGAAATCAGACATTGCCTTGGCAAAACCAAAAAGTTACATGCTGATGGGTACCCTGAGACTCAATGGAGGGTGGTTTTGGTGGGCTTTGGGGTCCCAGACAAGCCCCCAAATGTTGTGCCCAGATCACCAAGAGATCATGCCTGATGCTACATCAAAGAGTCTTTCTATTGACAAGATAGCTCAGGTCCCACTGTTCATCTGACAAAGTGGAGCAGAAGAGAGCCTGAGTGGCAGGCAGGAGGTAAGGGTTTTTATTGCAAGGGCTCTAGGGGCCTTAGAACTGTGGAGTTATAGTCCAATGATTGGTCCAGGCTCAGGCTTGGGGTATCTGTTATAAATTCATTGGTGGCTCTGAATTCTAGGAATGTTTCAACATTTAGCAGTGGTCATTAAGGTTTATCTATTTCAGTAGATCAGCAGATGTGTACATGGAGACTGTCTGCTCTATTGTTAATTGTCCCCTTCCCAGGAAGAAAATGTTTGCAGTTTTTCTGTTATTCATGGCCAACTAAGTCGAAGGTCAGAAACTAGGAATTGTGTATGTTATATCCTGCTGAATCAATGGCCTGAATCCTGTCATATTTTTCTTGCAGCTTGTCATGGTTGCTGTCCGAGTATGGCCAGGGTAGGAGCTTTTGGCTGTGGTCTGTTTAGACCAGGTCGTCTCAGTCCTTATGAAGGTCTCCAAAAGTGTCAAAATCCAAAGATCAGATACCCAAACTTGGAATAAGCTTTGGCCGGGGGTAGTTACACATTGCCTAGGGCAGAGAGGTTCTGATTGTCACTGAAATTCCTCCTTATGGTACTTCTGGGAGAAGAACCCATGAAACTCTGCACTATCTTCAGAATGGTTAAGGATGTTAACCACACCATTGTGCTGCCTGATTGTATTACAGCAAAAGTTTCTCAGCTCCCCCGACTTGGGTGTGCTTATGGGTTGTCTATAGGTACCTCATATTCTTTCGAGATGGCAGGGATGTTCATGAGAGCAGAGGGTCTTTCTGGATCTGAGTTACCTTCATACCAGTTTTGTTTATGTTTATATAACATTCAGCCGATTAAAAAATATATATGTGTTTCACATTTTTGTTGTTTTCTTTTCTGGAAATGTTGAAAATTTTTACCCTACTTGTTTATCTGCTTGGAGCTTGGACATCTCACTGGAAACCTAGGGGTAGAAATGAGTGCTGTTTTTTGTTTGTTTGTTTTATGACCCTATTTAACTAAGAAAGTACAATGAACTTTTAAATTCTGATACTTGTTAGTGTTTAAATTCCTAAACCAGCCACTCTGACTTTTTCTGATAGTAATTTTTAAGGTTCCAAAAGGATGTGATTATTCATGTCCACATTTTTAGTTTAAAAGATGAATTTTCTTGATGTGGGATGTCATTCTGAATGCTGTGAATTATCATTGGATAATAAAGGAACTGTTTTGGCCTATTGCAAGGCATCTTAGAAGCAGGCAGGAAGGAGGGTGAGATGTCACCAAAGTAGCAAGATGTAAAGGAACTCAGGTAAGCCATGAGGCATGTAACAACACATAGATTATCAGAAATGGGTTAAGATGCAAGAGAGGTAGCAATAAGACTGAACCAGAGGCCAAACAGTATGTAATTAATTTAAGCATTATATTATTTTGGACTAAGGTGCATCAGGACTGCTGGTGGGTCCAAACTTGGGGCTAGGTTGGAACAGACAGGTCAGAAACTTCTTACTACACTTTCTCTTCTTGCTACATTTTGTCAAATGACCCCTCAAATGCCCCTTAGTGTTAGCTGCCCCTTCCCATATTTCCTTTCTCCTCCTCCCTCCCCATTTCATCTCGTTCCTGTCACCTCCCACTTCGTCCATCCATCTGTAGTTATCTAGTCTATTTCCCATTCCCTGAGAGATCCAACTCTCATCCCTATTCCCTTATTTTATACATAAACCCTGGTTATATGAACTGTAACTTGTTTATTGAAGGCTCAGCAGCTATCATTCACATGTAAATGGATAAATAACCATATTTGTCTTTCTGGATCTGGGTTACCCTGCCAAGGATGACTTTTTTTTTCTCCTATTTTCATTGGCTTTTGAATTTAAAGTTTTTTTAAATTTTTAAATGACCAAATAATATTCCATAGTGTAAATATATCACTTTTTCTTTCTTTATTTGGACATCTGTATTTATAACATAAAAATTATTCTGGTGATATTTGTCCATTCTGCCTATTACTCTTTAAAAAGGAGCTGATCATAGCACAATGAAAAAAAAATCACATAGATAAATATCAAGAGACCAAGTAGGAAAGGGTGTACTAAGAGAAAGGATTCTGTGCCTCGCATTAGTCTCTCAATGGTAACAGCGATACAGGAGAAATTTCCCATGAGGCCTTAATCCCACTTGAAGAACCAGAAGCAACTAAGGGAACTGGAGAGAGGGAAAGGTGGTCCTCCCCTTGGAAGAGAACACAGCTAGCTGTCCAGTGCCAACTCTTCAGCTCTGTACATACCCTTAGGTCCCAAAGAAACCATACTAGATCCCCCTGACTTTCCCCCAGGCCTACTCAGTACCTGTGACTCCCCTGTGCTCTTTTGACAGTCCTCTCCCACCTCCAGACTCTCTTTCCTATTAACCTTGCCATTTAAGCCATATGCTTCTGTGGTGCTCGTGGTTTTTGGCTCCGTCCTTGGATCACTCTGGGCGTCTTTGACCTCTTAGGCCTTCTCTTTCTCTATCATTGTCCCCCATTCTCTCTCATTCCATTGCCCAGTCTAGCCTGGACCCTTTCAGATGCCCTGACAGTATTTCTCTCATATAAAGTACCATCTTCTTTCTCTTCAGTCATGACCATGAAGTGGTCATGTCCTCATTTTCATTCACATACAAGTGACATTGTATGGATCGAAGAGGTTATATTTAGTAATGCACGTGTGTGTGTGTGTGTGTGTGTGTGTGTGTGTGTGTGTGTGTGTGTGTGCATGCAATAACAACCAGTCAAAGAAGAAGCCATGAAGCCATGAATTTGAAAGAGAGCAGGAAGGGGTGAGAGGGTTTGAAGGGAGGAAAGGGAAGATAAAAATCCTGTGTAATTATTATCACACAAAAGTTAAGAAACCAAAAACAATGAAAATTAAAAGGATTATTCAAAAAAGAAGGACAAAACTCATTAGTTTTCTTTTAGTGGCTGGTATATTTCTAGGACATCATGTTTAATTTCTTTAATTTTCATAGAAGATTTAAAATAGGTATTATTATCATCTTTTGTGAACACAAAGCTAAAGCATGTGATGCTGAAACCACAAACTCAAATGACTGCAAATACTTGGTCAGTTTGATTTTTACATCTGACAAATCAATTTTTGTGTGTTTTGTAATTGGTTAAGTCTACTCTAGGGAAGTTATTTTTACGTTTCCGGTTTGGAAATACATTAAAAATCCACAAAAATATTTCAGCCTTAGGGCTCCTATCTTAATATTTTACTATCCAATGAAGACAAACTTTTTACTTGGTTACTCTTTTGATAATAATCAATGTGGTGACATTCAGATTTCTGTGGTGCTTTCGTAGTTACTATTGCTCTGTGAACCCCATGTCATGAAAAAGAAGGAGCACTGGATTTGTTTAGGTGTTTTCATACCTGGAAGTAATGCAAGTCACAAAAAGCTGATTTTCACTATGGAGTCACAACTCAGACAGCAGAGAAAGAAAACTGGTGGCTTTTATGTTACCTATCTTTGTCCCCAAGGACTGTGGTGGGAGCACGTGGCCAATCTCACCAGTTGCACAGGATTTCCAGATCCAGAAAATTCAGCTCTTGCTCTGCTTATGTCTTTATATTCTCATCTTTACATTCATTTGATGATATTCACCAACTTTACAATAATATTTGTATGAACACTGATCTGTACTGCTTATTGATCAAACTTAACTCCAGAAAGCATCGTCTTCCTTGGGAAGAAAACGAAATCCCTTCACACTGCCAGCACCTAAAAAGGGCTCTCTTCCTTTAACTTCTGTGAAAAGTTGGACTTAGCTTCCTTCCTACCTTTTTTTTTTTTTTTTTTTTTTTTTTTTTTTTTTTTTTTTTTTTTTTTTTTGCCTTTGAACTTAAGCATTTCTTTATAACAGAAGAGACGGAGAGTTCAACATTGTCTAGTTCATCAGAAGCTGAAAATTAAACTCACTGTCACAGTGTGTTTGGAATTAGATGAGGTAAGGACTGGACACTTTTATTTTTGTTCCATTATTAACTGCTGAAGGTAATTTGGTATTTCTTTATGGGTATATCTGATGAACAGCATTTCACATTAGTAATTCAAAGCAAGCATTATTGCAAACGCCATCTTCAATAATTTTTCATTAATGTGCAATTCCAATTGTTTTTAAGAATAGAACTTGGCTCATGGGTGAAAGTACAAAGAGAGGAGAGGGTCAATTTTCAAGTCACAAATAGTGACAAGTGAAATTATATGGACAAAGGAAATCAATCCTACCAAATGGAACAGGGCAAAGGAGGAGCTGAAGTAAATGAATCATTACCCCCAGGAATCCAATTTCTCCACATTTGTGAGCTAGTGTCTGAAAAGGGACTTAGTGCTCTGCTGCTGATGAAATATTATCAATAGATTTCTGAGCAACTTCAGAGACTTGAGCCCACTACTTTTCAGGGTAGACATTTTCTATGGCTGGGAGAGAAAATCAGATGTGTGTGTGTGTGTTCAGAGATTTCTTTTCTTTTCATTTAAGTTTGTATGATGTTGAGATGAGGTAGTGCTCAGGTGGCTTTGTATATCTCACTTGTTTGCATCAGCTATCAAACTGCATGGAGTAGCAGCCTGAGTCTGGTCATCATTAAAAGAGTGCTGAGTCTGAGAGTGGCCTGTGTTAGCTTTAACAGCGTGGCCTACGTGAGGAAATACCTATGTCCTCTTAGGTTCTCATTCAATACTGCAGCTGTACATTAGGTTTCCTTCCAAGTCCTTTCATAACACATTCTACAAACAGGAAGTGATGTTTTTTTGCTTCCTGTAACTCTATGAGTATATTACTCTTTGCTTAAAATTTAACATCTAAATTTTAGACAGTTCTCTAATACAAATTAGATGGGAAATTAAATAAAGAAGATTATTATGGAACTTTTCGTACCTGATCATCACTGTGAAATTTACACCAGCTTTTGAAAATTTGAACAAAACTTGAAGAATTGGGTTTTATAATGCATCTTACTCTAGTTAAAGAGATAACAGTTACTTTGACTTCTGTTTTGTTGTTGTTTAATGAGCCTTAAATTTGGCGGGAAGGCTGATGTCTTCCTTCTGAGATTCTTCTGAAATACTGAGCTGGCCCCTGGCCAGCTAAAGCAGTTAATGCCATTGTGCATGTGTAGTCGCTTAAGCTGGTTAACGAGATTCGCTTTGCCTCGATAAGTTTATGCTCCTTGAAGGGATGAAGTATATATGGTGTTTGAAAAACGATTGCTTATCCTAGGATCATAGCCCTGATTAGAATGATGATGTTCGGGCAAACCAGAGCTTGAATGGTAGATTCATGTCTAGACAACAGGCCTAATTTAGCTAGAGAATCAAATGGCACCTGGCCACAGGAATGGAAAGCACTTCAATGTAGATTTTTCAATGACTATTTCAATTTGGAAGGCAATTGAGGAAGAGATGGGTCTATTACTGAAATGAGAGAGTTTAGAAAAAAGGAGAAAGGGAACAGGAAATGAATTTTTAAAAAGAGAAAGGAACCAAAAAATTAGATTCTGCTTGTCTGAATAAAATTCTTGTGACATTTATAGCGGACAGGGTTTTATTGCTCTGAGCCAAGTAGAAGGGGTTGCTTTGCTATTGGTGTCACCTGAGGACAGATTTCTAGGGACTAAAGATTTCTCTGAAAGATTATTTTTTCCTTATCCTGTTCCTTACTAGCTTTCTATATCTATATGTCAATCCATATATATATATATATATATATACACATATATATATATATATATTTCATTCAAGAATTCTGTCTCTTACAAACTAGATTACAAGGCTCAAGAGGGGAAAATAGCTTCAAGTCCAGGAAAACAAATATTCATTTCTCAGATACAATTTCTGGGATAAGGGATTAAATTATTTTTCAGAAATCTCTTAAGAAAAGTGATAAGATACCACAACTTAAGCTTGATGCTGCTTTTATTAGAAGAGTCAGGTAACTCCTCTGCAAAGTTCAGAGCTTGCAATGATAGTTTTTGACCTCCTAGTTCAAAAATAGAAAACAACATAAAGAAGTGTGAGTGATCTACTGCTCAAAAAGATTAGGTAGGTTTTATTGGTATATCATCATCTAATACCCAAAGTTATATTTTTATGTTGCTTTTTCTTTGGTTCCATTTATTTTCAGTGGGCAGAAGACCGAGCTCTATTCACACTGCTGGTAAAGAGATGAAAATAATAGACTTGGTAACTTTTACTCTGAAATACTTGTTTGTAACAGTGACAGTACCTGGCTCTTCCTTGTGTACCCTCTATCCAGAGAGCTGAGCCATAGGAACAGTCAGAGAAAACCGCTCAAAAAGATTCTATTTTACACAAGATCACACACCTTAATATAATATTGCTTATCTGTCAGTGAGGATTCTGATGGTCCAAAGCAAAGATCAAAGGTTCTAAAAGAATACTCAACAAAACCAAAATAAATTCAACTTCTGTGTTTTTGCAAAAGATAAACAAGAAATAAACTTCTACCAGTTTCCTACTCTGTGTTAGGCATAGTTCTAGATAGAAAAATTGAGCTCTGCTTTCACAGACTTAATCATTTTTCTGAATGATAAAGGGAAAAAGGAAAGGGGGGAGGGAGAAGGGAAGCAGAGAGAGAGGGAAAGGAGGAAAGAAAGAGCATAGAGAGAGGGAGAGGGAGGAAGGGAGAGAGAGAGAAAGGGTGAGGGAGGAAAAAGGAGGGAGAGAGAGGTATCCAGAATCACTAAATGAGGCTTAGGCTGAATCTGAATGATGATGGAAGGCAAGGTGACCTACCAGACCCATGGATTTAAATATTTGAAACTTCATTCAATAACACGGGAAAATCTTCAAACCAGATAGTCTTTGTATTTTCTCTTTTTGGATTCTGTGAGTGGTATGGCTGGAACATTGGTCCAGCATTTGCTGATAAGAATGATTTTAACTTGGACTAGCAGAGGATATGGGAGAGGAACTTTCAACTCCACACAAGGTAGGCTGCTCTATGAACCAGAGACTCACAGCAACAAATCAGGCTGTTTCATATTTAAAAGGGTTTACTCATGACCTCAGATGTACAATTGGGTGACCAACATCTTTTAGGGATAGGAGAAGAACAATTCATGTGTCAGGTGTGATTTAAAGTGTTATCTGAGTGATCTTCAAAGTAGAAAATTGGAGGCTTGTGTATAAACTGACTTAATATGTTTTGCTGACTTCACAAAAAAATTGACAAAAGAGTACATCTGTGGCTTTGATCAAATAACACTTACATAGTAGATAGTTGAACTAACAAAGATGTTTCAATAATTAAGTATAATTAGTATGCTTTTATTTTATCTCTGCTGTAAAATGCATCAGATATTCGTGAGAACATTATACTAAACACAATGACAACTGGACAATGTATGTGCTGTGTCTTAGGGTTTCTATGGCTTCAATGAAACATCATGACCAAAAAAGCAAATTGAGAAGTAAAGGGTTTATCTGAATTACACTTCCGGGTAACAGTTCCTCAATGAAGGAAGTCAGAACAGCAACTGAAACAGGGCAGGAACCTGGAGGCAGGAACTAATGCAGAGGCTATGAAGGGAGCTACTTACTGGCTCACTCCCCATGGCTTACTCAGTCTGCTTTCTTATAGAAGCCAGGACCACCAGCCTAGGGATGGCATCGCCCATCATGGGCTGGGCCCTCACTCATTGGTCACAAGTAGGAAATGACTTACTCTGCTGCCTAGTGTCCCCTCTTATGGAGGCATTTTCTCAATTGTGGTTTTATCTTCTCAGATGACTTCAGCTTGTATCAAGTTGATGTGAACCTATCCAGCACATGTTCAGATGGCAGACCTTGGCATGATTATGAGTCCTAAATGAAATGTATTTATTACAGATATCCATAGGTAAACATTAAAAATTCATAAAACATTTCTGGGAACTATGGGGAAGAACAGGCAGAAATGTTGTAAGATCCAGAAGGGATATGTGATACCAGGGAAATATTCCTTCAAATACACAAAACTGCTCTACATATGAATTCACAGAGACCGTGGCAGTATGCACAGGGCCTGAACAAGTCAAAGCCGGATGGGATCCCAGTGAACTGCTATCCATTGCTAAGATGCTATCTCCAATTGATAGCCACTCACAAAGAAAAAAATAGTTTTTTCCCCCCACATGGAGTTTCACTGGTTATATGTATCTCAAATTCCATGCCCAACATTTTGAAGATTTTGTCTCATATTGTTGTATAGTATCATTTTGGCATTCATTTTTCTTTTACCTTAATGGTCTTCAACTTGTATATTATGGTTTCTGATTTTTTGACCTTTGTGGTTTGTGTGTATGTCTATGTGTATGTGTCTGTGTTTGTATGTTTGTGTGCATATGTGTGTGTCCGTATGTGTGTGTATGTGTGTTTGTGAGTGTATGTGTATATGTGTTTGTGTGTGTATGTGTGTATTATGTATGCGTATGCATTTCTAGTATTTTTTGTTTTATTTTATTCATTTTTTTACCTGTTTGTTTTCTGAATATCAAAAAGAAACAAAGTGTGGAGTTGGAAGGGTAGAGAAATGGGATGATCACAAAGTAGATAAATGAGGGGAAATTGTGGTCACAATGTTGTATGTGAAGAAATATTCTCAATAAAATTTATAGGACAAAGTTCACTCATTTCATGCTTCTGTGTCTTTATTCATCCACTAAGTTTACCTGCCCTACTTTCTCCCAGAAGTTATATTTGTAACCTAAATAGTGCATTTTATACTAATTCATTGTTATACCGGTTTAAAGTATCATATTGATAACTCCCTATTGTAAGGATAGAAGATTTAACTCTTTTGCTCCTACCCTAACTCACTTCCTCAATGCTTTCTTCTCTTCCCCCTCTCTGAAACTTGCTCTCACTCTCTCGGCCCCATTTTCTAGCAACATTCTTTTTTAATTTAGTATCAGGATAAGTTTCTTAAAAAGCAAGAAATCAAAACAAACCCAAAGACATTGACAAAAAATTAACTTGAACAATAAGAAAAATGAATTTTTCAACAAATCTTATGGAATCTTAATGTAATTCAACAATGAAGGGGTATTTTGGTTATTCAAAGTTCATAGTGTTTATTAAGAAATGTACTTAATTCTTCCCGTACAATGACTTAGCATTGTTGGAACTTTTATATTTGAATTGACTTGTTCACTAGATTTAAAATATTATATAAACTTTAAACATTGCACGGACATTCAGGATTTTATCTTTTATCTAGTATCTTTCTCTAATAATCTATTGCTGAAATTTTGCCCTTTGCCACCTATTATCTTAATATTGTTGTTTCATTATAAAAGCAATATATTTCCCGTTTCTATGTGCAGATTAATATGGACGGTCTAAATAATAGTCATCTACAGACTTAATTTGCATACATAGTTACTCTACAGAAGCTATGGGGAAAAGAAAATTGAGCCTCTCAAAGACAAATATTCTGAAGACATTAAATCTCTCCCTATCTCTCTCTCTCTCCTTCCTTCCTTCCTTCTCTCCCTCCCTCCCTCCCTTCCTCCCTCTCTCCCTCCCTCCCTCCTTCCTTCCTTCTTTGCTTCTTTTCTCTCTCTCTCCTCTTTCCTTCCACTCATTAATACTCAAATAACTTCTAAGTGTCATGTCACATTTTGTTCCTTTGGTCCTGTTTTATTGTTGCTTTCCTTTGACACTTTTATCATATCATTTTTATCCCATCATACTACCCTCATTTATTTTCATGTCATCAACTGAAGCAAACCTTCAGTCTCTGGGACATGTCCTATCTGCCATTATTCTATTCAGACACCTTAGATGACACTATGTTCATATCTACATGTGTATGAGGCAGTATCCACAAACTCTCCTCTTTTAGATATTTTTTATGTTCTTTAATAAATCATTAATTAAGTGAAATTCTTATTGCTAAACATATCCAGGAAGTAAATACTGTGAGTTTTGGAGATTCAAAAACTCGTTCTTTTCATTGAACTATAATAATGTTTATCAAGATTTAGCCTGTTTGATTACAAATTTATTTTTCTTATTAATCAGGTTAAATGTATATTAATATCTTTTGTTCTGTTTTGATATCTCCCCTTTCTATAAACTCATTCTGGCACCAAATAAAAGACTGCTTTGGAAACAGAAAGTGGGCCAGAGGAAAATAGAGCACGGACTTAGGGATCTACCAGGATAAGTATGGGGATGCAGGAACATGATGGCAGCCATATTGGTTGTAAACCTGTTGGTTGCTATTAAATCCTGACACATATCCAAGAGTCACTGGAATTCACTCATGACAAGGAATGCCAGTTAAAATCATACTATCCAATGCTATAGAATGTGGTCAAGTAAATAAGTGGTAAACAAAAGCATAGAAATAAATATTCAGAATATTGCAGTCTAATTTGGCTGTGAAGAGAATAGAGATTGCATGGAATGGAGGGAAGAGTAAAAAAGGAGAGTGAGGTTCCTTTTCTCTTATTTGTTTTTTAATGGGAACAAGTTGTAGATGTGTAATAATAATGAATAATGTTTTCCCTCCCATCTCCTCACAATTCTCCACATCTTCCCACCCACCCAAACTATAGTTCAAATATGTTTTATAAAAAAACCTATTCTTTTGGGGGACAAAATTTATTTTATTTAACATTTGATAAGGAGAAGGGTTATGGAAAACTGAGTTACTAGGAAAGGTGGGAGCAGTAGGCAACCTTAGGTACCTCAAGTTTCTTGACACACTCCCCCCGTTTTTATCTAAAAGTTTTATTTTTTATTTTACATACCAACCACATACCAACCTTCTCCTACTCACCACTCAGCTTCCCTCCAAATTTCTATCTACTCCTCAAAGAGGATGAGGCCTTCCCTTGGGAGTCAACAAAGACAGCATGTAAGATGAGGCAGGACCCATCCCCTTCCTCCTGTATCAATCCTGAGTAAAGTGTCCCTCCATAGGGAATGGACTCCAAAAAGCCAGTTCATGTACTAGGGATATATCCTGGTTCCACTGTCAGAGACCCCACAAACTGCCCAAACCCCACAGCTGTCAATCCAGAGTCAGTGAGCTCCCAGTAGTTTGGGTCATCTGTCTCTGTGAGTTTCCCCATCATCATCTTCAACTCTTTATGCATATAATCCTTCTTCCCCTTCTTCTACTGGACTGGGAGCTCAGCTCAGTGCTCAGCTGTGGATCTCTACTTCTACTTTCATCAGTTGCTGGATGAAAGTTCTCTGATGGCAATTAGAATGGTCATCAATTTGATTGCAGGAGAAGGCCAGGTTGGGCTTCCTCTCCACTATTGTTTGAGGTCTTAGCTGAGGTCATCCTGTGGATTCCTGGGTATTTCCCTAGCACCAGGTTTTCTCACTAACCCAAAAATGGCTACCTCTGTTAAGATATCTCTTTGTTGCTCTTTGTCTCTGTCCCTACCTCAGTTCCACCCTCCTGTTCCATGATGTTCCCTTCTTACCTCCTCTTACACCTCCCATTTTCCCAATTTACTTAGGAGATCTGATCTATTTCTTCTTGCCAGGGGAATCCAAAGTTGTCTCTCTTAGGGTCTCTTAGGGTCCTCCTTCTTACTTAGCTTCTCTGGGATTGTGGATTATAGTTTGGTTATCCTTTGCTTTATGCCTAATATCTTCTTAATAGTGAATACATATCATGTTTGTTTTTCTGGGTCTTTATTAACTCACTCAAAATGTTTTTCTAGTTCCATCTATTTGCCTGCACATTTCAAGATTTTTTTTTTTTTTTTTTTTTTTTTTTTTTTTTTTTTTTTTTTTTTTTTTTTTTACTTCTGTATAATACTGCATTGTGTAAATGTATCACAATTTTTCCCATTATTCAGTTGAGGAGCATCTAGGTTGTTTCCAAAGTTTGGATATTATGAATAATGGTGCTATGAACATAGTTGAGCAAATGTCATTGTGGTATAAATGTACATCCTTTGGGTATATGCCCAAGAATGATATTGCTGGATCGTGAGGTAGATTGATTACTAGGAAAAAAAAAACCCTATTTTTAATTTAAAAAATGCTTAATCATTAAAAAGAAAAGAATGGGTGTTTAGAATGTTTTTAGACGTTATATTAGATTAGGAAAGTAAGTTCATGATCTCACCAGTCATAGTCAGTTGTGTAGGTTACAAGGAATTAATTCCCTCCTATTGGGCAGGCCTTAAGTTCAAGTGGATGGCTATTGGTTACACTCAAGATACTAGTGCCCCTGTTTGCACTCCTGGGAATATCTTGAAATGCTGATCAATTTTGTGGCTCACAATCTTTTATTCATTATAACTCTGACTGTTTTAAAGTTATAATGCTACTAACAGATAACATGAGAGTTTGAATACTTACTTTACCTAAATTAAAGACTGTTCCCCTTCATTTTTTCTTTAAAAAAATCACTATTTCAGTGGCATCACTATTTATAACCTGAGAGAAAGGTCACATCTGGCTCTAGCTTTCTTTTGTGATATAGAGTTAAGAATTACTCTCACATTTTTATAATAACTAGAAAAAGACAATTTTAAAAATGGAATAGTACCCTATGGTGTGGAAAGCTATATAAAATTCAAAATTTAGTGTGTACAATTAAAATTTTATTGGAAAAGAGAAGTAGTTATACTTATTCATTCAATGTTCCTATAGATGCTTTAGGTCTACAGGAAGAGAACTGATTAGTTGTGGCAGAGAAGATAAGGCTTTCATGGCTCCAATATTTTGCTTTGTATAGACATTTACTACTATCTGGCTCTTCTTAGAATGAGTTTTTAAAGTCATACTGTCTCATGGAAGTAATTTTGAGTCCACAATGATGTGTACAATAAGAACCTTCCTTCCATCATAAAGGCAGTAGAGAATAATTGGTATTAGGGTCAGCATTATACAATAGGTTGATTACTCTTTGAATGCACATGGAATTAGAAATATATGTAAACTACTGTCTTTTCTAAATTATTGATATTTTATAATAAAACCAAAGGCTACTCCTAACTGATTATTAATAGTTGCGGTTAAGGTGTGAAGTAGGTCTTGGTAAGAAGCATAATAAAGGGACACTAATCAGTGCATATGAAACATATGAAATTTTAAGAAAACTGTATCTTTTAAGATAGGTAATTGCATGTTCTTAGATGATAGGAAAATAGAAAATTATCCTTTTTTGTGGCCTAGGTTTTTTTTTTTTGATCAGAAATAAATCAATAATATTTTGGTTATTTTTGTGTCAATCTACCATATGATATTTTAATGGAAATAGAGAAACAAAGAAAGAAGTATATTGATCCAGAAACCTAGGATATTATCTGATCATTCACAGAAAATTTCACACCTTCCTGTTCTGAGTTGAGATTGTTAAAATTCTCCTATCCTCTCATGAGTAACCTAATTGTACTTCACGCTGTCTCCCATACGTACTCTTCAGTTATGGGCAGTCTGTTGTAAGAAAAGCCAATTCACAATATTCCTGATAAAATTGTAACACAAATGAAGGAAAATCTTAAGGAATCCTGCTGTACTTTAAACATCTTTGCTAGTTAGTTTTCAAGGAGTGGTTAATTTTTCTTAGCTAATTCCATTTTGCATACACTATAATTATATAATTTCAGAAAAGTACATCTCTAGGTCTGAATTCTAATTGCTCAATGATTGAGGATTGAACATTTAATCTTACTAATTATGTAAATTCATTCAGTTACTGGTCTTTATTTTCTTTTTTTTTTCTTGTACTGAGCAATTTGAATCCATAGGAATAGAATATTACTTGATACCTTATTTTTCTTTTTAACAGATGATTTTCTTTTAGAACAAATCCAACAAGACTTAATAAATACTGTTTACTAACAGAATTTGGGAGGCTTCTTACACATTCTCAATCATTGAACCATGTAGCACTAGAGAAAATTATAAAGCAGGTAAAAATACAGAGATGTGTCTACAAGGCTAGTTCCCTAATTTGTTTTATGTTTGGTTTATACTACATTTGTCAAACTATTAGTTACTTTTTTTGTTTTCCTGCAAAAATTATCTTGGGTATGAATAATGGATTCTTTTATAAGGATGCCCTATTATCACTGTTATTCCAAAATGGTTTGTGAATATCTCCCTAAAGGAAAAATGTTTTAGTTGTCATTTTTGTGTTTAATTCAAGAACCTTAGAACCTGGCCATAATATATATTTGCTAGATTTACTAATGGTGTTCGTGGTCTCTGGTCTTCAGGGTAAGATAATTCTCTAGTTAAGCTGTTTAGTCAGCTTTATTATTATCTCAGTTTTGTACTTTGATTTGCTTTTCCCTGTTGACAATGCATATGTAAGATGGATTCATTGTTTTATTTGGGATCGGTGTTTTGGTTATCACAGGACATCAGAACAAAAATTGATGGCATGTCCTTTTTTTATTCAGAGTGTTTGTATGTATGTGTGTGTGTCTGTGTGTTTGTTGCATATATATGTGTACGACTTGTGTTTTGCCTTCCACATATTGACAAGGAAAAAAGAAGGCAGTTTTCCAATGTAATTTTCTTTTGATTTTTCTTTACAAGATGTAAAGTTTAGCTACTATTAATATTTTCAAGTGCTAATACACATTTTATCTGGATAAACAAATTTATTATTTTCAGAGTTGCAAAAACTAGTTAACTAACCCAAAGGCTGCTCATTTATCTATAGTCTTATATTTTAAAATTTAAGTTTATTTATTCATATGTGTGTTTGTGCATGCGTGTGCATGTTTGTGAAGGTGTGAAATCTCCTGGACCTTGAGTTATAGGTAATTATCATCTGCCCAATTTGAGTGCTGGAAGAGCAGTGAACACTCTCTCTTAACTGTTGAACCATCTATCCATCTACTACTCTGAGTGTTAATGAGTTTCAGGACCACTGAACTGAAGATTACGTTTTGGTTTTGATTTGTGTGGTGGCTATGCTAGAGGAAGCACTCTGCAAATTCTAGATGAAGCACATGGAGAGCGAGCTGCTTTGCACAAGTCTATTCTGCTCTTTCAGGGACTAGAATGTGAAGCTGTGGTGGTTATCCAAGTGTGCACATGAGGGCAGTGAGCAAAGCAACAAATCAAATAGCTTCGGTTCTCAAGTAACTCAATAGAGAAGGTCCACCCAGACGTCTTGGACTGCCTGCCAACTTTTGGATTGTTATATTAAGAAGTAAATTTTCATCTTGTTTGATTGGTTTAGGTTTTGAGCTTTTTCATTGCTCATGTTCTTCTAGCCACGCCTGTTTTCTCGCTTCTTGAATGATATAGGTTAGGTTCCCTAAGATACTTTTGATTTATTTAAGAGGTATCATCAGAATTGTAAGAAATTCCATTATTTGGATAATTTCTCTCTAGCCAAAATTGACTCAAAACACAGAAATAATACTGAGTTTTAAATGTGAATATAATTTAAAAAATTTAAACTTATTTATTATCATATTTTAACTTTATTAACATAAAGTGAACAAGTATCTTTTACTCTTGAATGCCTAGAAGTTAGTAAAATTCTAGATCAAAAATATCTTGGTTTCAGTAAATTTAACTACACATTGCGGTTATTTTATATTTTGTGTGAAAGCTTTACTATTTATTAACATAATTTTATAATTATTAGTAAAAATAGAGAGCATAACATTTTATAATTTTAATTTTTTTGTCTTTGACAAATTTCTGGGCATGATCATTAAATAAATGTTAAAAGAGAGGTGAACAGGTAGATTATACTCTAATTTTGAAAAGATATTTTAAGCCAATTAAAAAATGTATCACTGATATTATAGTGAAATTATATCATTTCTCTCCACCAAACTCTTCCATATACCCCTCCTTTCTGTCCTTCAAATTCGTGGTTCTTTTTCATTAATTGTTTTTAAGTGCATATGTGTAGGTGTTTATGCATATATTCCTAAATATACCACTCAATGCATATAATGTTACTTGAATGTATGTTTTTAGAGTTTCATTTGCTATTGGATGACCATTTAGTGTACTCCTTCCTAGGGAAGCCTAATCTCTCTCACAGTTACCATTCCTTAGTGGTCTGTAGTCCTTTGTGTAGGGTTGAGGACAAACCATTTTAGCTGGTCTGTTTTGTTGCTCCTGTTTAGACAGTAACATTGGGGAAATTTACAAGTGTAACTTCACACAGATGAGACATTTTCATCAATATGCTTCTCCCCCCCCCCCCAGTTTGTTTTTTTGAGACAGGGATTCTCTGTGTAGCCCTAGATGTCCTGGAACTCACACTATATTTTAGGCTGGCCTAGAACTCAGAGATCCACTTGTCTCTGCTTCCAGAACGGTGGGATTAAGTGTGTGTACCACTACTGCCTGAACTTGTTTCTTGTTCTTTAATCCAAGAATTTCAACATGAATGACAATTTTCTGGTAGATGTCTACTTAACACTCATGATAGAAAATGATAATCAGTTGATCTTGGAAATAGCTTCAGAAGTTTTCCTATTATGGATTTCTGGAAGCCATTACTATTGCAGAGAAGGGAGAACCTTGTGTTCTCACTCAGTTACATGTTTAGTGTTCAAGATTCACTTTTAAGTACTGTGAACATTGCTTATAAATCACACAGTTTTAAATTTTTCCTTCATATGATTGTAGTTGGGATAAATATCAGTAATTTCAGATTAACAGACTTTCAATTTCAGGCTGAGTATTTGGAGGGCAGAATTGGTATATGATGAGCACATTTATCTTAAATGGCTGGCATAATGTCCTTAATATAGCCATCATTCATCCATTCAGGGAAATAATTGACGATGTCTTTTTGTGCTAGAATATTATTTTTAAGGAACGTTACTTTTGTTTACACTGTGGAACATTTGCTTTAATAATGTAAAAATACGATGCATTTTTTAATGTTGCATTTGTTTAACTCTGTGAAGCTGTGGTACTGTGCCTGTCTATAACACCTAATAGTCTAATAAAGAACTGACTGGTCCATAGTAAGGCGGGAGACAGGACAGGGGGGGCTGACAAGCAAAAAGAATAAATAGGAGAAATCTTGGGAGAAAGGACTAACCAGAGGGGAGGGCCCTAAGAGGCAGCCAGCCAGCATCTGGCCAGCTGTGGAGTAAACGTAAAAATAAGAGGATGGTAAAAGCCCAGAAGCACAATGGTAATGAGATAATTTAAAAAAGGCAAGAAACAAGCCAAGGCTGGGCATTTATAATTAAGAATAAACCTCCACGTATTATTTCTTTGGGAGCTGGGTGGTGCCCCCCCAAAGGAGCAAAAGAGAAAAAAATAACAGCACCTTTTTAGTGTCGACTTACTCTAGTGATTGGTGAGAAAATAGTGGACAAGCAGTATGGATCAGCAGAATTTTAGTTATGGAGAATGAGGAAGTAAACATGGGAACAAATAAACATATAAAATATGAAACTGCAATAAGAAAAATAAAGTAGAATTAATCAGTAAGAAATAATTTTGTGTACAGGGCACACATAACCAGAACAAAAGGGTTAATATCAGACCAAAGTCTGAGAGGGGAATGAGCAAATTAAACAGGACCAAGCATGAAAAGACACTGCAGTGGATTAAATAATGATGGCTAAAATTTTCCATATCCTTCTTGTGGTAGCTCATTTTTTAAAATAATAATTGTTAGAATTGTAAACATCAATACTATTTTTAATAATTTCCATAACCTCTTTTCCCTCCAACTCTCTCTAATACCCGTTACTAACTCCTCCCAAATCCATGGCTTCTTCTCCCTCTGTTATTACAGGTATATACAAACACACATACACAATATTATTTTTGTTACAGTCACATGTTTAGAGCATTTAGCATTGCATATCCTATCAATAGGTACATCCCTGGAAAACCATGTTTTCCCCTCTTTCAGCAACTGTTGATGGCCTGTGTTCTTCATTTAGAAGTGGAACCTTGTGAAATTTCCCTCATCTACACTGGCAAAAGTACATACGGTCTAGTTTCAAGAACCATCTGGTTGAGACTTTATGGGTGGAGTTTCTCTTTCATGTTCTGAAAAGACCTTTTAGCAGCAGGAACCCAGGTCTTCTGGTTCTTAAACATTTCACCCGTTCTCTTCTGTGGGATTCCTTGAACATTGGGTATAGAAGGTTCATTGTTACCATCTGGGGTTAGACACCCCATGGTCATTTACTCTGTACGGTTTGACTAGTTGTGTGTTTTTGTAACAGTTTTTATCTGTTGTAAAACTGGAGCTTTTTTGATGGGGGAGAAGCTTACACTTACATATTGATATAATTAAGTATTGAGAATACAGTTGAAAAGGACAGGGTTTAGTGTTCTGTAAAGTCTATGATCTCTCCAACCATGGGTAGTTGACTAGGTTTAAAGTTCCAAGAGTGAACTCTCTCCCAAACACACTTAAGTCCAATTAGTCAGTGGTTGTTTATTCATAAGATACAAATTCCATTGCTGAATTATTGTTGCTATTTTGCTGGTTGAATCATTCTGATTTGAATGCTTCACAATTAGTTAGAGCTATTGACTGCTTTTCTTCATTGGAAGCTTGAACCACTTCTGATAATATGAGAACACTATAATCCATGGGAAAGGTTTTCAGGTTATTTTGAGCTCAATTTGTTCACCTCTGTATCTGAGGTATGTGATATCCTCAGCAATAGGATCCCAACTTCGAGTATAAGGACAAAGACAACACTTCATATTGTTTTAGGAGCTTCTTGAATTCCCTTGACCAACAATTTGAAATGAGTTTTCCAAAGCTTAGTTCTGAGGAAGCATTATCTCCATAAACAATTCCATTAAAATGAAGAATGAGGCTGGACACTAAACACATGCTTTTTCAATATAGTACTTGAAATAAGAGAAGGAAATTAATGAACACAAATAGGAATAGAAAAAGTCAAATTATCTATACTTCGGATGATATATTAATGAGAGATTCCAAAATTCCACCCCCCCAAAAAAATTCTAGAAGTGAGCAAAAGCTTCAACGAAGTGTCAGGATACAAGATCATCTTACAAATAACCTGTGATGAATAGTTCCATAAAAAATATCATCAAAATGCATTTAGTATAAAAATTTTAAAAATACAAAATAAACAAAGATTTTTTATCTAGAAACAACACCTCCAAAAGGGGTGGAAGAACTCCGTAGTGAAAACTTTAAGATTTGAAGACAGAGACTGAGGAAGATGTTGGAAAATAGGAAGACACACCATGCTCATACATTGATGGTGGAATTAATAATTAATACCATTAGCCAGTATAATGTAAAGACTCAGTGTAATTCCAATCAAAATGTGCACAATAAATAAAAGTATTTTAAGATGTAGATGACATTTATATGGGTACAAAAGCCTTCAAATAGATATAGCAAGCCTGGTTTAAAAAAGAAAACATGACCATATTATATTTTAAAGAAATTACAGAGCTATGGAATTTAAAACAAAATGATATTGGCACAAAAAGTGATCATGAAGATTGGCAGGATGAGAAAGAAGACCACAATATGGTTGTATGTATTTACAGCCATGTAAGATACTTGACAGGGATGTAGAAAGCACACACTGAAGAAAATATGGCATCTTCAAAAAATTGTACTGGGAAACTGGATATTTATATGTATGAACTTAGACCGTATCTATCACCTTGAACAAAAGTCAACTCCAAATGGATTAAAGATCTCACTGTGAAAGCTGAAATATCTAAATGGCTAGGAAATAGCTAATCTTGATTACAACTTAGTTGGTTTACTACTTTTCTATTGTTATGATAAACACTGTAACCTATATAAAGGAGGAACTCTAGGGGACTCTCAGTTATGAAGGAATAGAGTAGGCAGCAAAACATGGCAGCAGGAACAGCTGAGAGCTCATATTTTGAACCACAAATGGGAAACAGAGGAAAATTTAAATAAGCTAAGATTTTTTAAACCTCAAAACCTACCCTTAGTGACATATTTCCTCCAGTGAGCTAACAACTCCTACACCTTCCCAAACAGTCAGTAACTGGGACCAAGTATTTAAATACCTAAGCTAAGGAGTCATGTCTTATTCAGACCATCAGAACTGGAGTGAGGGGGTGCCTAGGTCATTATTAAATGACACCCCTGGGTGATTAGATGAGGAAGGCTTTGTTTTAATTAATATCTTAGTCAATGTTTTATTGCTATGGAGAGACAACATCATATAAATCATATGGCAACTCTTATAAAAAAAATCATTTAGTTGAAGATGCTTTACAGTTTCAGAGGCTTAGTCTGTTGTCAGCATGGTGCGAAGCATGGTGATGCACGGGCAGACATGGATCTGTAGGGCTGAGGGTTTTACATCTAGACCTGCAGGTAACAGGAAGGAAAGAGAGCCACTGGGCCTGGCTTGAGCTTCTGAAACTTTAAAGCCCACCCCTGGCAACATACTTCCTTCAACAAGAAAACATGGTGTCCCAACAAAGCCTCACCTCCTAAACCCTCTCATGTAGCATTACTTCCTAATGACGAAGCATCCAAATACATGAACCTGTGGGGACTTTTCTTATTCAAACCACTATAATTAGTGCCTTAATCCACTGATGGATTTATAATTTGAATAAAGCATTCAGAAACGGTGGAACTATGAATTACAGGGCCTAGCTGTAGGCAATTGGTCATTGGAGAAATACTTTTAAAATGTGTAGTCCTACTCTTTTTCTGTTATTTCCCTCTGCTTTGTGGGTGCTCTCCAGAGAGCAAATCTCTCCCATGTCTTTAATGCCGTGCTATGTAGCCTTTCCTTAGGCCTGAACTATGGAACCCCTGGCCACCATTGGACATTTTAAAATCGTGAGCCAAAACAAACCTTTTCTCTTCTGAATTGTTTCCATCGGGTGTTTTTCATAGCAATGGAAAGAGACTGATAAGCTCACTGAATCTGTCATCTGCTTTTCCTCCAGCTGTGTGGGTCTGCTCTGGTCAGTCCTCTACAGATGGGATGCTCTGCAACTTGCAAGGTTTCTTAACCATCTACTTTTGTACTCCTTGAAATCTTTCTCATGGAACCGAACTGTTGTGTCTTAAGAAACTCAAGTGACAATGAAGTAGAGGGGAACCAGGCACCACTTGGGATCCAGCTTTTAGCCAGTCCCAGCTGCCATGAAATGCCCAGGGCACCTCCTATTTTTCTTCTTAGTTGAGCATCCAAGTGACTTCATGCATGCTTACACCATATGTAAAAGAATAGCTTACTGCTCAGCCAGCTGATTCTACTCAGAGTCATAAAATATGGCAAATATCTTTGTTACTTAATCTACTTTTTAAAAAGATGATTATTGTTGTAAAGGTGGAGTTATTAAGTGGGAGAAAATTACCAAAGAGATCCAGGAGACAAAATGTACGTCATCTTATATATTGGGTCAGAAAACAGTTTGGCCCACAGGCAGTTTATGCTGATTCTATAAAGAAAAAATTTAATTAGCAGACAGCCATCCCTATTCTGTTACAAGCCATCCATAACTGCTTTGATGCTACAATGGAAATTTTGTGCTTGCAACAAACATATGTCTCACAATCCTGAAAGTGTTTGCTCTGTAGTCCCTTACAGAAAAAAAGTTGCTGACCGCTGTACAAAAAATTATGACCCATTATTGTGTGTGAACAGAGGACTGATGAGTGACTGGTTTTGATGAAGAATGCTCTGGTTGCTGTATGCAGACTAAACTGGAGGGAAGGTGGAGTGTGTCAGACGACACAGGTCTATTAAAATTGAGATAGTCAAGGTAGAATCATTTGAGAGTGTGCAGACTACTGAAATGATGGATACATGTTGAAAGTATAGTTAACTGGGTTTTAGACTGATTACCTGTAAACAAGTTCAAGGATTATTCTAAGTATTTTTCTTAACTGAAAAATTACCTGATAAACACAGCTCAACAAATTATTTCTGATGCAGAAAATGTCAAAACGTTTTCTTTATTTGATACTTTAAAAATTATGTTTTACTTTTTTTTCTGATGAGATGATATGGTGTCAATTAGTATATACACGAATATTTCCATAGACAATTATGGGTTTTTCTTATCAGAGAAACATGCTGGGATCCATGTGTCAGAGATGACACTTGTGAAAACAGATCAACATTGCCTTAGGATGAGCCGCCATTAGGGCTTGCTCTTCTGTTCACCATCAATTTCTGCAGGAAACTCTTCTCAATATGGGGTCAGGTGGGTGGTAGGGAACAATGCCTTGTCTTTGTTGAGAGCTGCCTACCCTACTTATTCTTACTCTTGGGTTGTCATTTTAGGTACGTATGAAGACAGGGTGGTTTTGTTAGTTTCGCGCTTGACAAGATAGAGGGGGAAGAGGGGAGAAAGCAGTGGGAGGAAGGAGGGAGGGTTGGAGGGAGGGAGGGAGGGAGAGGGAGAGGGAGAGAGAGATTGAGATTTACATGTAGGACCTGTAGGGTAGCTCTTTTTAAGCAGTTGGGCACACATTTACTTAGCCACGCCTAGGGGCGTGTCCTCCTTAGTGTTGTACAGGAGTCATGTTTGATTTACCACGGTGGCAGCTAAGTGCAGCCTTAATCATATCAGGTTTTGTTTCTGGGTTTTTGTTGTTGTTTTTTTTTTTTTTGCATGACAATTGCAAAGTTCACCTCAATAACGAGAAACTTCTATGGAGAGGTTAAGTTAAGCTGCTTAGATATCATTCAAGAATAAATCCAGCAGGGAGTACATAGACCTCAGTTTCAGCCGTACTGGAAATGCTTAATGTGGAAAAGACAACAAAATGTCTCTTACAGATGTTTACAATTGTTACCCTCAAACCAAGTACTTTACTAGTTTCAACACTAAAATGTGTGACCTGGCTCCTTTCAGGAAATGAGAACCTTTTGAAAAATCTAGAAACTTTTTCTTAGTTAGAAACAGCATGTTTTTCCCCTTCCTTGAAGCCACTTGTTCCTTTAACTTCGAACCCTCCAAAGTTCCCAGCAGGCATCTTCCTTCCCACACCATCTAAGAGTCTAGTCACAGAACTCGCTCCTCTGCATCTCACTGAAGCTACTGGATACTGCTGAAAAACCATCTGAGCACACCACTCTCTGGTGTAACTCTCAGTTCTGTCAAGTGAGGGTGTGTTAGAGGATAACCCTTCTCCTGCTCCCAAAGGCTTGCATCATCCCATTCATTACAAAGTCACAGAGAAGGTAGATAGATAGGGGCAAAGCCTTCTGGGGACATGATATAATGAGGACCATTTGGGGAAGATAAAAGGGGAAGTACAGACAGGCTTTCTGTGGTGTCCCAGAGCCCCAACAGGCCCCAGGGGTCCATAGTTTTCATTATACTTCTTTCTGTTTCCATTATCAACAGCAATGCATATTTCGAGTTACACATATACACATGAATTTATTGTTCTGTGTGACTCGTGACAGTAGGGATAAAGCAAACAGTACTCAAAGGATGGTCGGGTTGGCTCTCCTTTTGATATCTGTTTCTTCATTCAGAACTGCTTTCCAAGTAGCAGTTGGGGGACACCCCTCCTCACCCCTTTCTAGACTGTTGAAGATAAGCATTTGCCCAAATCACCGCCCACAATGAGAATTGGTATCAGATGCAATGTTTAAGCATTGGCGATCTTTCAAGCTTAGGAATGGGATCCCTTTGCAGCTGTGAAGCTGATTCTTGCATTTACGAGCACTCGGTGAGTACTGTGACAGGTTTATTATTTGTTGGCTTTCTCCAGCATTGCACAGTAAAAATTGTTTTCAAAGAGTATTCAAAAGTGGAGCTGGCTGTCACCGTGGCAAAGCGAATCCATCCACTGATATATTTCACTCTCTTGATTAATAACTAGCTCCCTGCTTTGGCATTTCAGGAAAAGTGGGAAGAAAATGAGGCTCGGAGGTCATTAATCCTTTTTCTCCCTCAGACTCCCCTGGGTAGCACACTGTACCATCACCCACATTTCTAACTGCTGATCTCAACAGTTTAATGCTGGTCTCAAACAAGGGATTGCCACCAGGTGTCCCTTCCACTCATTCTAACACTCTTATCTTGATACCCCCCCCCCCCTCCCCCGCACCCCAGGCATGGAAGGAACCACTTCTTAGGAAAAATCTCCGGGGTGAGGCTGGTCTCCTGGAGGACAAAAAGAGCCTTCCGATCAGGTTCTCACGCTGAAATGAGGAGCAGAGGCCAAATTTCCAGAAACTCTGGTTAGCAGAAACAGCCCAGCACACCAGAGAGCAAGTTTGAAGGGAGGCAATCATTTGCACATCCTGAGTCTGTCTCCGTGGTCATTTGATATAATTATTCTTGATGTTGCACCAATTGGGCCGTGAGTTAGCACGGGAGACAGCCGTAACTGTGCATCTGTTCGACAGCACTGAATAAAGCTTTGCTGTCGGGGAGAGAGGCTGTTATTTTTAATGGCTGTGAGAAAGCTCATGATGAAACATCAGGAGTCGTTAAAACAAATCAGCGCCCAAGGAAAGAGTAGTCAGTGGCTATGAGAACCTGGTACCTGTAATTAATCAGAATGTGAAACTTCTGGGGATTAGGACCCTGGGTGTGTTTTAGGTGGGTGTGCTGACGTCTCCTCGGAGCCTGTTCCTGATTTGCTTCATTGCAAAGAGATTAGTGTCCCTCCAGATGGGTTCAAAATCCTGTCTCTCATCCTGCTGAGGATTCAGGATAAAGTGTTCCTGTCAGTTGCCAGAAACCTGGGAGTGTTGCTGTGCGGCTGGACGTGTTAACTTTTGCAGAACATTGAAATTAAGCACAAATATCCTTTCCATCTGTCCCCTGTGGAAAAAAGAAAAAAAAACTCTTCTCGATAAAATTCACTCCATCTTTACTTTTTTTCCACTTTAGCTTTTGATATTCTAAGTGCTTCAAATTGCTTTGCTTTCTACCAAGTGCTACTTTGTCTCGAGAATTAGCATTTTTTATTGTTTGAGGAAAAGGTAGTATAAAATTATTAAATGATTTAGGGGGAAAGTGTGTGAAACTCTTCTAGTGTGCTCTAGGCCATGGAGATAAGTAATGAGGTTCAGTGGGATCCTTCACTTATGTCCTTACTGACTTCACGGGAAGGCTTCTGGGCTTGGGAACTAAACAAGAAGGAATATAAAGGAGGCATTTTCTCAGTGGCTTTCCAGACAAATTACAGGTTCAAATGGACAGCTCTCTCCTTCCTTAGCACAGGAGAAGTGGGAGGGGGCAGTATATGATCAAAACATATCACATGAAAATTTAAAAAATAATTTAAAAAGTTACTATTCTTCTAATTTTACCCACATACATATTTGTATTCTTAATGTTTTTAAATAAATGTGAAAAACATTTGCAAATTTCTTATGTAGGCTATTATGGAAATAGATTTTAAATAACTTTTGGCATGCTCTGTTTTTAAGAAATCAACTTTGAGGTACGGTTTACATATAACATAATCCACATACTTAAATTATACAGTTGATGGATTTTGACAAATGTATACAGTCAAGTAACCATAAATACAGTTAAGTGACTGAAAATTTCTGTCACTTCTTTATGTTCTCTGGTATCCTTTGAAGTCAGTCTCCTTTCCAATTTCTAGCCCTTGGCAACCATCGATCTGCATTTTGTCTCAAACTTCTACCATTTTTAGAATGTCGTATATATGAATCCAGACGATATAGGCTTTATAAACTTTGGTTTCTGGCTTCCATCACTTAACATCTCTGCCTTCCAAGCTTACGCATATTGTTTCATGTATTAGTAGTTTCTTCCTGATGATGAGTGGTACTCATTGTGAAGATGTATCACAAATAGCAATCCAATCACCAGGAGATAGACATTGAACTGTGTCCAGTTTCAGCCATCAAAAATAAAGCTGTTGCTAACATTTGTGAATAAGAATTTCTGTTTCTATGAATAGAATATATTTTGCCTGTAAGCTGGACTTTTCCTATAGGCTTTCATTAGACATCACCCTGCTTTCATGTGGTAAATAAGGACTCCTGTTCTCATTAGCTGTCAGACTGAAGTTTGGGGCACCATACAGCAGAATCTGAAAATACAGGGATTGCTCACTCAAGGGGCTTAATCATGTCCTTCACAAATTCATACGTGATAATACTTTGGAATGTGGCTGTATTGCTGTATTTGGGGACAGAAGCTTTAGAAAAATAATGTAAGGGTCTTATGAGTATATTTTAATGTGATATGACTTGTGCCCCTAGAGGAACAGCAAATTATGACACAAAGTAGACAAATGGATGACTATCTTAAGACATGGACAGGGGGCAGCCAGATTTAGGTCAATGAGAAGCCCGGCTGAAACCATGACCTTGGGCCATTAGCTTCCAAGACTGTGAAAAAAATAAAGACCCCTTGTTTATGTACCACCGAGTTTTGGTTCTTTATTACGGAAGTCCTGGAAGGGAAACACAATGACTTATTTTTTAGAACACCCTTGACAGCAACCCTAACCTTTGATATTGTCTGAGGCGCTGAGCTAGAAAAGTCTCTCTCTTCACAGAGGTTACAGTTGAACAAGCGAAATAAATGGTGAGGAGAAGGGACAAAACCAAACCAAGATGGTAGCAGGAGACCTTGAGAAATAGCATGGGATAGAACACCTGACTGGGGTGTTCCATCCCATTGGAAAAACATTATTAAAGAGCTTAACCCTGAGTGTTGGCTAGAGTGGGCTCTTCCAGGGGAAGAAGGCACTCCACGCAGCCATACTACCAAGTGTCAACTATACAAAAGCTTATATTTTGTCTATGCGTTAGGCTCTTGATAGATATTCTCTCTGGAACTAAGAGAAATAACTAATTCCAGTTTTGTTTGTTTGTTTGTTTTTTCAACTGAGGGAACAGGCTGATAGGTGATGTACCATCTCTCACACCCTCTCCTATCAAGAGATACATACACACTCACATAAAAACACACAGCAGTGTTTTTACCTTTACATTCCTGTCTTAGTTCTATTGCTGTAATAAAACACCATAACCAAAGCAACTTATAAAAGAAAGAGTTCAGTTTTACCTACATTTCAGAGGGTTAGAGTCCACCAGGGCAGAGCAAAGGACAGTTGAGACCTTCCATCTTGATCCACAGCCATAAAGTACACAGAAAGAGAACATTGGGACTCACAGGGGTTTTTTAAAACCTCAAAGTCTGCCCTTAGGGACATTTCCTTCATCAAGACCACTCCCCATAATCCTTCCCACTAGTATTCAAACACATAAGCCTATGAGATTCAATCTCCTTCAAGCCCCACATTTCCTATGTGTTTTATACCCCTGTTGCTCTCTATTTTGGAGAATGTATTTCTGAGTGTAACAAATTACAACACACATACAAACAACCCCCCCCCCAAAAAAAAATCTAAAACCACCAACAGTAACAGTCCCCCAAACCAAATACCTGGAATAAGTTGTACTAAAAATATTTTCAGATCCTAAATTTTTTGTTTCTTTGTTTTCAGTTTTTCTTAAAGTTGGTCTTCCTGACAGCATACTGGAGAGTGAGTCTTTTGGCCTAACTCATTTTTAGCCTTGTAATAAATCATACATCACTCCTCGAAAGGGTATAAAACTTATTTGACATAAGGGAAAAGTTGTAAGACCTCATGATTCAGTTTAGGTAAAAGGTATTTGCAAAATAGACTGCTTGGAAGGGTGAATCTGCTAGCAATTAGAGTGGTTTCTTAAAAGAAAATTTAAAATTTTGTTTTTACGAGTGTTTGGCCTTCATGTGTACCTGGTACCTGGGGAGGCAGAAAGGGGTGTGGTATCCTGGAATTAGAGTAATAGACCATTACCAATAGCCATATCACTGCTGGGAATCAAATACTCTAAATCTTGTGTAAGAGCAGCAATACTCCTATCCACTGAGACATTAGTCTAGTCTGACAGTAACTGGGTTTTTGTTGTTTTTGTTTGTTTGTTTTTAAATGATAAATTACTATTGGATTTAAAGGAAGAAAAATTTCAAAAACTTTCAAGTGATTTGATGATATTGGCATGACCAAACTCTTTCAATTCCATTTACTTATTTGCAAAATAGGTTTTTAGGGATTAGTTTAAAAAATGAAATGTAATCGTAAAAAGAGCCATTGACCTTGTCGTGTGGCCATGCAATACAATTGAAAACAAGCAAGAAACGAAATTCCTACCTTCTTAGTGGGGTCAGTTCCAACGAAAGCTGATTTCAAGCTTATGTGTATATTCTTTAATTCTGGTTAAAATAATTTCTGCAGTGATAACGCAAACCTAAATCTTATATTTACACATTTATGCCCATATGCATTAGAAAATAACAATTTATTTTTAGAATGTCATTTGGATATATGATTGAGTCATCAATCAATAACAGGCTTTTTAATCAAAAGCATGTCAGGTAGAATATTCTGTGAGAATATTATTGAGAATTAAAATAGAATTTTTACTTAAACTTTATTTTATTTTGTATTTATTTATTTATTTATTTATTTATTTATTTTTTTGCTTTTGTTTCTTTAAACAGGCTCTTCCTATTTAGCAAGGGCTGGTCTTCAATTCACGATCTTTTCAACTTAGCTTGCTGAATTTCGGGGTTGCAGGCATCGGCTACCATGCATGGCAACAATAGAATTGATGGAAAGAGGAAAAAGGCTCAATGTAAAATGCCTGAATGTTAAACAGATATGTATAGTGCTCAAATTTCCCTGAATGTTAATTGAGTAATTTATCTAATTACTGATGAGTTTCACTGTTAACACATGCTTGGATAAGTCTTTTACAGCTGTTTGAATAGAAGATCAAATTAAACATGGCCCATCTTTAGAAGCACCGTGAAAATGCATGGATTCTACACAGCATGTTCTGGTTTCCTTGTGTGTGAATCTTCCTGCCAATTAGGTTTATTGATGAGGCCTCCTATCCACTTGGAGCTCGAAGTCTCTCTCATCATCTGTGTCTCTCTGCATCCTTGCTTCTTCCCACCTCTCAGTCTAGAACATAAAGTATTCATACAAATGGCCTGCGTTTTCTTATGATTCACAAACTATATACTGCTTAATAGCTTAGTTTCTGGCTGAAACAGCTAAAATCCAAGTTTATATCTATAATTTTACATTCAAAACTTAATCCTGTGCCATTCAGTTTTTCCAGTTTTGAAATGTGGATGATTATAGACATGGATATTCTAAGAAATAAATTAGTTAACACATGTAAAGGGTTAATACCTGTGTGCTATTATTAGGAGTAATTAGTACTGCTATGCTATTATTATAACATTAGAGTTTAACGTTCCTGTGCTGTTATTATAGCAGGAGGTATTAATAATATAGTTATACTTTTATTATTGCAGGGAGGTTTAATAATATAGCTATACCATTATTATAACAGGAAGGTTAATACTGCAATGCTATTATTACAGCAGGAGGGATTAATGCTGCTATACTTTTTTTTATTATAGAAGTGATAAATACCGATATAATATTATTATAATGAGAGGGATTAATACTGCAGTACTCTATGCTAGTGTTTTAACAAGAGTGATTAATACCTGGTATGCTGCTTTTAAGAATTTTATACATGGTTTTCTGATTTTTCCTAAGTTTATCCATCATTTTTGCTCTTAGTAGCTTATGTATACTCTAAGAAACTCTTTAAAAATTTGAGTACATATTAGAGCATCTATCAGTTAATTTTGCTTTTAGTATATTTCCATAACACTTACAAGTCACATAGCCCTTTTTATACTCTTTCAATTCCACTGAATGCCAAGATTTCCACTTTATTTTTTAGACTGAATTTTATATATAACTTGAGAATTATCATCCATAAAGTGCGGAGGTTATAGATTCTCAATGAATTGGAGATTATTTATTTATATTGGAATTAATGATTATATCAGGTTGATGGGTCCCTAGCAACCAAATACCCTTGCCTTTTCTCGGGAATAGCCTTTGGATTTTCTGATAAATTATTTGCTCAGGGTATTTAAAGAGTATTGAGAGAAATTAGTATTGAGAAGTTTGGACTTAAACCTTCTGTAGCTCCTTACCACTTTGTAACCGTTCTTTCACTTTCTCCATCATCATTCATGACCATTGCTCTTGGTTAACTTTCCCTCCCTATTTACTTTCAAAGATTTATTTTATTTATGTGTGTGTGTGTGTGTGTGTGTGTGTGTGTGTGTGTGTGTGTGTGTGTGTAGATGTCTGTAGAGGCCAGAGAAGAGTATAGAATCCTCCAGAAATGAGATCCTATGGAAGTTATTGGAATGTTTAGCCTCCTGACATGGATGCTAAGAACAGAACTCAAGTTCTCTGGAGGAGCAGAGTAGTTACATACATCTCACAGATAAAATGTTTGGAGGATTTCCTTCTGTGTTACCTTGAACACTTACTGTTGGTGGACCAGCATCATCTTCAACTTTCCATTTACTTTTGAATTATTGAAAGGGAGATCATCAGATAATCTAGAACAACATATTTTGTGGAGCATTCTCTTTACTTGAGTTGCAGGCATTGGAATACCTATTGTAAAGTGGAAAGGAAGCAAGACAATTATTAATGTTATGACATTGGAAATTTAATTATTTTCTCACTAACTTATAGCTGATGAATGTTAGATGGGGTTTTGAAAGCAAAACTGTACACTTTTAGGAAAGCTTCCAAGCCAAGGAGCATATGTACAATAATTTAGTTTATCTCAGTTCATTTATTTTTTCCGTTCACTAATAACTTTATTTATAGGGCAGTATTAAATACTTCTGTGTACAGATAGGTAACTAACAGATGTTAACAGTCTGATATAATGCTTTTGTTAAATTTTATGTTGTGAATAATATGTTACTTTTGAAAAGGTAAAATTTATGTTATGTATATTTCACTTGATGCCTCTTGACTTTTCAAGTATTTTTTTATGAATGGTAACAAAATAATAGAGTAATTTTTTTAAGTCAGAAGACTTTTCTCCATTCATAATCACTGCTATAAGTTCTATATGCGTGTGTGTGCTTAGAAATAACTAGGCTTCTCAATAAAAAGCTGCAGTATTATATCATCTGGGGAATAAAATCACAAGTAAATCTCATAGTAAAATGCTCATGGGAATTAGAAGTTATGATTATTCCCAGCAGTTCAAATGCTCTTGACATAGCATAAGAAATTAATGCAGTAACCCAACATGTATGTGAATGCACAGTTTATACAATATGAAAAATATGTCATTCAGTATCACAAAATTTTTTAATTTTTACTTAAAAACTCAATAGTTTGACATAAATTTAAGTAATTAAAACTGTGGTAATAATAATAATAATAATAATAATAATAATAATACTGGTAATAATAATGGTAAATCAGTTGACTGCTTGTGATGTACTATTTTTATTCCTCACATTGTTCTTTTTCAGATGAACATGCTTAATTTTTACAACCACATTATGGCACAAGTTTTACTATGACTCATATTTAAGGAGGTGTGGGAAGCTGTTGAAGGCAGTTAGAGAGGTTGCAGGACCAGGATTATATAAAGCTATTTTCCCTCAGTACTCATATTTTATAGTATGTATTCTCTATTCTATATTCTGTATTCTTTATTCCATTTTCTATATTGTCTTTCTATTTGGGAAAACTGGGGACAATGTTTTTCCCTACTTATTTTTTCTCTAACAGATTTTAAAAAATATTATGATTCAAACATATTCTGGATTCTTTCCTCCCATTCACTTTCTTTTCTTCCAAAATGAAAAAAGATATTAATTAATAAAAAGGAAGAAAAGGTTTTAATGTCAAAACAACTTCATAATTACTCATTCAAATATAGCTTTAAAGTATAGATTGTGCAATAGTGTCCCTATACTTTGGAAGAACCTCTGCATGATTTTATTGTTTTTATATCCATGTTTCTTAAATAAATTTTCCCACAGGCTTTATGTTGTATAGGAATTAAGCAAAATAAAAATTGAAACAAAAAGCAAAACAAAACAAAAACCAGAAAAATAAAAACAAAAACAAAACCCAAAACTTAGACAAAATTAAACAACAGCAGCAACAAAACCCACCAAAGTGAGAAGAAACATAGGAGAGAGAAGATCTGAGGTCTATGTCCGTCCTCAGGAAAGGCTACAGAGTGGTAACCAGTCCTGAATGTGTCACGTTGCTCTGTCTAATGCTGTAGAGCACAGCTAACACAGTTATTTGGCAGCCTTGATTCACTGGACACCTTTCATTTCACTTTTTTGCAAATAGCCATTTACTCTTCAAAATAACCTCCATGAGTAGTTAGTGCAGTTGGTAATTTGACCCATTTTATAGGTAAAGAATGTAAAATATGGAGATGTAAAGCAATTTAACAAGGGTTTTGAACCTAATTATTTATTAGGTTGACATTTGAGTCCTATTTTCCTTTAGAGCTGGTGTCCTCAACAAATATGTCTGTTGGCATACTTACTATAGAAATTTTAGAAACTATATCTTCAAATAGAAAATAAAGTCTAGCAATAATTCTTTAAGAATAAACTATACTGTTCATTTGACTGGGGAACCTTATATTCCAGGCAATTTAAACTTCAAATTTATTGCTGGGGGTGGGGGGAAGAGTTTGAAAAAAAGTAATACTTTCAAAGGCCACAAAGTTAATTTACATGCCAAAGTACATTTTCAGAGGGGGAAACTATATTTTGAAAATCTGAAGCTTTTCCTAAGTTGAAAGTGTGTCTTACATTTGGTTTAATTTATCTTTCTTTTTCTTTTTTAAATGCTGGATCCTTATTTACTTTGGATCTCAAATTTAGCTCTGAACCTGGCCAGGTGCTCTACTTCAGAGCAGTGGTGTCTGGGGACAAAGAATCTTCCGCTGCAGCGTATGCCTGTGGTTTTCTCTAATGGTGATGGATCATTGGGGGCATGCTATTCCCCATGCAGTTGTTCTGGGATTATGTTTTATAATCTAGCCACTTTTGCTTGACACACTTAATATGCGGGCTTTCTGGAAAGTACATTAACTCTTTCAGAAGACTAGATAGTATGTAATATTCTGAAGTTGGAATTTCCTATGTCATCCTCCTGAACCCTAAAATAATAAATTTTACTTCCAGATGTGCCCAGCTTTGGAGAAACAAGATCTCAAGTCCCAAGAGAAGTGATTCAGTGAATGTTGATGATGATGATAATGATGATAATGATACCAGAGATATAAACTAATCTGATGTGTTCGTAACTAATATAATGTTATTTTCATTTCCTGCCTAACATTTGTCTGAACTATCTCATTGAGTCTGCACAAATATACCTTACACATTTTTATTAAATTTAATATGTTTAACCTTTATTTCTCTTGTTTTAAATGTATGACATAAATAACCCATATTTTAATATTAATATTTTGTGTTATTTATTTTTCACTTTAATGATTTTTGTATCTTACAATTAAACGTAATACTTTGGATTTTGTTAGTACAAGATGAGTATTTTTTTATCTGAGATGCTTGGAAAAGGAACATTCTGAATGTTTTAGATTTTTGATTATTTGCACATTCAGTTAGATATCTTTGGGATAATATTAAAATCTGAGCACAAAGTGTGCTTGTCTGGATAGAGAGATCTTGGCTTATCTCTGCAGAACTGATGGAAGACAAAAGATGAGCTATTCATTTTAGGTCATAGTGTAAAGTACATGAGTAGTGATAGATAGATACTTAAAATTTCTAGCACTCACTGTAAAGATAAATATGTATTTAGACATATTAGACATCCCAAGCCTGAGAGGATTTAAATGCATAGTAAATTTTTTAAGAGTTGTTATGCTGTGGTGACCAGGTTTGTCAACATGGTTTATAGTAATGTTTTAATCACAGGCTCAGAAGACAATAGGAATCAAAATAATTTCAAGATAATAAATAAGGTTTGTATACCATTATTTTCAACATTCTTTTATTTAAATAGCATTACTGAGTTTATAAAAATTATAATTAACCTTCATTGGTCATTTACTATATACCAGATAGTGTTACAAATGAATGATATATATTATCTCACATTCTGGATGTTGATTTGATACAATAGGAAACATCCAGAACATACCAAAATGTAAGTTCTCAGAAATGTTAATTCACATGAAAGTTGAATATGCCATGTGCATAGCTAAGCCACTGAAATGTGAATGTGAGATACCAGTTCACCATTCTTTCATGGTTAGAGTTTCCTTGACTAAACTTGTACTAAACATTTTGTATTATTATCACATTGATGTGGCCCTATGTTTTTTACTTAATAATACAACTTAAACATTGTTTAAAAGGTGTATATTTTATTTTAAATTACAACGATAAGTGGATTAATTTAGTTAAAACTCAGCTTGTACAGTCCAACATGTCTTTAATTAGTTCCTTAACTTTTAAGATAGTGGAAGAAAACCGGAGGTGTATAATTAAAGAGGAAATTCAATGTGATCATTTGGGAACTAAATATATAAAATTTCAGATGGCTTCTCATTTTAACAAGTATCATAGTTACATTTCAACAGAGAACAAAGCGAACAAAGGTATATTGTTATATGATAAAGGCCAGACTCATATAAATCCTCTTGACTTCCTTTCTGGACACATATTCCCCTTCTTAGTTAAACCTAACTTTGTCTCTTTTATGTTTGACCTAGGGATGTTATGATAAAGTGCATCATTAGCTATCTCCCCACTTCTATATGCATAATCTCTGTATTTGAATAATGTTTACTTTTTAAGAAATAAATCACTTTCTCTTTCTATTTTACACCCAGGACTCCTGTTTTTTGCCTTTGAGATCACTGATTCAGTTTCCCACTATCCTGCCATAGCTTTTTTATATCCTAAATGTTGGAGATTTCACATTTTAAAACTAGTTCATTTATGTATCTATCTACTGTTTGAGGGATGATAACCAAATTTAATCAATGCCTCAAAATAAGATGGGTCTTCTGATTCTTCTTAAACTTGTATCCCACTAAATGCTATTGTTAGGACTCTGACCATTTGAGTTTCCATTTGGAGGTCTCATATTTTATTTGGACAGTATTATTTGTATAAACCTCTCTCTCTCTCTCTCTCTCTCTCTCTCTCTCTCTCTCTCTCTCTCTCTCTCTCTCTGTGTGTGTGTGTGTGTGTGTGTGTGTGTGCGTGCGTGTTTGTATTTAATGGGGCATATCATAGAGTTCAGAGGGCAACTTGTAAAAGTAGTTTTCTTATTCTCCTAGGTGAGCCCAAGTTATGTTGTGTGTCTTGGCAGCAAGTTCCTAAACCATTGCCTTCTGAGCCATCATACTAGCCAAAGACATTATGTTTTGGACCAGAATATGTCTTGCACTTATTATTAAAACTTCAAGTTTGTTATTTTTTAGCATATTATAATATTTTGAGGTATAAGTGGCCTTAAGTTAGGATTCTTCTATGACCATTTTTGGCTTTGTTTTTCAACTTTATGAAGGTTCAAAAGTGACAGGAATTCATTGGAAATTGCACTTGAAATTTTGTAGATTGTTCTGTTGCCAGCCTAGTGTTATGAAGCTACATCATTTGTAATAGTGGGTAATGGCTGTGAGTCCTAGCTCCCAGTCAGTCATATACTTACTAAGTTAAATCATATAAAATAGGATTTGTCATATTTTGTCACAAACATGTACTAATAAATGTGTTATGAGACAATTTAAGGGTGACTCAGATGAGACATGATAGTTGCTGTAGGGCAGACATATTGAACACATTTTTCACATGTGATACTTTCAGCTGATCAGGTTTTTGTTGTTGTTGTTTTTTTTTAACCATGCTGTATGTCCAAAGGCATCTGTAATGTACTATATTTTTAAAAGATTGCTCACTTTACGACCTAATGAATATTTATTCATTCTTCAAAATGAAGATTTGGTGCTGTGGGACTATGCTCTTGTACACTGCAAATATTTGTCATTTCAAATATTAGTTTAATGCTGATTGGCTGGAAGCTAGGCAGACATGGAGTATAGGTGGCGTGACCAGACAAGGAGAATTCTGGGAAGAGGAAGAGTGGGGAAGATGCTAGCAAGATGCAGAGGAAGAGAATCAGAATGCCACACTGAGAAAAAGGTCCCAAGCCATGTAGATCAACATAGATAAGAATCATAGGTTAGTTTAAAAGTAAAAGTTAGCAAGTAATGAGCCTGAGTCATAGACCAAACAGTTTATAATCAATATAAGCCTTTGTGCTATTATTTGGGAGTAAATTAGCTGGACACAGAAATTTCTGACTATAATTTACTGTGGAATGTACAGGCCCTAGATGCTCCTAATCACCTGGGGGCCAGTCTAGCCTCAGTCAGTTCAATCCAGTTATAACTGTGTGTTATATATTTGTATGTGCTCATAGCACTTCCTGATAGCCATAAGGACCCCTTGAGTGGGCACTTACTTCCTCATAAGCCAACCTAGGGGCCTTGACAACAGAGGCAGAGTCCTGATGGGAGATGACCTGACCAGCAAGAGATGACGATGTTGCAGCAGAAGATGCTAGCAAATACAGCCTTCCTCCCTAGCTAGGTGATGGGTATATAAGGCTTGTCTTTTCCACAATAAACTGTGCTTTCTTGTTTCAACTAGCTTCCAGCCATTGTACTTTGTGCCTTCCAGCCCCCTCTTTCAAGGGGAACTAGTAAGGCCTAAGAAAAGAGCAAAAATTCAGAGCTAAGTTCTTTGGGAAGAGCTTATATTGACCCCCCCAAACCTTCTTGATCATCTTTGACCTTGTGTTGGTTTCTAGTGATAAATGTTCTAGTGCAATGCTGTTATTTCCTTTTATGTCTATATCTCTATATACATTTAGCTTCTTCAACATGTGGTCTTGTTTCAAAAACACCTTAAATCTTTGGAGAATCTTATAAAAGGGTGTGGGAGAGACCTTTGGATACTTGTTCTAGTTGTTGGTTTAGACGGGCTTAGTGGTCAAGACAGAAGACTTTAGTCAAGGTAGTAGGGTTATTAACAAAATAGCTTTTCCCCTAAGTCCGGGTCAGCAGGAAAAAATGCTGCAGGCCAGGACTCCTCATTAAAATCCAGTTCACTAGACACCTCATCTATAAATCTGTCCCATCACCCAGGAACTTTAGTGGCTACTTAAGACTCACACTTCCTCAGCATCAAGAGGTGAGTGACATTTCACCCAGGTCAGCCAGAGAGTCCAGTCTCACTGACACAGGCCTTGGAACATCACCCTTGGAACACTACTCCCACAAATTACTCCTCTAAATCCAGGACAGCAGGGAATAACCCTGCAAGCCAGAAATCCCCATTAAAGTCCACTTCACTGAATCTCCCCATGTAAAAATTCTTCCCCAACTCCCAAATCATCCCATCACCTGTCAACTTCAGCAGATATCCAAAACCTATAGTTCCTCAGCACCTATTGGATCAATAGAGTTACCTAAGACCCCCAGTTTCCCAATACCTATTGGATCATGAGAGGTACCTGAGACTCACAATTTGACAGCACCTATTGGATCAAGAGCTCCTAGAGGATCCAGAGTTCATATTAGATGAAGATTGGATCTCTAAGACAAAGAATTAGCCAGCTCCTATTGCACCAAGAACAGTTCACTGTGACACAGAACACACGACCTCCAAGCCCAGATTGGACCAAAAGAGGCTTCCTGAGACACAGACACAGACAGAACAGATTGAACCAAGATCAGCTCCCTGAAATGCAGACAGATTCTACAATGGGCAGTTGAAGAATACAACATAAAAAACAGTACGGCACCACCAGAATTTGGTGTTTCTACAACAAAAAGACATAAATATGACAAAGTAGAAGTGGTAAAAGGAAACAAATTTAAAAATCAACTTTATGGAGACAATAGAAGCCTTAAAAGAGGAAATAAAAAACTCCCTTAAAGAAATAGAGAAAAAGACAAACAAAACATTGAAAGAGATCAACAAGTCCCTTAAATAAAGTAAAACCAAGAAAAAGCAATGGCACAGGTGAAGGAAACATTTCAAGTTTTAAAAATTGAAATAGAAGCAGTAGAGAAGAAACAAGCCGAGGGAATAATGGACATAAAAATATCTGAAGAAACAAACTGGAACTACAGATGCAAGCATAACCAACCAAATGCAGGAGATGGAAGAGAGAATCTCTGGCATGGAAGATTCCATACTGAAAATAGAGAGTCAGTCAAAGAAAACACTAAAACCCAAAAAGTCATAACACAAAACTTCCAGGAAAACTGGGACACCACAAAAAGACCAAATCTAAGAATATAGGAATAGAAGGAGAAGAATATCAGCTCAAAGGCACAGAAAATATATTCAACAAAATCATAGAAGAAAATTTTCCCCAATCTAAGGAAGGAAATGCCTATAAAGATACAAGAAGATTACAGAACACCAAAAGATTAGACACCCCTTGAACCAGAAAAAAATATCTGCTGGCCATATACTAATCAAGCTACTAAACCTATTGAATAAGAAAAGAATATTAAGAGCTGCAAAGGAAAAAGGCCAAGTAACTTATAGAGGCAGATTCATCAGAATAACACTAGACTACTCAATGGAAACAATGAAAGCCAGAATGTCCTGGACAGATGTTATACAGATACTAATAGATCACAGTTGCCAATTCAGATTACAATACTCTGCAAAACTATTAATCACCATAGATGGAGTAAACAAGATATTTTATGACAAAACCTGATTTAAATAATACTCATCAACAAATCTTGCCCTACAGAAAGCATTAGAGGGAAAATTTGATCCCAAGGAAGCTATATATAGCCACAAGCAATAGATAATGTCACAGAAGAAAAAAAGAAGGGAACACATATACACACAATACCACTTAAATAACAGGAATCAACAATCACTGGGTTATTAATATTCCTTAATATCAGTGGACTCAGTTCACATATAAAAAGACACATGGTAGCACACTGGATACAAGAAAAGAATCTATCCTACTGCTGCATCCATAGCTCAACTTCAAAGACTGGTTCATAGTAAAGGGTTGGGAAAGGATCCAATAAAATAGACTTATTTGCAGGGGGGGGTAGTATTTTCTTTAATTTTGCTAAATACAAATAGACTGGATATTGTAACTGTAATTCTTACTTGATGGCTATTTTGTTATGTGTAATTTTTCTATGTTAAAGTTGAAACCTTCTTTTTTGATTAGACAGAAACAGAGAGGTGATTTGGGAATGTCGCTCTGTGTGTTGTGAATATCAATCTTTAAAGGGCTATTTTAGCCAATGACAAGTACTATGAAAAGCAGGCAGGGAAATCAGAATAGGTAGTAAGAGGGCAGAGACATAGAGAGATCGAGCCAGACACCCAAATTAGAAACATGTAAGGAACACAGGTGAGCCACAGGCCACATGGCAGACAGATTAATGAAAATGTGTTGAGTTAAGATGAAGGAACTGGCTAGCAATGTGCCTGAGCCATTGACCAAACAGCATGAAATAAAAGAAAAAAAAAAGCTGGAGTAGCAGGTGTAGCTATCTTAATATATACCAAAATAGACTTCAAACTAAAATCAATAAAAAGAGATCAGGTTGGATATAGTAATATCCAGATTAATATCCAATACCTCAGAAAAAAATCCATCAAGATTTAGTCTCAGTCCTGAATATTATATGTCCCCAATTCAAGGACACCAACAAATGTAAAAGAAACACTATTAAAGCTTAAACCTCACATCAAACCTCACACACTAATAGTGAGAGACTTCAATACCCCACTCTTACCTATGTATAGGTCTACCAGACAGAAGCTTCAGAGAGAAATAAGAAATCAACAGATGTTATGACCCAAATGGACTTAATAGATACATACAGAACTTTCCACTGAAACACAAAGGAATATGCCTTCTCAGAACCCCATGGAATTTTCTCTAAATTTGACCCCATACTCAGTCATAAACCAAGTATGAATAAATACAAAAATGGAAATAACTCCTTGTATCCTAACAGACCACCATGGTCTAAAGTTAGATTCCAACAACAACACAAACCACAGCAAGCCTACAAAATCACAGAAACTGAACATTTCTCAGTTGAACCACCTCTGAGTCAAGGAAGAAGTAAAGAAAGAAATCAAATACTTCCTAGAATTTAATGAAAATGAATTGACAACATATCCAAACTTATGGGACACAATGAAAGCAGTGTTAAGAGGAAAACTCATAGCACTAGATGCCTGAAAGAAAAACCTAGAGAAATCTCACAGAAGAGACCTAACTGCACAGCTGGAGGCCTTAGAACAGTTAGAAGCAAACTCACCTAGGAGTAGACAGCAGGAAATAATCAAACTTAGGGCTGAAATCGATACAATAGAAACAAAGAGAACCATACAAAGAATCAATGCATCAAAGAGTTGGTTATTTGAGAAAGTCAACAAGATAGACAAACCCTTATCAAAACTAACTAAAAGGCAGAAAGAGGGAGTATCCAAATTAATAGAATCAGAAATGAAAAGGGGGACATAACAACAGACAGATAACACTTACCAAAGTTAAATAAAGACCAAATAAATGATTTATAGAATTAGCAGGTCATACTTTAAAAACCTATACTCCACTAAAATGGAAAACATAAAAGAAATGGACAGCTTTCTGGACAGTTACCAGTTATCAAAATTTAATCAAGACCAGATAAATGACATAAAATAGGCCTGTAACTCCCAAGAAAAGAGGAGCTCTTATTAAAAGCCCCCCCCCCCCCCAACAACAACAACAAAAATCCCTGAACCAGATAGTTTCCATGAGAAATCTAGTAGATTTTCAAAGAACAACTAATACCAATACTACTCAAATATTTCCACACAATAGAAACAGAAGGAACATTGGAAAACTCTCTTTATGAGGCTACAATCACCCTAATACCCAAGCCACACAAAGAAAGAATTACAGACCAATCTCCCTTATGAATATTGATGCAAAAATACTCAATAGAATACTGGCAAACTAAATTCAAGAACATATCAAAAATTATCCACCATGATCAACTAACTAGGCTTCATCCCAGAGATGACATTTTTCAACATATGAAAAATGTCAATGTCATCCATCATTTAAACAACCTAAAGGACACAAAAATGATCATTTCATTAGATGCTGAAAAATTCTGTGACAAAACCAACATTTCTTCATGATAAAAGTCCCAGGGAGATCAGAGATACAGGGGAAAATACCTAAACACAATAAAGATAATATACAGCAAGCCGACAGCCAACATCAAACTAAATGAAGAGAAACTCACAGCAATCCCACTGAAATCAGGAACAAGACAAGGCTGTCCTCTCTCCCCGTCTCTATTCAATATAATTCCGGAAGCCTTAGTTAAAGTAATAGGACAACAAAAGGAGGTTAAGGGGATACAAATTGGAAAGAAAGAAGTCACAATATCACTATTGCAGATGATATGACAGTATACATAAGTGCCCCCCCCCAATTCTACCAAGGAATTCCTACAGCTGATAAACACTTTCAGCAATATGGATGGATACAAAATTAACTCAAAAAAATCAATAGTCCTCCTATACGCAAATGATAAAAGGGCTGAAAAAGAAATCAGGGTAGTATCACCCTTTACAGTAGCTGCTAATAGCATTAAATATCTTGGAGTAACTCTAACCAAAGAAGTGACAGACCTGTATGACAAGAACTTTAAATCATTAAAGAAAGAAATTGAAGAAGATATTAGAAAATGTAAAGATTTCCATGTTCTTGGATAGGTAGGGTAAGCATAAATGCATAAGTAAAAATGGCAATCTTACCAAAGCAATCTACAGATTCAATGTGATCCTCACTAAAGTCCCTACACAATTCTTCACAGACTTTTAAAGAACAATACTCAGCTTCATATGGAATAAGAAATAACCCAGAATTGCTAAAACTATCCTGTTCAATAATAGAACTTTGGTGACATTACCATCCCTGACTCCAAGCTCTACTATAGAGCTACAGTAATAAAAACAGCTTGTAATGGCACAGAAACAGACATGTGGATCTATAGAATAGAATAGAATTGAAGGCCCTAACAGTCATACACACACTTTTAAGAACTTTATTTTGGACAAAGAGGCCAAAATATATAAAATGGGAAAAAAAGAGCATCTTCAACAAATTGACATAAGTAGATGGTGGTTTGTAGAAGAATGCAAACAGATCCATATCTATCAGCCTTCACAAAACTCATATCCAAAGACCTCAACATAAACCCAGTTACACTGAATCTAATAGAAAAAAGTGGTAAATATTCTTGAACACATTGGCACAGAAGACCACTTTTTAAAAGTAACACCAATAGCACAGACACTGAGTATAGCAATTAATAAATGGGACCTTATGAAACTGAGAGGCTTTTGTAAGGCAAAGGACATGGTCAGTAAGTCAAAATTACACCGTACAGAATGTGAAAACATCTTCATCAGCCCTACACTGGACAGAGTAGTGATCTCTAAAATATATAGGGATCTCAAGAAACTAGAGCCCCAAACCCAAATAAGCCAATTGGAAAATGGAATTCAGAGCTATATAGAAAACTCTCAATAGAAGAATTACAAATGGCTGAAAGACACTTAAAGAGTTGCTCAACATTCTTAGCCATTTGAGATATGCAAATCGAAACCACTCTGAAATACCATCTTACACCTGTCAGAATGGCTAAGATCAAAAACACAGATGACAGCCTATGCTGGAGAGGATGCGGAGCAAGGTGAACATGCCTCTGTTGTTGATGGGAGTGTAAACTTGTTCAGTCACTCTGGAATAGAACATGGTGATTCCTCAGAAAACTGGGAATCAATCAACCCAATGATCCAGCAATACCACTATTGGGCATATACTCAAAGGATGCTTCCCCGAGGGTATTAGCTCAACTATGTTCATAGCAGCATTATTTGTAATAGCCTGAACCTGGAAACAACTTAGATGCCCCTCAACTGAAGAACAGATTTTTAAAAATGTGGTAGATCTACACAATGGAGTACAATGGAGTTTAAAAAATGAAATTCTAAAATTTGCAGGCAAATGGATGGATCTGAAGAGTATCATCTTGAGTGAGGTAACAGATCCAGAATGATCCAGAGTGGGTATGTACCCACTCATAAATAGACTTTAGAATGAAAGGCAAGGATAAGCAGGCTATACCCTCCCAGCAGCTAGGTAACAGGAGAAACTTATGTGGCGCATCCCTATATCTTCCTGGGAAGGAGAAATAGAGAAGATCTGAGAAAATTGTGATCATACAAAGAAAGAGAGCAAGGGGAAGTAAGAGAACTTGAGAGAATGGGATAGTGGTGGTGGTGATGGGGCAACAGAGAGGGAGAGCAAAGAAGTGGATATTGTGAATGAAGGAGCCAATGTGGATTAGACAGAAACCTGTTGCTAGGGAAACACCCAAGAACCCACAAAGTAAGGCCAGCTAGGACTCCAAGCAATAGTGGAGAGGGTGCCTAAACTGGCACTTCCTTATTGTCATATGAATGACCGACCACTCCAATTGCCATTATTAAACCCTCATTTAGCTGCTGATGGAGGCAGATTCAGAGATCCATAGCTAAACACCAGATTGATCTACTGGTCCAGCTGAAGAGATGTAGGATAGATTGCATGGGGAAAGGGATCAGGATCATGGTGGGGATATTCATGGAATAGGCTGTCCTGTGCTGTTGGGAGCTTGCAGACTCTGAAATGTCAGCTTCATAGAATGGATCTGGATGCTCTGAATGTAGATGACAATTGAAAGGCCTGGGGAGTTTATTGAGCCTCTAGCAACTGTACCTGAGTCTATTCCAGGCCCATGAACTGGTTTCTCCAAGTCCATGCCTAGTGAGAAAATATCTTTCTCAGCCTTGGTAATTGCAGGGAGGGACTCGGTCCTATCTCAGTTGGATATGCCAGACTGGATTGACTCACCTTGGCATTACTTTCTCTCTCTGGGAAGTGACCATTTGTGGAGGGGAAGCTAGGGAAGGACTGGGAGAAGAGGCAGAAGAGGAAGCAGAGGTGGATATGGAAATTTCCATTTAATTAAAAAAAAATCTAAAAAAAAAAAAAATCAAAAACACAACAGAAAAAAAAAAAAAAAAAAACAGCTCCAAATAAAAAAGAGCTAATGACTGTGGGCAAAATCATCTCATAACAGACACGTACTCTGAACTGAAGGTCACAGTTTGAGGGTCCTTAACTTTTCAGCCATTACAGGCTTTGTCCATTTAAGGACTTAAAAACGTTAGTATGTGTATATATTGAAGTTCTTTTTATTTTAATTTTGGATTTAGTTAGGGAAGAGAAGATAGAGAAGTTAGAGTTATAGAGAACAGGTTTTTTATTTAAAAATTTCTTTTAATTGGTAGCTTATAATTCTGATGCGATGTATTTGAGCCACTTTGCTCATAGGTTAATATAACAGGAGTCTGGGCTGGAGAGATGATTTCCTAACACGAATACTTGCTGCTCCAGCCCAGATTCCAAGATCAACTTTTCCGTACCCACATTTTGTCATCTACTATTCATATCAATTCTAGGGCATTTGTTATCCTCTTCTGGCTCCTGAGGGAACCAGACATGAATGTGCTGCAATGTGTAGCTGTACGAATAAAACGCTCATGCACATAAAATATTTCTTAAGAATAAAAGAATGCTTTTTTCAGAGTTAATGATGCTGAGTCTCAGATTTCTACCAAACATTATTTTTGACAAAGCTTACATCCAACGGATATCACAGTGTTTTCAACATCTTAAAATTAAGGAAAATTGGAGAGTGTCTACAGATTCTATCATGTAAAAACAAAGGTCAGCACTGCATAAAGAAAACAATTTTTTTTATGGCTGGTGAAAGATGAACATATATAGCTGTGAAAATGTATACTCATCCAACACAACCTTCATTTTTTTATACACTTGCTGACTGTGGATCTCTTTTATTTCCCCTCCCTCCAGTTTTCTGTGCTATTATCCACTTTTAGATAATATCAGCTTTAAGAGACCATGGTGATATGGCCGTAATAAAGGCAGAATCTCAAAAGGAAAGCCTGCTTTAACAACCCATGTAACCATTTTCAATCTCTACTAGTGCTTCCCTCTATTCAGAACTTCTAAATTGAACAATACCCAAGTTTGTGAAATAGATACTTAAGTCGAACACACAGTAAAAGGAAGAACTAAAGAAAGGGCAGAGCACATTAAATGGGACCATCAATTCCTCTAGCACCACATTCTGTTTAATCAGGGTCTGTAGAGAAAATTGATCTCTCCCTTAAACTTTGTAACACAGACACTGTTTCTGCAGAACTTGTCTAATGCAGGCACATACTGGAAAAGGAACTCCTCCTTACTGAGATGCGGCTGACCACTTAGTGACACACTTGTCTTTCTCAGTTTAGCACCGTGCCTGGGACCCTTTAGAAGAGGAATAGGGTTCTAAGGGAACAAATCTGTTTTAAATTTGTTTTCTTCTCATCATCATATGCTGCTTGTGCTCAGCACCATTGCATTTACAGCCTAGATTGTGGTTCATTGCTGGCTTTACTGTGTTCCTACTCAACTGGCCATCAGGTTGTATTCTGGGACAAATGGAAAACAAGGCTCATTCTGTATTTTGTATAGATAATGCTGCCATTCCTTTTGAAGGCACATATTTTGCAAGGTAATTTCAGTGAGGTGCTATGTTGATTAGCATTCAATGACTTATGGCAAACCTCACGCATTTGGTGCCTTAATCAGAGCAAGAAGTGCAGAGCTGTGTGGCACATAGAGATACAAATTGAGATACAGCAATCACTCAAGTAAATATTAAAGGTGAAGAGGTATAAGTCATAGGGGAGTTGAACTATCAATGACAGGAGTATTTATATGTCTTTAAATGAAAATGTAATCTTACATTTAATTGTGAATAAAGATTAGAGATATAGGATTTTTTTTATAAGTTATATTTAGTAGTTCAAAACAATTTCCTATTTGTGTTTTGGAAACTGGGAAAAATATACATGTATACGCATGTATCAGTCTGTAAGTGTATGCATATGTTGGTTCCTGTAACTGCAGAATCCAGAGGAGGGTATTCTACTCTCTAGAAATAGAGTCACCAGATATGGGCTCTTGGACCTGAACTCAGGTTCCCTACAAGAGTCAGAAGTACTTTTAACTGTTAAACAATCTTTCTATCTATAAAACATTTTAAAAATAACCCATTTGTTGGATTGTTACATTTTAATTTATATTATTATTTTTATACTTTAAAATTGCTTGTTATTAAGTATTTTCAATGATTATTTAAAATTAATAGATGCTGGATTATTATTTAAAGTAAAAAATGAGACAAGGAAAATAGTTAATGTCATGGTCAATGAATTTCTGTCGTTCCTCTTCCACTTATGAAACTCTGAGCTTGATTTATTCCCTTCCACTTTAGACCTTCTTCACGCGGTAATGAATATCAGTGTATCTTCACATGTAGTATTTTACTTGTGGTCTTTGTCAGCAGCCTCAAGTTCATCCTTCTCATTTTCCTTTCTTAAGAGGACTATTTTCCATGCATTTTAACCTATAACCTAACATAGTTTGTATACTTTTGTGTTTAGAATAGTTCCTAAAATAACAACATATAGTAGGTGTCATTAAAAAATAAGCTGAAAATTACCGGTTTTTTTCCCCCTAAGTACCTGTTACCACATACATTCCTTAGAGGACTGTCTCTGAGTCTGTGATTTTCTATGTTATAACAACCATTCTGTGCCACCAGAGCTTTTTCATCTTGCCGTTTTGATTGGTGTGAAAGTGTACTTCATGCCTTTTTTAACTGGAAATTTGTTGATGAGTAATAATAAATCAGCCAGAAATTATCTTTTAATACTACCACATCTTCAATATAAATGCATTCTGTTTCTCCTAACTGAAATTCACAAATAAGCAAACTAAATGCCCGATTTGACAATAAACCTCTTTGGAAAAGTTATATTTATATAGTACTTTAAGTTCTTCTATAGTAAAAGGCCCTATGTAAGTCAACAAATATTATCTTTGAAGAGTACATATTATTTCTATGTTCCTAAATCAATGCCTTAATTTTTCATACTTTAGACATATTTGTCCAGAGTTTTATTTTATACTATTAGAAGTATACCTCCAGTTATCTTTTAACTATTTATCTTGTTCTTTCTCTGTTTTTAGATACCTGGAATGTCCATGATTCACACTCTTCCATCTATTTTCATTTTCAGGTTAGATTTAGTTGTTAGACAACATCTTGGTTTTATTGTCTTTCTGAGTCTCTGCTTTTCTAAATTTTATATTTAACTACCTACTAAAAATCTATAATGGCTGGATCTACAATAATTTTAAATTTAGTATGCCTAAAAATTAAGAATTTTCTAATGTCTTTATTACTATAAAAAATAACTTCTAGTTACTTATGGTCCAAATTGATCACACTTTTTATGTGACTGTAGCCTATCACAAATCCTTTTCTTTCCAACTTCATTATGTACTCAGATTTCAACTGCTTCCCACCATCCCTGCCAGACTAATCCATCTAATCTTAGGGTCTAGCTGACCATTATGTGTTTTCTGTTGCCCCTTCTATACTTGTCTCCTCTCCCAGCGACCTACACTCAACACATCAGACATAATGCTCCTTTTAAATTTAAGTGTTTCATGACATTCCTATTCTTAAAAACACTAGCAATTACCTGTTTGATAGCCAGTGATGAGTGAATTGTAGACACAGGTTCAGCATCATAGCCAAATTACAGAATAATTTTTAAAATAAAATAAAAATTTCATTCTTCAACAATTTCATATTGTTGTCACTCTCACCATATACACTCATCCGACTTATATCACTGCCAAAACCCTCTCCCCATGCTTCGACAGTCCCTTTTGTTGCCTTCAATTTTTTTTTCATTTTGTCTTGTGATCCATTGAGTTCATCAGAGCCATTTATGTGGCCCTGGGTTTGGAACTGTCCATTTGGAACCTGATAGACTTTTTCACTGATACAAAACTAAAGACAAGGATTCCCAAATGCCAAGAACCCACCAACATCCAATAGTTCAGCATAGGGGATAGGAACCCATGAGATTTCCCTAAAGTCAGCCTCAGCTGCTATAGGATTGAAATAGTAATGTCTGAATCATGCCCAGATCTTACAGAAGCTGAGTAACATTGAGTTGTAACAAAACTGGGTATCAGCTGTCCCTCTAGACTAACCCCATCATTCCTGTATTTTCCCAGGCATACAACCAAACATGTTCTAAGAAACTTTCTCTGGGCGACTTTCACTGTGTATCAGAATATGTATTAGCAGACATAGTTTATAACAACTAATACAATAGTTTTAGGAAAGTAACATCTAAATATATTTACCATGTATCGCTCTGTGTCATCCTACTCTATCACATCATACTTCTGTGTCACAGGACTGTAAAACACTTTTGAATCATGCATCAAGAATATTCTCTTTAGTGTACCTGACAGTATAAATCACATACCCAGCATTCATCATTCATTTAACATGAGTATTACATAGTTCATTTTAGTGGCTACTATAGTTCAAGATTTTATGATAAAACACATATCTTCATTATCTTGCTAATATTTTGGTGACATCTGAAATCTGAAATGGGCTTATAGATAAAATTGATCTTTCTCCATATTTTGAGAAGTATTCTACTATTGTGAAAAAGAGGACATCATATTTGACTACAATTGTAAACAAGACTCATTTTAACTTTGAATAAGGTTTTGCCTTAGTTTCTTTTCAGTTGATTTTATAAAACATTTGAACCAAAACAAATTGTTGTTGGCAGTGGTGGCGGAGGACTTATTGGTCTTATACTTCCAGGTCACAGTTTATCATTTAGGAAGTTATGACAGGAGCTATGGAGGAATATGTCTTACTGCTCACACAAGGGCATATGGTTTTTAAGCTTATATAGGCTCTTATATAGCTCAGCTTAACTGCCTAAGGATGGTGACATCCACAGTGGGTTTGTCCCTCCAACATCAATCAACAATCAAGGCAGTCTCTCCCAGAGTTAACCACAAGGCAGACTCTTTTGTTGAGACATGACTCTCAACATGAGTCATAACAGACATGACTCTTTTGTTGAGAATCTTTCTCTTCAGGTTACTCAAGATGACAATAAAAATTAACCAGAACACCTTTAAAATTGGTAAAAAGATTTTTGAAGAAAACAATTTCTTTAGTGTCGCAAATATACACTAGAGCTATTAACCATGCTTCTCTGTCTATCAGCCTAGTAACGATGAGGTCACATTTTCTTTGAGGTGATGACAGCTAATACTTTTCCAGGAATATTGAAGTAGGTCTCTTCCTGCAGATTAGAAAATGGTCACTTTAGAACTTTTTGTTTACCTGACCCAACTTCTTTAGGAATGATCTTGATATCAGACATCCTCTCTTAGTTCATTTTTTTTCTCTTTCCTCAATTCCAACCGCATGCCATTTATCTTTCTTCTTTTTATTCTTTGCATGTTTTCCCACCTATAAATAATATTGTCTCCCTCATCTCTTGGCATCATCTCTGAACTTGAAAGAAAACCAAATGGAAATAGGATCAATAAGTAATCTATGATGTGTAGTGATTGTTTCAGCTTTAATGGAGAAGTTTCTCATTGATTATGCACATATCAATTTACTGGGCAAGTTCTTTGATAAAAAGGTGCTCCCTTGATACTAAAAACACAGAGATGAATTGTTGTATGTGGTTTCTAGTCTGGACTTTGTGGGTTAGTCTCATGGCCTGGCCTTTCAGACCCACAGTCCCATAGTCTCACTGAAACACATAGACATTTATATTAATTGTATGCTGATTGACCTAGAGCCCAGGCATATAACTTGCTAACTGTTGCTCTTAATCTAACCCATGATTCTTATCCTGTTTAGCCACATGGCTTGGTATCTTTTCTCAGAGCAGCATAGTTGTCCTCTGCTTCTTCTGGCTTTTCTGTGGCATTTCTGCTCTGTTCTTGCTGTTCCCAGAGTCTTCTTCGTCTGGCAGTTTCACCCACACTTCCTGTTTGCCTTTAGCCAATCAGCTTTTCTTTTTTTTTTTTTTAAATAGGTGGGACAATTGTTTACAATGTCACCTAATTCCACTATAATGAATAATATTTTAAAATAATTTTTTGAGATTATGATACATCATCTTCCTCATGCCTCATCCAAGCCCTTCCTTATAACCTTCCCATGTGCAAAATATGTGAATGTATATTCTTAAATACACAGGTTTACCCTGCTCAGTTTGTATAATGTTATTTGTTTGTATTTTGTTGTTGTTGTTAGCTGACCATTTGATATTGGATAAGCAGTTGGTCTGCTTTTCGCTAGAGAAGACTATGTCTCTCTCCTATTCTCAGTATGTTTTTGTTGCCTACCATTTTTTTTTTTTGTCTAGGTTTGAGGAGTCTAAACTTTTCCCCTTCTGAAATATAATATCCACTGTTGCTGTCCTTGTGTAGGTCATGATTTTTGTCAGCTATGAAGCAAAGATTTTATGAGTGTAGCTTCTTTGAAGTTTCTAGGAGATATAACTTTACAATAAAGGTTGGCTTCTTCTATCTCTTGAACCTTTTTTTCTATCTCTTATGCAGCAATGATCTCTGAGGCTTAGGTGTAGTAGTTGTGTTGTAGATGTATCAGTCTGTTTTCAAAGTTATGCGTTTTGCTTGGTTGTATTTTTCTTTAATAGTATGTGTCTGGGACAATAAAATGTGTCCTTGTGGAGGAGTGAGAGCTACACGTATCTCTGAGTATAAGGATGAATACTCAGAGTATAGCCTTAGTTGATGCTGACTCAGTAAAATATCTTTTGAAGGTTCTACTCTAAGATCCAGGGCTTTACTAACTTATGGTAGTTGGTTGGTACTTGGCCATATAGTTGTTATGATAATCTCTGACAATTGATTTTAAAAGGTTAATATTTATTAAGGGGTTTATAGGAAAACACTCACTGATACAAGAGATTAAACTGTTGTGCAATTCTCCGAAAGCTGGACTGGTCCATGCTGCTGAAGCGGTTCAGGTTCTTCCTCCAAGAGCACAAGAGAGCAAACAGGAAAAGAGACTGGGACATATGTGTACCCATATTTAAAGTAGCCTGGCCACACCCTGGATACTGGGGCTTCAGGTCCTAAAGTCCACACCTCTGAGTCATAAGTACAATTATGGAGCTGTTATTTACCAACAGCAATATTTACCAGTGAATGCCACTATTGTACCCTTATGGTTATTATGACATGCTTATTGTTGTTGTGGTCCATAAGGGTCATAGATGGGTAAGACTACTGGTTACTTCCATTCTCTGAAGGCTTGTATTGTACCTCCAGTACCATGAGGGCTAGTTCTCAGGGAGGAGGCTTTAATGTCAGATCCAGCTTGAGTCCTTTGGGTCTTTTGTTGATGTGCAATGTATTTTCAGCAATAGACACTTACCTTCTACCTCTAGGAGGCAACCAATAGGCTATGATCTTCTGAGAGTCTGCTGGACAGCTCTGACAAACAGCTCAAAAGAAAGTTTCTCATGGCTGTTGTAGTTTTTATTAGGTATTTTATGGCTCTTAGGAAAGCATTGTTATCATAGATGGAAATTTTCATTTAAACTATATATTTATACCCAGACATAATTATATTTAGGTAAGTAGATAATAGTGCCATATAACTCGTCAGAGATATTTAATGTTACTTTACTTTTCTCCTTTTTTCTTTTGTATACTTTTTTATAGTCAGCGAGCTTTGAATATACTATATGAGTCATCCTGAGAAATGAATACCTATTAAAAAAGGCAAGTTCAAATCGCATACCAGATAAAATCATTATGATTATATAAACATCAAAAAATAAATAGAGGTTTGAAAACAGACTTAAATATTAGTAAGAGTTATTAGGAAGTAGACATAGATAGCCTTTGTTGAGTTATATACCTAGGAACTTATGGATGATAGAATAATTATATGGAAAAAGGAATATTTATGTAAATATACAGATGCAAGGGAAGATAGCATATCAAATAAACAAATAAATTGGATTGTTTAGACTGAAGTATATATGAAAAAGTCTGTCAATAGGCAGATTTAAAATATAATAACTAGGGAGGGTTCAAGTCATGAATGACCTTTTACTTTAGCTAAAGGAGTTATCCATTTCCTGAAAGCCAAAATAAATAAATAAATAAATAAATAAATAAATAAATAAACAAACAAATAAATAAATAAATAAATAAATAAATAAATAAATAAAACCAACCAACCAAACAAACAAATAATGATATTAGTCACTAATGGGGTAGAATTCGGTTTGCATAAAAACTATGTCATTGGTTAAAGGAGGCAGAATTCTTTTGAATTTATTTTTTAATTTTAACCAGTTAGCACAGTATAGATTTAGAAAGAGGGACTGAAAATTTATAATAATTTTCAGAGAAGATGAAATGGTTGCTTTATGAGATAAATAGAGTAAAAAACTTTGGAAAAAGCAATAACTTTGATGGAGAAGTAAAGTAACGAACTTAGGGATTTTTTTTTAATACATGTTTTAGCTCTAATGTATTGTGTTTTCTCTGTGTAGTAGGTAGAAAATGAATAACAGAGAGTGAAGAAAAAGGGGGCATAGAGAAATCAGTAAGGAAAACAGAGACTCATTGTAGTTTCAGCAGAATATGGAAGAGAGGTTTGACTTGAAATCATTATAATAATTGCAAGACACATTAAAAGTGCAGATGAGGCAAGCGACCACTGATTTATGTTAGGAACTGCCTGTGCATATGGCTACATTTTATAGTAACATTATCCTTGATCTTGATTTAGAGAAGCTAACAGTTGGACTCATTAAGGCTTTGATTCTGCCATGTGTACTCAATGAAATGAAAATATAGGAAGACATATAAAGATGCTGTCAAGAGACTAGAGGGCATTCTGCCCATTGAAATCTAATCCAGATGTGGCAGAGGTAATGTCAGAATATGCACATAGGAGGGTCAGTGACTGGTAATTGTGATGTGATGAAGAGCAGGTCTAGTGAGAATAACTGGGAAGGCTTAAGAAGTTCGATGTACTTGTAAGAATATAGTCACATAGATTTCGAATTTCATAACTATGGGACTATCATGGCTCTTCTTGGGGGTTAAATAGACATACTTTAAGGTCATTTAAATTGTGAAGATTAATGATATATTTATTTTACTCATGGACATTGAGGGGCTATAGCTTAAAATCTAGAATGTAAAATGTGGTTCTAAAATAATAAAAGTCTTCATAAAATTCAAAATTTTAATCAAATTCAAAAAATTCAAAATCAAAATACCAAAATTGTCAATTTATAATATTTTTGTTTAGCAATGTGAGTAATTTTGTTTCTTCCCACTGTTCTATGTTTGATGTTTAATGTAACTTTCTTAAAATATGAGTAGTTTTCACGCATATTTATATACTATGGTTAAATTGTAAGCACACAGATTGTAGTTCTGCACTAAGAAATTTAGAAAATGAAAAGATTTTGATAGGAACGAGAGGAGAACAAAAGACACTTTTGAATTTTCTATTTTAACTGGAAAAAAATGAGAAAATGACTTGCTTTTAATCTCTGTGATTGTAAGTTTGTTATATGAAATGGTGGATCCATCCATACATACAAAAATGGAGTGAGAAATGATTTTGCAATTTTAAACTAGTCAGTCTAAACGAAAGTTAAAAATAACAGCCAACAGAAACTGAGTAATAGTCATTAACATTAATTAAGTTAGAACATTTCAAGTAAAAATTTCAGTTCTTTACTTTGGTTCATTTTCTGTGAATGTTGACCATGGAACAACAGAGTCAGGAGAAGGGTAGTATTTTCACATACCAGTGTGGAGGCTTTCACAAAATGTCATATTTTCTCAAGTTCATTTTGTTTAAAACTACAATCTTCTGTCTTGAACACGTCTACTTTTCTCTTCATTCTGTTTCTGTAGTGACTTTATTCTCTTCCCATTTCATTACCTTTAACTTAGTGTCATTTGGTCTTTCCCTGTTCTGCTTTACTCTCTAATTCATTTAATCAGTCTATTAGTGTCAACTCTGCAAACTCACTTTTGTAAATCTCTACCTAAAACTGAAATGTAACACAGGTGCTATTGTTAGAGATTGTCTGTATTTGACAAAGAAAGACAAAATAAGGAAAAATGTTATGTTGCCCTAGGACAATCATTACACTAAACATTTTATGTATTTGCTCTCTCTTAAGAATTGTATTTTAGATTTGCTAAGATGTATTTTAAATATGAGCACATAAAAATATATATATACATGTCCCTGCTTATATGCATTATTTATGTTGGAGCTGTTGGAAAGCTTCCAAAAGATACATTCAGGTATCATATGTTCAATGCACTAGACAAACTACACACCAAGATTCTAAGTATTCAGTATTAATCATGTAGTAGTACAATTTTGTTCAATGATAGGCTTTAAAATGCTAATTTAATAATTCTTTTTGAAAAGGATTTATTATTATAATTGAAATTCTGGATATAGTATACAATCTATATTAAATTTAAATTTTATTTAAGCAGGTTAATACAGAAGGACAATCTTATATCTGTTCACTATCTAGAACTAAATGCAAGAACAATCAAGCAAGCAAAAAGAAACAAAAGACACTGAATCTAGAAATCAAATCATTTGCAGAGGATTTGATTCTGCTTATAAAAATTCTCAGTTTCCTCAAAGAACAAGTACAGGTAACAATGTTAGCTTTATTAAGTTTTAGAATATAAAACCAACATGAAACAGCAGTGATGTCTTTTAAGCACAAATAACTGACCTACCAACAGGGTGAAGAAAACAGTGTCATCTGTGATAGCAAGCAAACAAATGAGCAAACAAAACACCTTAGGGATAAATTTAACCAAGGTGGTAAGTGTCTTATATACAAAACATATTTATAAAAGTAATAGAAATAAATAAATAGAAAATATAACCCACATCCATTGTGAGTGAATAAATTATTGTCAAACTACTCAAAGACATGTAGACATCATGGTAATCCTTGTCAAACCATACTGATAGAAAAGCAGCTTTAAAACTTAACATGAAATCACAGTGATCCTGAATAGACAAACAAATTCTTAGGAAAAAAAATAAAGTTGAAGGTATCATTCTTCTTCATTTTAACTTATATTAAAAAGCTATTATATTAAGCAATAAAATAGGAACATACATATATAGAAAAGAATAGAAGTCCAGAAGTAAATCTTAATACATATACCTAACTAATTTTTAACTAAGACACTGAGAAAATACCTGGAGAAAGTATGGGCCGTTTAATACGTTCTGCTGGGAAAAATTAGATACTTTAAGGAAAAGAATGACGTTAAGCACTTGCTTCATACCATACACAAAACCCAAACTCAATATGAGCAAAAGTCTTAAAGACAGAAACTTGAAATTACCTGTTTTACATGAAACATGGGGAAAAAAATCCTCTGACATTGTTCTTAAAAATTATATAACATATCATAGCCAAGATCCAAGCTATTAAAGCAAAAATTATGATTCAGGAAACTGAAACACTCCTCCACAATAAAGGAGGTAGTCAACAGAATGACAAGACAATCTATAAAGTTAATATCCAAATTTATAAAGACTTTATACAACAAAGCAGTGAAAAATAACCTGATTATTGAACAAAGAAGCAGAGTAGATATTTATTTGTATCTATGGGAAGTTTCCCTGTATCATTACTCATTGGAAAAATATAAACAAAAACTGCTATAGGAGTTAACACGCCATACCTGTTAGGTTGCCTGTTATCAAAATGAATAACATGTTGGTAAAGATTGAAGCCAAGGGATCATTCTATTCTTTGTATACACTGTTATAACATAGATTGGTAGATTCATTACAGAAAATATTGTGGAGATATTTTAAAGAAAATAAATATAAACCACTGTATAATCCAACAACCCCTGTTTTGTCATAGGCTAAAGGAAAGGAAGTCTTCAGTTTGTAAAGATCTCTGAACTTCCATGTTCTTTGCAGCATTAGTCACAGAATCCAACAGATGAAAACAACCAGTGTCCACTAAAAAGCCACTGGTATTGGTGCTTACAGTGGGCTGTTACACAGATCTAGGGTGACTGAAATCTATTTGCCACATGGAAGAACCCCCAACATCCTGGCTACTGAGTTGAAAAACACAAATAAGATTCAGGAAGTAAAAATATTACATGATCTCTTCTTTTTGGAATCTATAAATTGCTTTCAAATATACAGAGATAAAGAACAAAGTAGGAATTATGAAATGTAAAGGTGGAATTGGTGGAAGATAAAAAAGTTTAGGAGCTATTGGCAGATATGTAAGATACAAAAATCTAGATATTTAATGTTTTATTGAGGACCATAGCTACACACACACACACACACACACACACACACACACACACACACACACACACACACACACATGAACACATGCACACACACACTCACATGCACACATACCCACAGGTAATCACATACATAACATATTCACAGGCACATATGAGACTATGTAAAATTATGTATATGTTAATTTTGCTTTACTGTAGTAACCTTGTTACATTTATTTTATACTAGCATAGATACTTTAAATATAAACATCCATGTTTTTTTACAGCTCAAATGGTAACTCCTACCAGGAAACAGAGGCAGAAAAATGGTGGGTTTGAAGTCAGCTGCACACAATGCTAGAATCAGTCTTCTGCATCGTTTTCAGGGATCAAAGGTTGACAGTCAGGCTTGGCAACCAATACTGTTACCTACCGAGCATCTCATTGCCCTGTAATCTGCTTGTATTTGATGTAAAAGAATATGTTTCTTTATTTCTTTACTCCATGCCAAAGTTAATTCTGGAGAGTATTTCTGAGTGTGCTTTGCACATTTAAACTCTATTTTGCCATTTCTAATATGTGCTTTTATAGTGTCCCCTACTTTTGCTTTACTAAATCTGTCAAGCTTAACTTCGAAAGTCCTGATGGTTGATAAGATTTAGGAATGTTACAGAATTATTAAATAAGTGTATCTTTATCTCTGCATCTGCTACAGCTTTGGTCTTGAATGTCCCTTAAGGTAAATCTGTCAAATGCTTGATCCCCTATGGAGATCAATAGCCTATGGGACTGTTGGAAGGTGGGACATTTCTGAGATGAGGCATAGTGTAAGGAAGCGAGGTCATTTTTGTTGTGCCCTTGAGGGAGCTAGCCAGACCCCATTCTTCCTCTCAGTTTGCTTTCTGCTTTTCATGAGTTGAATCACTTTGCTTGCAATTTGTCCCACTGTGTTGAGTGGCTAAAGGGTCCAAAGCATGAGCTAACCAAACAGTTTGAAATCTTCCTAAAACTTCCTTATTTCAGACATTTTAAGAGAGAGAAAAAAGCTAACAACACAGTTTCTAAATCGGTATTTTTTACTGTATCTTACGCACATTATTACTTTTCGGGTTTTCACTTTTGTGATTTGTGAGTTTTGCTTGCTATTGCCTTTCTAAAATAAAATGCATTGGTTTTGTTAACTAGGTTGTTATTTAATTATTGTAGTTTCTGGAAAACTGTTATGATGTTTGCTGAGCATTTTAAAGGTTGGAATCCTCTTACTGAGTTTACCTGATTATTAAGAGTCACTTGCAACAAATCGCTTCTTTATAGTAAACTTGTTTGTAAGATTAATATAATGTCTTGGTACAAGGGACATCGTCTCTCTCTCTTTCTCATAGATAATTATGACTCTTTGACTTTTATGTCAATAATACGGATAGCAGGTTTATTGGAAATTTGTCCTGCAAGCAATTTTAACTGATGCACTTATTTTCATATTAAGTACGGCTGGGGAGATTGTTTGCTTTTTTCTCAGTTCAGCTGACTTTCAAGACCTTTTTCAGAAGGCGATGTTGAAGTCTTTCTTCATCACCACTGCCCTTTAACTGTGCAGACTGTTGTCCTTTAGGTCATCTGTAAACTGCCATAATGAACACAACTGACACCTTCTATGACAAGATATGTTAGGATCCAAAACTAATTTTGGTCTTTTTTATGATTTAGGAACAGTTTCTTCTTCTTTAAAATTTTTTTAAAAGTTTCTTCTTTAAAAATATTATTTTACTTCATAGGAATTCAGCAAGCCTTCAATGGTCAAGTGGACTTTCTGTTGGTGAGAATTAGAGGGTACCTTCTCTTGCCAGTGATAGCATCTACTCACTCTGAACATTTTTTTTTTTTTTTTACCAGAATCCTTTCCTCCATGAGGAAGACTGTGACATTCTTTTGCTCTATTATTCAGGGATGAGTGTAGTCTTTTATTTTGTGTTCATTATGTTCATATTTTAACAGAACAAAACTGTAACAGATACAATGTCCCCTTATTCTCAGGATATACAGGTCAGACTTACTAAGACATAATATAAAGCAAGGGCATCTCATTGGATAAATGTACTATGTACATGGCACATTAATTTTAAAAAGTATATACAAATATTTGGAGCTGGACACTGTCAAACTAGGCTGGATAATGAATGTTAAATTGTGACAATGTTAAGAAAAAGTAGCTTGGGCTAGAGACATTAATTGCAATGAAGAAGTAAAGGTCAATTGGCTGATACTTGCCTTCACAGATTTCTGTTGACCTTGGCTCCTCTTTTTCTGGGGTTAGGAATGTTTTTCCTCCTCTTGACATAGGGGCAGCACCTTGTAGATTGGAGATTTCTTTCTTCCATGAAGAGAAATGAGGTCAGAGGTTCCTTTTGCATTTGCTGCTTTTCAAGTGCCTTTGACTCAAAATAGCCAATAAGCCAAAGTGGCATATTTTGTTCCCCTCAGTAAGAAGAGAGTTGACAGTTGGTCTGATTATTTGAGAAGTAGAATGTCATTGGTATTTGGGAGATATTGTTCCATGGTAGAGGAAACATTATCAGGAGTCAGCTTACACTGTTGGATATCAGGCTTCCACTAAGCCATCTATAGGCTAGTAATCACTGTTATTTTAAAATATTCCAGCACAAGGTTGCTTAGACAGTTCATAGCTGACCCAAATCCAAAAGTAGATGAACAACAATAAATACATTTTAACATTTTTTTCTTATGTAAAGCACACATATCAAGTTTGGGGTTTAACAGGAGAGCATTAACCCACTTCAAACTAAAACCAATAGTAATAGGAAACTTTCTTCTTCCTAGCATGAAATGGCAGAGTGGGTTTTGTACCCATCTTATCATTAGCATTCTATGTCAGAAACAGGGACTGACATATTTAGATCTTTCAACAAGTAAGAATTTATTCTTCTTCAGTTACAGGATACAAAGGAATTGCTTGCCTTGGAAGGGTTCAATAGTATATTTGAACAAAAATGAGAAAAGCAGAACATAGCAAGTACGAAGATAAAAGTGGGTAGGTAAGAAGAAGAGAATAAGAAAAAACAGCATTTCTGATACAAAGTATTGAATCTTTGATTCTGTTTGTAGGAATTCTAGCCAGATACTGCTGTATTAGTACATTATGCCAGAAACATAAACAAACTCATTGTGTCTTTCTTTATGTCAGAATTTATTGACTATAATAGTGTCACAAGGTTTATTTGTTTCAATGACAAATTTGTCTCATAACCAACCTACCATGGTAGCCTGGTCTAATGAATGCAGGTTCTTTTATTACAATCTTAATTACTTGTATTAACTCTCTAATCACACCTTATAGCACACAGTACATAGTAAATCCCTGTCTGTCTGCCTACCTGCTTATCTATTTATCATCTATCTATCTATCTATCTATCTATCTATCTATCTATCTATCATCTGTTTGTCTGTCTATCTATCTATCTATCTATCTATCATCTGTTTGTCTATCTATCTATCTATCTATCTATCTATCATCTGTTTGTCTGTCTATCTATCTATCTATCTATCTATCTATCTATCTATCTATCTATCATCTGTTTGTCTGTCTATTTATCTGTTTCATTGTCATCTTCATCAGCAACAATAGCATCAGCATCATAACCTGTCTCTTCATATATATGGATTAAAACACGCATACAAGTTAAAGAGGATTCAGAAGAGTTCAGAAGGTTTCAGTAGTGAGCTGGAAAAGAGTATTGCTAAGTTAACAAACCAGAGGAGTTCCTGGAAGGAACTGATTCTGGAACTGCCAAAATTAAGTTTTAGAGTAAAGCTGAGAGTTCAGCTGCCAGGTGAAAAGTTGAACCGTGTCCAGATGAGGAAACGGATCAAGAGCAGGAAAAAGCATGTTAGTTGCAGGTCCAGGTGGGCAAAGAAGTGCACAGGCAGTCAATCGAGTTGATTAGGTCAACAGTAAAGGAATACAGTAAAGCTGGAGCTACAGGGACAGTCTAGAAGACCTTTGTCAGTTCTTTATCACAGTGTTGGTTGTCCATTAATTTATAAGATACAGGTGATTCTTATAAGATAAGATATTCACCTTCTTATTCCCAATAAGTTCCTTCCTTATCTGTTATGATTTTAATATGTGTTTCTACAGTCTCAATTTACCACTACCAATTTATAGGGTAAATCAATTTATAATCCCAGAGATAAGTCATTTATCAATCCATGCTAGATGCCTGATGCCTGATACATGATTCTTAGTTCAATTAGTGACCACAGTCATCTTCCCTTAAAGGGGAGTCAAAAGATGTAGGGGTATTGTGTTGTTTCATAGTAAATAATTGTCCCACCCACTGGTTTAATAAAAAGTGCTGATTGGCCAAAGGCAGGCAGGGAGTGTGGGTGGGGCTACCAGACTAAGAAAACTCTTGAGAGCAGAATGCCAGACAGAACCCCAGAGAGAAGCCAGAGGAAGCCGAGGACAACCATGCTGCTCTAAGAAAAGGTACCGAGCCGCATGGCTGAACAGGACAGAAGTTATGGGTTAGATGAAGGGTAAAGAGCTAGCAAGTTATACGCCTGGGCCTTAGGCCAATCAGCCTACAACTATTGAAAGCATCTGTGTGTCTCTGTGGGACTGTGGGACTGTGGGTCTGCAGGTCTGTGGGTCTAGACCTTGAGGTTAGGCCCGAAAGTCCTGGCCAGAAATCTCATACTACAAAAAGATGCTTGTAAAATAAAATTACTAGGGTATTGTACAGTATAAAAATATAATATGGATTAAATTTGAGGAGGGCATAAACTGATATCAACATTTGCCTACCATCTCATAGTAATAGGTTTTCAGATAGTGTCCAGACATTTAAATAAGTATAAGCAGGACACAAATCACAGAAAGGTATTATATGTGAGGTAGTCTGTACTTTTGAATTACTTTAATCAAGCTTTTTCACTTTGAAAATCTTCCCAATTATTCCAATATGTGTTTTGGCTGAATTCTTTGTCTTCCTGGTAATGAGGGTGCAAAAATGTGATCTAATTTTTCCCAAGTGCTAGATAACATGAGAGATAAATTCAGAAGAAAGAAATACACAGAAATACTGTTTAGTGGAGGTCAGTGGAGAGACCAGATAGATTAAAAGTGTCAGATATAGATACCCTGTCATTAGTCAGTTAGGGTTAACCAATAATTAGGCTGCACAGCATTTTGGGAATTGTTCCTACCTGCATCTTTCAGATGATTCCTGGCCCTAACCTTTGAAATGATGTTTGCACTACTTTGAAATATTTTTTATTAGCCTATTTAATTTCTGATTAAAGGAAACACATTTTTATTGTTCTATTAGTGAGTTCTAGTGTTAGAATAACAGATCATGATGCAACTGGGTCTCCTGTCAACCTGGCAGCCCGTAGTCAAAAGTGGCAAATTACAGTAATGGAAATAATGAACTCATATGAAGGGCATAAGGAAAGTTAGGTGCACAGGTGATGGCTTACTCTATTGGAAATAAGTAATCCAGGTTTAAACTCCAGACTTTAGATACAACTATATTTTTCAAAATATGACAGCAGGGGGTTTCTGTAACCATCCACAGTAGTGCTTTCTATTGCAGAGGAGGGTGAGCATATCAGCTCCCGATTACTGGCTGGGATCCGAGTGCCCATTTGATGATCATAGTGTGCACTGGGAGGGTACAAATGAAAAAGAATGAGCTAAAATCCTGAGCTCAGACTCCCCTGTAAGCTGAAGGATCCTCTCCTACCCTGTCTGATGAAACTGTTCTCCACTTCACTGAGAATCCTGTGACAACCTGGCAGGAGAAAGCAACTTTGCAAGAAGAAGCAATTTCTCCTAATGTGCTATACAACCACACTTCATTGCTTCCAGATTCGAGCACGCCCCAAGGAATCAATTACAGTCTGGGAAATGGCTGATACAACAGCAGAAAGACAAGATTTTGCAAAGATTTTTTAAAACCAGTCTGTATTATCAAGAATCTGTAGAATATATAGAGATTTTTAAAAGCTGTTCTACCCCCCTAGCCCCCAACCAAGGAAAGAGAAGCATCATTTTCAGTTGGGCTGAGCTCATCAGACCAAGTGCCTTCGCCAGAGATTCTACACTCACACCACTTACTTGGTGAGGGAGCTGAGAGTGCATTGTCTTGCTCAGTTTGTGGCTGCCTCCCATACCTAATGGAGGTTCACACCACATGATGTTAGGATGCCATTTATTCATTTACATTACAAAGAGAAAATTGACTGTGAAGAAACACGAAGCATCACAGTCAATGAATGAAAAATAATCCACTCACAAATGTTTTTCTGTGTTCTGTGTTTCTAAGCAGCTCCCAGGAAGCCAACTTTTGCAGGCACTCCTAAAGTTTCATATGGAAGGAGACCAAAGTGAGTCTTTTGAACACGGCCCTAAAATAGTGAGGAAACTGGCTGTTTGCAGCTCACTTTTGACAGGATAAAAACTGTGTTTAGGCAAACCCTCTGTTGGTAGCACTCTAGTGACTTGGGAGAGGAGCCCCACCATCAAAGAGGATCCTCTTACTTCTCAACATTTTGAACTTAAGATTTTTTTTGCTCTATAGATATAGGCGGGTATCTCAGCCTCTTTCTTGAGTTCTAGGATATGTATGAAGGAATTGTTACCTATGTAGAGTTGCTAGTTAGGTTTTGCTTTTCAAAGGTGTAACTGGCGGACTCAAAAGGTGCTGAGGTCACCTCCATGATTTGCCTTTTTAAAAAAAAATACTTTATTTTAAATTACGTGTGTATGGGTGGCATGAGCTCATGGGTGAAGGAGCCTTCGGAGGCTAAAAAAAGGGTGTTGGATTTCCTGGAGCTTGAGTTCCAAGTGGTTGTGAGAAGGTCAACCTGCTGGCTAGGAACTGAACTGTGGTCCTCCGGATGACCAGTGCAGACTTAATGAGTGTGCCATCTCTCCTGTTCTAAGACAGCTAACCGATAGCACCTAGAGGAATCCTACAAGTTTGGGAGTTTAGTAGAGGTTCTTCAATGACGAGGGACTGCTTCTTAGCTAGATATTTCTGAAATACCCAGTGTGACAGTGATACAGTGCTTTGTGTGCCAATTTGTCTTAGTTTTTATTTAATAGTTTTTAAAGCTCTTTTTGATTTTTTGTGGGTTTCACATCATACATCTCGATCCCACTTACCTCTCCATCCCCTTGCTTCTGCTCTAGCCCTTGCAAACTCCCCTGCAAAAGAACGAAGTTTAAAAATAAAACCAAAACTGAAAACAAAATAAAAGAATGAAAAAAATAAGAAAGAAAAAATCTGGTCATGGAGGCTGTAGTGTGGCCTGGTGAGTCCCACAGTCCACCCCCTAGTCTTTACTTGTGAGTGTCCACGGCAATGAGTCATTGGTAGGTTCAAAGCCAGTGACTTCTGCTCCACTATCAATATTTTATTGAAATTAGATTCTTTTCTCATACATTACATCACACCCACAGTTTTCCCTCCCTCCACTCCTCCTTGCTCCCACCTCCCTTGTCTCCCAGATTTCCTTCCTCTCTTTTTTTATTATTCCAGTCTTCTAGTGGTTATGAAGTGGCATCTCATTTTGGCTTTGATCTGCATCTTTCTTTTTAACTAATGATGTTGAGAAAACATTTTACTGTGGTGTTTAGCCATTTCTATAGTTTCTAAGGAGAAACGTTTATTTATTTATCCATATATTTGACTCAATGTGTGTGTGTTTACATGTTTCTTCATTATTGGATTTAAGGATTCTTTGTGTACTATAGACAACATTCTATGGGTTATAGCTTCAGTTTCCTGATGCACAATCTTTGAAGCACAATCTTATTTATAGTTTACATAGTTTGAGTCACCTAATTTTTTTTTTGTTTGTTTGTTTGTTTGTTTTTTATTGCTTGCTTTGTTTTTTTCACTTAGGAATTCTTGGGCAAAGGTCTAGAAAGATAGTTCAGTGGTTAGGAGTTATTTTGTTCTCCTTAGAGGAATGAAGATAGTTCCCAGAACCATGTCAGTAGCTCAGTACTGTCTGTTTCCAGCTCTGGGGGATCTGATACCCTCTACTGGCCTTGCAGGCATCTGCACTTACATGCATCTATCTCCAACTCTCTCTGTGTGCATTATTAAAAAAAATTAAAATTAAAAAAGAAGTACTTTCCAAGCTACGAATATGAACATTAATTCAATTATTTACACTAAAATTATCTTTTCCATAGATACACGTATATGTGTGCTTATTTATTCATTCATTGTACATTTAATTTTTGTATGCAATTTGTAGGAACGGATAAATACTAATTTGGGCCATGTTGCTATCCAGTTTATCAAAAATTTATAGGAAAGAGTTATTCTTCACATTGAGTAATCATTCCACTGTTTTGGAGAACCAGTGGGTTGTGTACATCCTTGGATTTCTATTTCTTTATGTTGTTCAGTGTATATACCTTTGTGTTCCTACAACAGTCTTTGAACTTTATTTACTTTTCTTTTTGTCAGGATGGCTTTAGCTATTTTGAGTTACTATCAACCTCTCTGAAGTTTAAAATCCATTTGTCAGTTAAAGAAGTCATTTCTAAACCTCTTTCAAAACCCGCTAGATCTGCAGATCACTGTTTTGAACATTTTCATTTTAATGTTAAAATTTTCAAACCAGGAATTTTGGGTAATTTTCATTTATTTATGTCATTAGTTTCTTTCTTAAATACTATAAAGTTTTCAGAATAGAAGATTTGTATATTTGCTTTGCTGAAGTCATTCCAATCAGTCTGTGGCCATGAATGGAACAATTTCCTGTATTTTATTTTGGATTACCCACTATAGAATGGAGATAAAAACTCATACTGGTATCATGTATGTATTTGTTTATATGTCTTAAAGATATGGTGGTATGTAGACTAAGGTTTTCTATATGTGATATTGTGTCAATTTTGTTTACATCTTTGTTTTTCATCTGTGACTTTTATTGTTTATTAGTGCCTAGTTGTCTTCTAGCTCTTCCAGAGAATAGGAGAGGTAACCACGAATATCCTTGTCTTGCTTATAATGTTAAGTGAAAATATGCAGCCTTTCACGACAAAGTGTAGTGTAAACTCTGGGTTGGGATTTGAATATCAATTCTATTGAATGTATCCATTATAAGCTAGTTTGAAATGACTTATTTCTTGTTGCAATAGTTCATATATTTTTCTTTCATTTAATGTCTCATTGGTTTAGATAGACTTAAGTCAATGTCACTATGATTTTGGAATGCTTTTGTAAACTATTTCTTAGCTTTGTTCTGACAGAAGGGTCTTTAAGTTTGTTAGCTAAGACAAAGATAATATCCAGCCTCAGGCTCTTTTTGCTCCATTGACAAGGTAGAGCCCTCATGAGAACTTTACTCATTGCCCAGTGGAAGCTTTCAGCCTATTTGGTTTGCACAGGAGTAATTTTCAGTCTTCACTCTGTACACTGGTTCTGATTTTTGGTGAATCTTTTCCTGTGGTCTTACCATACATGTCATGCATTAACCTGGACATAGTACACTTTCTGGAGTTCTGTCTTTGCATATATTTCCTCTGCAGCTTACTGTCTTGGAGATTGCTATTGTCATAGCACTGCTAGACTCCCACTCGGTCTCCTCAGCTCCAAGGGAATGTTGATCATTGCTAACATTCCACTTCCTTTCATCTCCCCCAGGAACACTCTCCAGACATCAGCTAAGCAAGTGCAAGGCACATCTCATTTATTTCTAATCTTTAAGGGATTATTGGCCTGTTGTTTCACATTTCTTGTCTTTCTGTTTAACTGCTTGAGACTGGGGGATAAATTGAGAATTTTTAACTTAGAAGAAAAAAATCTCTTTTGTACATTAATGTTTGAGAGACAAACTTAAATAAATTTTGAGGCAACTCAGCTTTACTTTAGAGTTGCAGTTTACTCAGGGACAGTCATGAGTGCCTTATTCTATTTCTTTATTTATAAAGTGAAATAGTGACTGACATTGAGCTTTTAAGCTTTTTGAGTTTAGGATAAATGCCAATTTAAAAAGCCTCTAGTTTTAATTTTAAACATTATTTTTATTATTTTAAAAATTGTTACTTTATGTTTATGATCATGTTGCCTGTATGTATGTATGTATTATGTATCTATCACTCTATCTATCTATCCACACATCTACAACATGTGTGCTCAATACCTACAAAGGCCAGAAAAGGGAAATAGAGCCCATGGAACTAAAGTTACAGATGCTTGTGAGCACCCTATTTGTGCTGAGAGCTGATGTAGTCCTCTGAAAGATGAGCAAGTGTTCTTAACTGATGAGCTATTTGTCCACTCTTTTATTTATATATTTCAGCAAGAAATATTTAAGCACATATTAAAATGTGGTTTTATAATAGAAAAAACCATGTTTACAATATTCTTAATTTGTGAGGAGTGACTTCTGGTATTGGAATTTCTGGCTCTCCCTACTCAGTCTCACTAGACAGCATGAAGATTATAGGATGTTGCTGTAAAATAATGAGGTGTGGCGGGATTAAGGTGTCAGGTGATAAGGTCAGAAGACACTTCCGGGACCCTGGAGGGGGTGTGGCCAAGCCCATTGATAAGTGGCTGCTGGGACATGAGGAGCGCTCTTCCTGGTTCCTGGCTGCTGGCTGCTGGACAGACAGAATCGGAATCCATCGTGCTTCCATCGCTCCTCCATCGCTTGGATCCACCAGTCCTTGTTCAGGTGCCACCATAAGCTGTTACTAATATTGTGAGTGTTAATTTATATTCTAATAAATATTAATTTTGGACTGGCGCCTTGAAAGTAAAACTCCATCTACATCTGGCGCCCAACGTCCTCGGCCCTGTGCCCTAAACTGTAAGAAGCCAGGGGACATACAGACTGTTCACTTGGGCTTAAAGCTCCCTCTTGCTAGCCGGGCACGGTTTCTAGCCAGCTGATCCAGTGTGTAGGCTGGGGTTTTCGGCTCATTGCCTGGGGGCGAGATTTCAGCGCAAGACGCGAGATCAACTCAGTGTGCAGACGCTAGACTTCAGCTCAGTGCGCAGACGCTAGACTTCAGATCAGTGCGCAGACGCTAGACTTCAGATCAGTGCGCAGACGCAAGACTTCTGTTCAGTGCGCAGGACCGGTTTTCAACTCGCCGGCCTACTACAGCATTTGGCTCTGCTTTCAGCCCCCTGCAGCACTCGGTTTTCAGCCCGCAGCTTTCTGCTGCTGAGAGTCTTTGCATCTACCATACAGTGGGTAGGAAATTGAACGAAACTGTGACACCTGTATACTAAACAGCGTAATTACATCTGAATTGACACAATGGCTGACTATTATTCTTTTGAAGAGTTTAGGTCATATTTTGCCATGGTGGTTGATAAATTTTTAAATGAATATCTTGAAGGATTCAATACCCCAGTCCTATTATTTTTTGGGTTATTTCTCTATTTTATTTGTCAAAATAAGAGGATGATGACAGAGTTGTCAAATGGAAACCAACAATTATTGTCCAGATTATGTATTATGGAACTATCGAACTCTACAGTGGCAGATGAGGTTAAACAGGTGCAAAATGTAAATCGACAGTTACTGTCCAAGGTATGTGATGTGGAACTGTCAAGCACTAAAATGGCAAAAAGGATGGATACTCTGGAAATTGGTTACAACAAGCTTTCAGATAAGGCTTCCTCTGTAGATAAGGATAACACTGTACAAGAGAAATATAGGCTCTATGTAAATTATGAAAACAAGAAACTTGTTGACTACATTAATGATGAGAACAAGAAAATCATTAATTATGTTAATGATGGGGATCGAAAAATTGCTGACTCAGTGAGGTCTTTGGAAGGACTGCTTCATCAGGACACTCAAGCTCTAGAAAAATCAATAGTATCTAAACTTCAAGAATGGAAACCAGTAGTATCCAAAATCCAGGAATGGGAACCTGTAGTATCCAAAATCCAGGAATGGGAACCCGTAATATCCAAAATTCAAGAATGGGAGGATCGCATTGCAATACTGGAAAAGGGTAGTGATGCATCTTATGCTCAGAACAGTTCAGGTCAACCCCCAATGGGATATTATGGTACTGGAGGTACTCTACCCAAAGTGGTAAACATAACAGGGCTACCCCCTTCCACACCACTATTGTTCCCAGCTGCTATTCAGGCAAAGATAACACCTGATGGATCCTCAGAATATGTAGAGTATAGCTATGAGCCAGTACATATGAGAGACATCAAGGATTTTAAAGAGGCAATATCAATGCACGGTATACACTCTACTTATGTGAAGCAGCTTCTAAATTCATGGTCAGCACAAAACCGGATTCGACCAACTGATTGGATGCAGCTAACAGCTGCTGTCTTGGACCAAAGTCAGAATTTACAGTGGAGAGGCTGGTTTAGAGAGGAGGCCAAGACCTTGGAACAACAAGGAAAAATTAGGGGTTTCTTTGCTTCTCAGGACCAAATCCTTGGTGAAGGCATGTTTGCTGATGTGAGGACTCAATCTACTTATGATGAGCATACTTTATTGCTATGCCGTACTGCTGCACTGAATGCTTGGGAAAAGATTTTGGACCCAGGTCAAAAAATTGAGCATTATACTAAGGTCAAACAAGGCTTAAAAGAGCCTTATACCGACTTTATACAGAGGCTCACCACAGCTGTTCATAGAGCAATATCAGATACAGAAGTTAGGAAGCAATTAATACTTTCTCTGGCCTTTGATAATGCTAATACAGAATGTAGAAGAATACTAATGCCTTTAAAGATCAGAGCTGCACCGATAAAAGAATGGATTCAATATGTAATAAATGCTGAATGTCTCCATGGAAATGAGGAGAATTGGGTAGGCCAAGCTGTTGCTAATGTTAGGGTGAGGAACCAAGACATCACTTGCTTCAACTGTGGTAAACAAGGCCATATAAGATGGAACTGTGCACAAGGTACTCTTGGAAAAAATACCCGATCTAGGTTTAATTCGAACAGAAGGCCATTGCCTTCTGGATTATGCAGAAGGTGTGGCAAGGGACGGCATTGGGCCAATGAATGTAGATCTACCAGGGATAAAGAAGGCAACCCTCTACCATCGGGAAACGCCTTTCGGGGCTTCCCCCGGGAAGCCCCCAAAAATCAGACTCCAAATTCAAGGATGGTGAGATCATATCCGGTCATAGGAGAAGATCAGCATTCTCAGGATGAATAGAGCATCCAAAACCTGATCTAGAAAACCATATGCTATTAGATAATAACATAAATTCAAAAGAAAACTCAGAAATTCCAAAAAGAATCACAAAACGAATATTCTGGCAGACTTCAATAAATGAACAAAGACCAAAATTGGGTATACGGATAGATAATATTTATATCCAGGGTTTAGTCGACACGGGGGCTGATATTTCGATCATAACCCCCCAATCATGGCACCCCAGATGGCCTTTACAGGCAGTAGATATCCAGTTTCTGGGTATTGGAACAATATCGCAAGTAAAACAGAGTGTGAGATGGCTTGAATGCATAGGACCAGAAGGTCAGAAAGGATGGTTGAAGCCATATATGGCTGATATAGCAGTGAATCTGTGGGGTCGCGACCTTTTAATGCAATGGAATACCCAGATTAATATCCCTCCTCGTTCTGATATCAACCGGAGACTCAATTATGTTTCCAGAAATGACGCTCTAAAGTACTACGGAAAAAATTCGCCAGCCATTCAGGTTGTAAAAAAGAATTACCCAATAACCACAGAACCTCAAAGGACACTCACAGCATTGCCTTTGAAATGGTTAACAGAAAAGCCTATTTGGGTTCAACAATGGCCTTTGACAAGAGAAAAACTTCAGGCTTTGGAACAGTTGGTACAGGAGCAGTTACAGGCTCAGCATATCGAAGAATCAACCAGTCCATGGAATTCTCCTGTTTTTGTTGTCAAGAAAAAATCTGGAAAATGGAGGATGGTAACGGATTTAAGAGCAATTAATAAGGTGATTCAACCTATGGGCCCCTTACAATCTGGTATTCCCCTGCCTTCTCTGCTACCTAAAGGATGGCCTATTGCAGTTATTGATTTGAAGGATTGTTTTTTTACCATACCTTTACAGGAACAGGACAAAGAGAAATTTGCTTTTACAGTGCCTACTCTTAATAATTCAGGGCCAGCTAAGAGGTACCAATGGAGAGTCCTTCCCCAAGGAATGTTGAATAGTCCCACCTTATGCCAATATTTTGTACAACAACCACTAGAAATACTGCGCAAGCGCTTTCCTCAATCTATCATTTACCATTATATGGATGATATTTTGCTGGCAGACCCAAACCCAAAGACATTAGAAACATTGTTTGAAGAACTAAAGAAAATATTGCCTGATTGGGGACTACAAATTGCTCCAGAAAAAGTACAGAGGGGAGATTCTATCAATTATTTAGGATATAAAATAGGTTTACAAAAAATTAGGCCACAAAAGGTAAAATTAAATAGAGATAAATTGAAGACTCTTAACGATTTTCAAAAGTTACTAGGAGATATCGCTCATATACGGCCCATGATTGGTATAAAAAACTATGAGCTAGTTAATTTGTTCAAGACTTTGGACGGTGACAAGGATTTAAATAGTCCAAGAGAATTAACTGATGAGGCTGAGAAAGAATTAGAGTTGGTGGAAAAGAAACTTCAAGAAGCACATGTGGATCGTGTGGATCCAGACCTGGATTGCATACTTGTTATTTTACCCTCTAGACAATCTCCAACAGGAATATTAATGCAAAGAGAAAGCATTATATTAGAATGGATATTTCTGCCACATAGACCAAGCAAGAAGATGAAGACATATATCGAAAAAATTGCTGATCTGATTTTTAAAGGTAAATTAAGACTTCGCCAATTGACTGGAAAGGACCCTGCAGAAATTGTTGTGCCTTTGACTAATGAAGAAATTGAACGATTATGGGCAGACAGTGAACCTTGGCAAAAAGCTTGTAGTGACTTTTTAGGAGAGATTAATAATAAATATCCTCAAAACAAGAGAATTCAATTTATAAAGGAAACTAATTGGATCTTTCCTCATGTGGTACAGGATAAACCCATTTCTGGAGCCCTCACCTTTTATACTGATGCGAACAATTTAGGAAAGGCTGGCTACAAGTCTGAAGACTTAATTAAGGTGGCTCAGAGCCCTTATAACTCTGTCCAGAAGTCAGAACTATATGCAATTATTATGGTGTTGTTGGATTTCACAGAGCCTCTCAATGTAATTACTGATTCTCAATATGCAGAAAGAGTTGTTTTACATATTGAAACTGCTGACTTCATTCCTGATGATTCAGAATTGACCTTACTATTCATACAACTACAGGATATCATCAGAGGTAGGATACATCCTATGTACATAACACATATCAGGGCGCACACGGGTCTCCCAGGCCGTCTAGCGCAGGGTAATGATGAAATAGATCGGTTGCTGATAGGAAACGTGCTAGAGGCCACAGAATTTCATGAGAAACATCATGTCAACAGCAAAGGATTAAAAAAGAGTTTTTCCATCACTTGGAATGAAGCAAACGAAATAGTAAGGAATTGCAACACTTGCTCTTTCTATAACCAACCATCTTTACCTGCTGGAAGTAATCCTAAAGGTACACAGAGAAATGAGATCTGGCAAATGGATGTGTTTCACTTCCCAGAATTTGGAAAGATGAAATATGTACATCATACTATCGATACTTACTCTGGAATGCAATGGGCAACTGCTCTGAGTTCTGAAAATGCTGATGCTGTACTAACTCACCTTTTGGAAGCCATGGCCATAATGGGAATTCCCACTCAGATTAAGACTGACAATGCTCCAGCTTATGTTTCCCGAAAAATGAAGATAATTTTTGGATACTATAATATAAAGCATATTACGGGGATACCACACAATCCCACAGGACAGGCAGTTGTGGAGAGATCTCACCGCACGTTGAAAGAGATGCTTTATAAACAGAAGAAAGAAATGAGAAAACCCAGGGAGAGATTACACAGTGCCTTATTGACTTTAAATTTTCTTAACGCTGATGAAAAGGGAACATCAGCTGCTGAGAGACATTGGGTGATAGAGAAATCCTCTGAGTTAAATCAACCCATCTACTTCAAAGATGTGTTGACTTCTGAGTGGAAGCCAGGATATGTGCTTTGATTGGGTAGGGGTTTTGCTTTCGTTTCAACAGGCAAAGAAAAGATATGGGTACCGACAAAACTAATAAAAGTCCGCTTTGTAAAGGAGTCCCTTCCTGAGGAGGAGAAGTAATTGCTCACCCCTGATATGACAAATGGATACAAGCTATCTACAAAGAATCTGGAACCGAGATGGGGCCCCCAATGCAGCAACTCCTACTAGTGAAACAAGAGTAAAAGAGAGAGTAAGAGACAGGTAGACAGACAGACAGAGGCAAAATTAGAAAAATCAAGAACCTGGTACGCACCAATCAATGATTGTTTTCAGAAAATAGACTATTCAAAAATGGCTGCAAGATAGCTCTCTATGATAATCTCCAGATCACACTTCTAATTAGAATTCCAGATGGAGTTAACCACTATTCTGAGAATGGTTATAAATGTATATAGTCAGTCCATTAAGATCTAACCATTGTTTTAGCCTTTACAGGATCCCAAAGAGATGCCATCGCCCTTAAGTCAGCAGGAAGCAACCTTATGAAAGACTACGCCCCCTTTCCCAATAAGTTTTGTGTTCTGAGGGTTGTGGGTAATTCTTATTCTGTTAGAATAGTTTTAAGTGAAAATTGGGTGGAGGACAGAAGTATAATATAGCATCAAAGATCTCTTCTGAAGAAGAGAAGGGGGATAGATACGATAGATAAAGGTAGATTGTTCTGCCTACCTATACACCATTTTAGCTAAATGTATGGGCTAAGTTAAAGACAATTTGCATTGGCATAGGTATTTGTATATTGATACAAATGTAAAATCATTTTATATGTTTAATTGTGATAATTTGTACATTTGTACAAAGTTCAATCTGAAATTGCTTTATATAACCAAAGCAACTTGTATTTCGTTATAAATCTGAATCTGTAACTATTATGTAAAATTGAATCTGTAATTTCTGTTTTATATATACTTCTACCTTTGTTTAAAATATTTGCACATCATTGTCATGTACACTATGCAATTACTACCTTCATTTAACTATACTAGATATAATGTATGATTGCACTAGTTATGATATATGCACAAAATGTTTTATATACCTCTGTTTAGATGATATATATGTATATACATGTCTAAAATGCTGTGGCTACTCTACATGGTAATATACCCCTGGCTAATGTTTGATAGTCATACTAAAAGTCATTGTTCAGGGATTGTACACCTCTTGTATAGATATTCTAATTTTAATACAGGGTTTAATCCTTAGGGCAATAAAAACTACTGTCAACATTACTTAAGGTACCATATCCCAGTCATCTCAGATACAGGTTAGAATATCATAGATAGACAGAAATCTTCAACCATTTCATAGACCTGGAGAATATGGCATTTAACATTTGAAATTCGGCCATGAGAGGCACGACGACTCCTGGTGTCACTGCTCCTTTCCCGAGATGGTATGAGCATCGAGGATACTCCATTGGAGTTTGTCCTTTTGGCAGAGAATGGCCAGTTGAGTAAGGAACTGTCCTTACCTTGATTATTGACAGTGCACACATGGTGTCCAAGCTGGAGGAACAAGTTGATGGATGGAGACTGACGAAACCTGCCTGGACAGGATAAGACAGTCCCTCCAAAATTTCCCTGCTTGTGAGAAGACCTGTCAGATACCATAGGCCTGTTGCCAATATGATAGATGCTCCAACGGCGCACAAAACAAGGGATGATTGTCCAGGTAGCTGTGTTGCTGTCCTCTCCCAAATTTTGGAAGCCACTACTTCCATATACTTCTGACTTTCAAGTGATATATCTTCCTTCTCAGGTCTTGAAGGGGTTGAAGAATAGGTATTTACGGTTACTAACTCATAATAATTCCTATTGTACATAATCTTAGTTTAGAACCTTTTTATTTAGACAAAAGGGGGAGATGTGGCGGGATTAAGGTGTCAGGTGATAAGGTCAGAAGACACTTCCGGGACCCTGGAGGGGGTGTGGCCAAGCCCATTGATAAGTGGCTGCTGGGACATGAGGAGCGCTCTTCCTGGTTCCTGGCTGCTGGCTGCTGGACAGACAGAATCGGAATCCATCGTGCTTCCATCGCTCCTCCATCGCTTGGATCCACCAGTCCTTGTTCAGGTGCCAACATAAGCTGTTACTAATATTGTGAGTGTTAATTTATATTCTAATAAATATTAATTTTGGACTGGCGCCTTGAAAGTAAAACTCCATCTACAATGAGGCTTACAGATTATTTATTTATTGTTTGATTATAGTAACGGAGCTGAATATTTGACAATTTTAACTGTCTTGTCTTTCTGTATTTTAGTTGACCTAAGCATTAATTAAAAAGACTTAACAGAATTATGTGTCATTGAATACTATGAAATTAGTGCTCAATGTGAAGTAATGACTATCTTGGATTTTTTTAATAACTTCAAAACCAAAAATGTCAGGATGACTAAACAAACTTCTTTCTTTTATTGTTTTTTCTAATTGTGAGTGTGTGTGTGTGTGTGTGTGTGTGTGTGTGTGTATTGTGTAAATGCATATGTGTATTTATACTATCAAATGTGTAGAGACATGCATGGGAAATGGGAATGTAAATGCATGTGGGTGCATATTCATGTGAAACATGATGATATTGCTAGAAATTATTCTTTTTTGCTCTTCTACCTTATTCAATGAGCCAAGGTCATTCACTCAAAGTTGGAAATTTGTTTTGTGAATTCCCTGTTCTACCCTTCCAAGTCTGGAATTACAGGCATGTCACTAAGGTCATTAGCATTTTACCTGGGCTTTCAGATTTGAATTTTTGGTGCTCACATTTTTGGATCAAGTGCTCTAACCACTGACATATCTCGCCATCTTTTCTAGCTTTTATTTTGTCTTGTTTGAAAGGCTGGTCATTTAACCCAGAGCCTCATACATGCTGGGCAAACACTCTGCCACTGTATCACAATCTCATCTCTATGACATTTATTTCCAATTACATAAAGGAATACTGTAGTAGGAGGTTTCTGGCCCTGACTTTTGGGCCTCACCTCAAAGTTTAGGCCCGCAGACCCACAGACCTGCAGACCCCCAGACTCACACACTTGCGGAGACACACAGATGCTTTCAATAGTTTTTGGCTGATTTGTCTAAGGCCCAGGCATATCACTTGCTAGCTCTCCACCCTTCATTTAACCCATGATTCTTCCTGTTCAGCCATGTGGCTGGGTACCTTTTCTTAGAGCAGCATAGTTGTCCTCTGCTTCTTCTGGCTTTTCTCTGGCATTCTGCTCTGTGCTTGCTGTTCTCAAGAGTTTTCTTAGTCTGGTAGCCCCGCCCACACTTCCTGCCTGCCTTTGGCCAATCAGCACTTTTTATTAAACCAGTGGGTGGGACAATTATTTACAATGAAGCAACACAATACCCCTATATATCCCCTTTTCTCTTTTTAAAACAAAAATAACTCCAAATCTAATATTCTTCCCCCCCCTTATCTATAACAACTTATAAACAATACTGTAAATAACACAAACATTCATAATCCATGTTTTGGGAAATGTAGGCGTCATTCTCTGAATGGGGACGCTGGCTATCCCATAGGAATCCAAAGAAAAATGTAGGATTATGGTCAAGTCTTTAGTGGAATAATCTGTAAGGCTGAGTCATCACAGCCAGTCTCCTTGAAATTGTTCTGGATACAGAGCTCTGGAAACTTCAACAGAGGTGCTCTGAAATGCTGAATCATCTGGGCCATCCATTTCCATTGGAGATTTTTCAGGGGGTCTTCCTCTACCAAACTTTATGTTCTTTATCCAGAAATAAATCCACAGTTTCTCATTTTCTGTGTACATAAAAGGAAAACCTCTTCTCCAAAGTAGCATATCTTTGGATTTCAGTTTTAAAGTCAACTCATTTACAAAATATATAGTTTGAATTATTCTAACAGCATTTATAATCAACTGGCTTTTAGCACCTTTTACTATTTCATTTTCAGGCAAGAGGCTTAAAGATAAGACAATAATATACAGTATCCAGACATTCTTTGTATTTTGCATCTTTACGTGGTTTATTTTTATTTATTTTACTCTATTTCTTTTTTAAAGGCTTTCTCTACCTTTTCTTTTCTTTCTCTAAGCCTATGTATCTATATTTTCAACACACTCTAAACCACTTAGACTTAAAAAAAAAACTGTCTTTACTGTATATTTATTTCTTAACTTTATGTCTCTGACCACACCTTTGATTGCCTAGGGTGACTGACTCCACCCAGATTCTTCTAATTCTTTCTGTTTCTGACTACACCTTTAATCTGCCAAGAATTCTCCTATTTCTTTCAATTTCTGAACACACCTTTAATCTGCCAAGGTTCAAGGTTGGTAGGATGGGTGGATGGCTCCACCCAGCTCCTAGTCTAATTTCATAGAATTTATCTTTTTAACCCAGGTACTCTGGGGAATTTTAGGGTTCATATAATTACCAAGTTCATATAATTACCAAATGAGCCATCTGCTGCTCATTTATTCCATTTAAGTATTAGGAAGCAGGACCTCTTAAAAAACTCACAAGTATTTTGCCTCTAAGGCTGAATCAGGAAGTTTCTCTTAAAAAAGCCAAGCATCAGTTTGCCTTAGGCAAACAGAGCTGATCCAAGAAAACATGGACACTAGAAAGCCAAATTTGATTTTGTTCCCTTTTTGTCCTTATGAACAGAAACCTTAAATACATCATTTATAACCTTTTGCTTATATTGAGGCGCCTGTGAGACTTGAGGAACAAGCCATTTTACACCTTAAGCTGCACTCCAAAAGCCCACCATTTTAGCTCAAGCCCATCTCTGTACCACAGCTCACATGGAAGACTCTGAGAACAGGAAGCACAGAGCAGAATTCCAGAGAGAATGCTGGAGAGAAGCCAGAAGAAGCAGAGGACAACCATGCTGCTCTAAAGAAAGGTACCGAGCCGCATGGCTGAACAGGAAGAATCATGGGTTAGATGAAGGGTAGAGAGCTAGCAAGTTGTATGCCTGGGCCTTAGGCAGATCAACCTCAAATTAGTGAAAGCATCTGCGGGTCTGCGGGTCTGCAGGTCCTAAACCTTGAGGTTAGGCCCGAAAGTCCGGGCCAGAAACCTATTACAGCATACAGCATAGGAATGACTTTCTTTAAAGGACTCAGATGTAAACTTGTTTTTTTTCTGAGAAGAGGAATGATGCTCCCCTCCCCTTAAAGCCTGAAACTTATCAGAGAGCTGACCCTGAGGAAGAGATATCCCTATCTGCCACCAGCTACAACATTCAGGAGAGCAGGCCCAGCGCCTTGCGTGGGCAGCACAATAGAGCTGACTCCATTTGCAGAGGTGTCAGTGAACCAGCCCTACAGCTGTAGTGAGCAGGGGAGAGTTATGCTCATTACTTATCTGTCCTGTGGTGGCATGGACAGGGAGAGATCCACCCCCCATTAATACCAGAAGCAAGTGGGAGAGCTGGCCACAAAGTCATAAAAGCAGGAGAGCTATGCTCATAAGCTGTAGCACTGGGGATAGAGGGCTCTATGGCTCAGGCATAGGCAACACAGTAGAGTATACCCTGAAGGTGTAGGTGTGGGAAAACTGACCTGGAGGACATGAAAGCAGGAAAACTGGCCCAGACTCTTGCTTATTGCTGCAAGGGATGAACTAGCAGGGGCAGTGCAGGAGAAGTCACCTTGGTGGTGAGGACAAGGGACAGCTAGTGGGCTGACCAACCCTACAACTACCCAGGCCCAGAACCAAGGTTATGTATTGACCCACTAGAGCATCCATCTCATCTGTGTGTGATCTGCTGGAGCACACAAAGATACTGGTTCTGCAGACCTACAGACCTAAAACTGCAGTCTCTTTATAACACAAGACAATGGCAATGCCCAGTGAGGTTCAGCATTGATAGTATAACAGAAATCAGAGCACTTGAACCAGACCAACGACTCTTTGCAATGAACACTTGCAAGTAAAGATATATGGATAAAAGCGTTTACTCTGTGACTACCTCTGCCACACTATTGCTTCTATGATGAGATTGATTTTTCATTCTCTCTTTTTATTTTTTTTCTTCTTAAATTTTATTTTATTTTGGGGGAAAGATTGCAAGGGCAGAGGGAGGATACAAAGGGATGGGAAAATGAATGGTATGGAAATGCATAATGTGAAATACACAAATACATTAAAAAGTTACAAATAATTTTTTTTCTCTTAAGATTTTAAGTTAAAATTTTCCAACAAACTTGTAATAACACCAATAAGGGGAGAATATATTATCTAAATATGATGTTAATCACCATTTCTGTAACTATCATTTTTGAAGGAAATGTGAATTTTTTCTATTTTTAAATTTAAAAAATTAAAATAGAAGTATTAAAATATTAGCCCCCCCATTTCCTTCCTCCAATCACTTTTAAGTCCTCAACGTTCTTGATTCCTCTCAAAACCATGGTCTTTTTTCCTGTAATTGCTTTATATACAGAAATGACTAACTATATAGAAATTCAATTAGCTCAGTCTGTTAAGTATTACTTATCTGATAGGATTTCAGACCTGACTAACTGATATTAGATAACCATCCAAAGGCTTCATTTTGGAAGAAGATTATGTGATACATATACATTGTGTGACTTTCTTTTATAGTGAGCTTGAGTAAGTCAGTAGCCTTTTATCTCCTGCTTTCTGCTTTTCAGCTGTAAAATTGGAAAGTTAGTGGTGACAGATCCTAGAAGACTGAGATAATGACTTGTAAGCCATCTTGATAATATCAAACAATAAAACATTATAAAAACAATACTATCAGCATCTTTTACTTGAAAAAGCACAAATTATCACACCCTCACGCATTGGAATTGAGAAAATAAATGCACTAGCAGCAAATGCTGGCTCAATTATGAGAACATGTCCCTTTGGTGAAAGATTTCTCAGATGTATTTCCAAAAATGATTGCATTATAGAGCACATTCCTGTTACTATACCCAGTGATAACATAAAAAAATTTTTTTATAAGAAATGTAGTTCTCCTATTTTTCTTTAAGTGTGAGTGCGCCTATTTCCCAGCAAGGAAATGTTCTTTTAATTTCATTCTTTGAATCCATGTGATGTATGATTCAGAAATACTTAGTGTACTTAGCAGCATGCATAAAGTCAGAAACATTTTATTTCTTACCACTTATCTTGAATATATGTGTGATGAGAGCCTTCTGTTTCCTATAAGCTGGGAAATAGTGTGACAAGGCTTGCTGTGAAATGATGACAAGTGAGTTACCATCAGCCTATTTGTGCAAAATGATGGCTCTTTTCCTACAGAGTTACTTAGAGTAGAAGATGAAAATATCAGACAGGAAGCTGCTGGGTCCTGAAGATCAAAATACAACCTAATGTGTAACTCGAATACCTACTTTAAAACATCTGATAATTCGTGTTTTTCTCTTGGACCTTGGGAATATTTTGTATTGAGAATTCATAGGAGGAAATAAATGAGAATGTGGTTTCTGGTTTGGGGCTCTATTTCTGATTGTTGTGATAGATAATTATGTTACCTTGATTAGTTTTCACCTCCTAAGATACATCGTTGACAGTTGATTTTCATGATATGAGGTACTGTATGAATAAATAGACTGGGATGTGTGACTGTGGAGTGTAGGTTACACACTTATAAAATTTAAAATAAAGCTCAAAGACAATAGTTGTGCACTCACCATTAAGGAACTCATTAAGCCCCTCCAAGTATAGACAGGCAGATCAGCATCACACAGAGATGCAACCAGCTGTTTTCTGAGCTCATGTTTCTCCTGAATAATAGACAAGTCAAGAAATGTCCAATTAATATTTTTTGTTTTCCCATCCTTCTGATGACTTGTCCCACCCTTTCTCACTGTAAAGAACCCTTCACACTTTCTGGATTTCGATTGACATCTCAATGGATAAATTTTTGGTTTAAATGAAAAGGGATACGAAAACTTTTTGTATATCAGGCCCTGAAGGGATTCAATTTTTAATCCAGACTCCTAACAAAACCTATAACAGAAACACTTAGCTGAATCATAAATTTCTTGTAAGAGTCATCATCCAAGTATGTTTTTTTCATCTGACCCTGCTCCATTCCCTTGTAGAATGTCTTTGTGCCTGCTGTAATAGATTTACAGCACAGTGATGTGAATAAATGTTCTAGTGATTTCCGTTATTTTTGATTTTAGATTTATACATTAATTCCAAAATTTTAGAAGTAATTTTGCCTCCCCCAGGAGAGTTATGATCATTGCTAAGCTATTGTAGACATCTACAGACAGCAATGATCTCCCATAATGAACAGCAGGGGACCACAGATGCCAGATGAAATACTCCTTATTCCTATGTAGACATTATATAGCTACAGCCTAGAGCCAAATCCTTAGTTTTTCCAGCCTCCATCTCGCTACTGAGATTAGGTAAAAGGAAGGCATAATGAGTCTGTTTCTAATAAACAAACGGGTACTGCGTCTGTTTCTAATAAATTCAATTTCAGAATAGAGCAAGAGCCAAATTCAGTGCCAACTGAAATTATAATTGTGATGAAACCACTTTTAAGGAGAGATGGACTGAATTATTTATAAACTAGCTTTAGACACATTAAAGTGAAGAAAAAAAACTGTCCAAATTCTACGGCAGGGGCTTGAACTCTTCAAACACCCACCATTGATTTGTAACCTGGCAGCTTTGAACTCCAAGGTGTGCTACTTTTCAGGTGCAAGTTGCAAATTGAAATTGCAGTTTGAGAAATAAACAGAGTTTTTATAGTAAACAGGTGGCTTCTGTTCAAAAGAGAATTGCTGGGGACTTTTTTATGACCATACTGATGCTATGACATATGAAGTGGGGCTTGTCACTTTTCCATCTGGTCTAGACAACTGCTGGAGGCGGAACCCATTTAGAAAGTGGCACACACTATGCAGCTGCTTCTCCATGTCTCATAAATAAAAGGTCAAATTATGGCTTCATTTTGTTTTATTAAGTCCAATTTATAAGAACTGGATCATTGTTCTGTTACACAGTTGTCCACAGACTATGGCTTTTAAGAAACATGCTATGTGATACGATTCCATTAAAGATTTAAAGTGCTAATAGAAAAATTATAAAGTGCCCACCTATTTATAATTGTTTGATTATACATTAGCTGAAGGGCTGTGTATGATAAAATGTACTTCTTTGTGAATTGTAATACCTATTTGTCTCAGAGGAAACGGCTGATTTGCTCTAATCTCCCATTGGACACACTAATCCCGGAGATTATTATCTCTAAAAGATGTCCTGGTAGAATGCTCTGTTCTCTGCATACATCATTCGATTCACTCACTTATTAGCGCATCTTCTTTGATTCACAGATGAAGGAAGACATTAAAAGCAAGACACTGTTTGCTAGCTTCAATGTGTTTTTCTCAGTAGGATATTTGAAGCCTTACCAAAGAAGATAATGGTGAAAATAAGAACAACAAAGGAACACAAACCCCATGATAGATATCAAACTATTTAATTTAACTCACACAAGTTTATAGATTCCCGCAGCGTTTTGCACTGAATCAAATATCTTATTTTAATAAGTTTGGCAGTGGTAAAGTTGCTTTTCCTGCTTTGAGTCTGGATTATGTTCAAATCATTGTATAGGTTAAATGACATTTAGTACATGTGATGTGTCTGTGGATACATTAATGTTGGGAAATTCTGACTTTCCTTGGCAGAACATGTTCATCTGTCATGATGTCACTGGCTGAGAAAACACATAAGACCACCAAGTCTAATCACATCTGTGGGTTTCCCATGTACTTGATAGCTAAACAATTCCTGTCTCTGTACACTTTCAAGCTCACCATACACAGCAAGAAAAGAGAGACACATCTGTCAACAAATGAAACACACAGTTCTCTGACTTGCTGAGAAATTAGTGTAAGCTATTTTTGAGCAGTCCTTCAAGGTCACCCAAGAGTCTTATGCCCAACATATGTAACTGTCAAGTTGTAATATGTATTTAGGGAAGCAAGTTTTGGTAAGAAGAAACGTGTTTTCAATTCTTTGTACAATTATGTATCTGGGCAATTTATTAGCAAACTAATTAAACTAGTCTATTTGATTCAATGAAGCAGAGCATAATATTTTAATACAGTTTTAACTTTTTAAATTCTTTGTAGTATCAAATAAGCAAAAAATGATTACAGAATTAAAAATTTGGAGATGACAGGAAGAGAAAAATACACAAATAGAAATGGAAATACCTGGCATTTCATTACACAGTTTTAACAAAAACCTGAAAAATGCCTTTAACAGGTTTTTGGCTTGTTTTGTTTTTTCTTTGAAACTGTTTAAATACTGGGATTAAGCCACATATCCTTGGATTAGCTTTCCCTGTGTTTGATAACTACATGCTGTTTGCTTAAGTAACATGTGGATATCTAAAAGAGTCTTAGGACATTATCAGAGAACTACATTTATGTTTCACAATAGTATAGCGATTTTTGATTATATTTGCTTCTTTCTTTTGTGAACATATTTATAGACTTATTTTCAATTTCAGATTGATACTCATTAAATGTTCAAGAAGAGGTCAGAATTAAACAACTGTCAGCATACACGATATGAATTTGGTCACCTAGATACGATTTTTATCTTTTAATAAAATGATGAGGAGAAAGAGATACATTCTATTGAAATTCCAATTTGCAGGGATTTCCGTCAGCCTTGTAGAAAGGAGAACAGTTAGCATGACAGTGTAAGCACTTTTCAAGAAGACATATAATGACTTTAGCCAATGGTATGCAAAGAAGCATTGCACTCTAGCATAAGGATATGGATAATACATATTAGATCAGACCAACACACCACCATAGTGATAATGTCACAACAGCAATCACTTTTTCAAAAGAATCGTATCAGAGTGATATTCTTGGGAGTTAGGATTTTAGTATCTGATTTTGAGGGAAAGAAACACCATTCTTCAGAATACAGTGATATTAACTGTTGCAAATCACATTATTGTTAATTTGTAAAGCACTAACCACCAGAGGGGATGTGAGGAAACAAGAAAAAAAAAAACAGTAACTTTATCTCTTCTTAAAATATAAAAGGAAACACTCAAAAGTTTAGCTAATGAAGAAACAATACAGGGAGACAATGCAAGTCCTATTGAAATTTGCTTACTCTCTCCCTCGATTTCTTTAGAACACGATTGCACTCTGTGTGGTTTTGGATATCCATAGTTTGTTTCAGCTTTGGGAAAGAAGAAACTACAGAGTCATTAATAAACATCTTTGTAATCTGAGAATGTTCTAATACACATAATATATTATTTATAGTTATTCTAAGATACTTTCTATACTGAAAGTTGTGTGTATTACTTGAGTCTATGCATTATTAACAGAAAGTATCAAATAGTGATGAAATCCATTTCTCCCTATATTTGTTGTCAATTCTGTTCAACAAATGGCCGGTTTTCTTTATACATACATACATGAGTACATGCATATATATGTGTATGTCTGTTAGGATGTTACAGTGTGTTTGTTTGAACATGTACCTGTGCACATGTGACTGTGGGTGCCTTCAGAGACAAAAATAGTTTTAGGATCCCCTGGGGTTTGAGTTCCAGGCATGTTTGAGCCTTTTGATATGGATACTAAGAACCAAGTTCTGGTCTTTTGCATGAACATCAAATACTCTTAACCACTGAATTATATTTTCAGCTCTGAGAAGTTTTTTTAGGTTGTATGATTCTGGATTAATACAGAAGTTTATTTGAAATAAACAATTTTAAAATTCATACTGAAATGTGCAAAGCTGAGAGAAATGTGGATTTGTAACAGCTCAACAAACCATATTTACTATGATCAGCTCATCTTTCAGAGGAATGTGAATTAACTGAATCCTTCAAAAGGAACTTCGATAAAACAGAGTTAAAAGCAGCATAGAAGAATTTTCTTTCTTTATCCCTCCCCTTCCCTCCCTCCTTCCTTCCTTCCTCCCTCCCTCCCTCCCTCCCTCCCCCTCTCTGTCTTTGTAGATGATTTTTTTTGATGCACGAAGAACACCCCATAGATCACACACATCACATTTCCTTACCCATTGGGGCCATCTCAATTGATTCTTATCTTGCATAGTGTGGGATGGTTCTATAGTAACCAGAACAGTGTAGCTATCTCTTTGATATTTGTATATTTCAAATACATTTATTATGATAAAATTTGTATCACATAAAATTATTTATAATTGACAAATCATGTGGTTACTGCATGAAACATGTGCTGTAAATTATTCTTATCTTTTGTTCCATGTTTTTTATGTGGTGTGTGCATGTGCACATGTGTTTGTTCATCTGTGTGTGTAGGTGCACAGCCCTTACATGCCCATAATGTCCCATACAGAGGTGAGGTCAGAAATGGTTTTCAAGTGTCTTTTTCTATCACATTCCATCTAATTCACTCGAGACAGGGTCCTTTACTGAATCTGTAGCTCTGTATTTTTGGCTGCACTTATAGTCAGTAAGCCCTGACAAAGTTCTTCGTTTTTATTTACTTTATTTTATTTTTCTTCCCTTTCTCCTCGGCATTGAGGTAAAAGGTGTACAAAGCCTTTCTATTCTTTGTTGTTGTTTAACCTGGACGCTGGAGATCTGAACTCACATCTCCAAACTAGAGCAACAAATGCTTTCCCATTCATCCCTCTTCCAAGCCCCCATAAAATACACTTTTGAAGTAACCTAAGGAAGTCGTTATTCATTCCTGTTCTTGTTCTTCTTTCGTGTTTCAGGAACCACTGATTTGATTTCCGTCTCTATTAAGTTCACTGTCCTAGATATGTCACATAAAATGAATCATATAATAAGCAGCCTTTTATGTATGAGTTATTTCATTTGCATACTATGAAAGCTCGACAGAACCACATTGGTCAATAATTTCTACCATTTTATGGCTGAATAATAGCCCATTGTGCATAGATAGCCCACATTTCTTTTCCCATTCATCTGCTGATAGACATATGGATTGTTTCTAGCTTTTGGCTGTTGCTAATAATAATGATATGAAATTTTGTGTAGAATTTATTTGTCCATTTTCAGAGTATTACTAAGGGATAGGACTGCTGAGTCATATGGTAATTTTATTTGTTTCTCAAAACACAGTAATTACTTTAAAATTGCATACATTTATGGAGTGAAGTGTGGTGTTGCTGAGTGGTGATAATCAGATCAGTCTAATTAGTGTTTTCGTCTTCTTTATGGTTATCTGTATTTTAGGGTTTGTAACCTTGATGTTGAGATCAGGGTAATTAGTGTTTCTATCTTTATTGCTATCACTTCTCAGTGTTTGTAGCCATGATATTCTGATTAGGGCAATTAGCCTTTCCATTTCTTTGTAGTTCATTTCTTAATGTCTGTAGTCTTGAACTTTTCTTCTGTAGTCATCTTACTGCACTGTAGGACCAACTGAACACCTTCCTCTCAGCTCATTCCATCTTGGTATCCAATTCCGACCAACTGATTTTCTCTCCCACCTTGTCTAGTCTCGAGAGTTTACTCTTCTCTTTTTCTGCATAATCTCTTTCAGTTTCCTCAAACAAATGATAATGCTCTGTGTTTTTTTTTTTTAAACTAACCTTGGCTTATTTTAACAAATGTAATGTCTTCCAGTTTTGTCCACATTGGCGAAATGACAGAATTTATGGATGAGTAAGATCCTACTACATCTCTTTCTACACTGAAGGCATGCCAGCTGATTCTTATCTTGGATGTTGTGAATGATTCTGTAGTAAACAGAGGCTCATAGTTATCTCTTTGATATATTGATTTTTGTTTTTTTGTTTATATGCTTAGTAGTGGGATAACTGGATCATACCATAGAGTTCTATTTTTAGTTTACTGAGAAATCTCCACATTGTTTCCCATAACAACTGTTCTAATTTACATTCCCCCTGAGTATTCTGTTTCTCTCTTGCTTACTAGCCTTTATTTAGCCTTGATCTTAGCCAGTCCACTTAGACGGACAGAGGATGGCAGGTTATTGTGGCATTGTTCTGAATTACCCCTATGATTAGTGTAGGGAGCTCATTCTGTTCTATATTTATTGAAAAATTGTCTATTTTCTTTCTGATTTTTAAAAGTAATGGCTTTTTGTCTCTGGTACTTGATACATAGCCTAGGACTGATAAAAATTTACAGTAATTCTCCTGTCTCACCTGCCCACATAGCAGGATCACAATGTATGCCTCCAACCCCAACTTGTACATATCCTTTTGAGAAATGTTTGTTCACATAATTTGCTTATTTTAAAGTCAACTTTTTTTTGCAGTTGGGCATTTGAGTTCTTTATGTATTATTTTATCTAATCTCTTCCAAGAGAAATAATCCAGTCACAGGTGGGTGTTTTTATATTTCCCCCCTGATTTACTGATTGTTTTCTTTTGCTATGGAGAAGCATCTTTGTTACACTCTCGGCCAGGTTTCTGCTTTTCTTACTTGGGATTTTGGTGTCTTATTTAAAAATCATTGTGAACATCAACCTTTCTTCTTGCTTTCTTTCTTCTGTCATACAAGAGGGTGTTTTAAAACCACTATGGTTATATCCCTCCCCAGCTTGTTTTAAAGTACACTCAAGTATTGTGCTAGAATTATAATACATTTTTTGATGTCTGTACTACAACATACCATGTGTGAGATACTCCTCTGTCTCCAATAATAATTGAAAAACAAATTCCAAATAGTTCTCTGCTCACTGAGACATACTATGAAATCTTCAGGTGAAATATTAAGTCAGGCTTCATCTAGTAACAACAAAAAAAAATCTAGCAAGTTACCTTCAGACTTGGCTGAAATACCATTAAATGCCCCCCGGAGTTTCTTTGTGAGCCTTCTTCCCAAACAACCTCATTATTTCCTTTATTTGGAAAAAATATAATGCATAATAAAACATTAGAAGCGTAATATTTATGCACAAATATATATGCACACATTTTTCATAGTCTTTGATTACAGAGAAAGAGTGGCAGAAAGTGTTTCATATGGACAATTTTAAGGTGTTTTCTTATTTTTCCATTCATTCTTAATCTTATGTTTATTCATATTCATCTTGCCACATATCAGCCACAAACTGAGCCTCATGTTTAGTAATTTACATAAAAGAATAATTTTCTGTAAGCCTTATCTCATTTTTTTATTAATCAAAGCCCAAGTGTAATTATCCAGTGTTGATGCCATCCTTGGCCTTCTGCAGAGCTATGGCTTCCCTTGCTTTAGGAAACACACTCTGCACTACAAGAATGTGGCATTGTCCCTTGCTTTTGAAGCAAGGCAGTCATTGAGACAAAAGGAAATTTGGCTTTTCTTGAAATTTAATTGGAATAAAAGGAGATAGTGTCTTCTTTTCTTGTGTTCTTCTAACTCCAAAAATCTCTTAACTTCCTATTTTTGTCAACAAATTTCCTGTGGCCTTCCTTGATAAGACGCAGCGCCTTCTTAGCCCTGTGCTATGTGCCAGCAGACTGGCCATTACTGGCCATATACTGATAAGATCTGAATGTAGAGGATTTAAAGGTTTCTGAGCCTATGATCCTCCAGACTCAGTGGCCCTTATCACCCGGAGCCTGACAAACCAAGCATGATGCTGCCTCTTACATGGGTTTTCAGTTTTTATTTCTCTTGATTCTGACTCTCCCAATTCTCTCTTATATTTTAAACACTTAACTTGAATTCTTAGACCCTTTCTTTCTGAGCCTCTTAAGACATCAGCCAGCAACTAAGGTAGTTATTGGAGCATCACTGTATTCTGAATGCTGAAATTCCAAGTGGCGTCTAACTAGCTACATCTAATTGCCTCATCCCCGACAGCTTTCACCTCTTATCAGACAGCAAACTTTTAATTACTTGGGAGCACCCTCCTGGTAGAGTCAGGGATTGCTGTACCTTCTAGTTGTTCCCAAATCTGACTCCCATATCCTCGGCATGTTCTTTCTGTTCCCACGTGAAACTCCCTCACTGGCCTGGGTAGTGTTCTGTGTCGTCCTCCCCTGGGCTGTGAGTATGTGCGACTAATAATCTGCTGTCAAAGTCTTCTGCTCAATATCAGGTGTTCTATGTTAAGCTCTTCACAAGATTCCGTGGGGCATAGAAGAGACTGAGAAAACACTCTCATCTCTCTTTCCCTTCCTGCTTTCTTATGTGATAAAGAAAAATTAAAACAAAATTAGACCCTTTTCTCACTGTACTCTTCTGCTAGCTGTAGATGTTAATACACCCTTCATCTAGAGGATGGTCGGGGGACAGCAAACTGTTGATTTTCCACCGTAATGATATGATTTTATTCTATGCTAGCAGTGTTCTCTTTGTACTTAAATTATGATCAATATTGTTTCTGGTTGATTTTTTTTCAGGTTATTCAAATAACGAAAATGAGATTTATTTTTGAGGTGGCCAGAAAAGGTTTGCCAAATTTTTCTTTTCATGTTTTTGTTTCTTGGGAATCAACTTTCTATCTTATTCCTCCTTAAATTTGTCAAGTGCTATCTCAGACACAACTTTCTGGCCTTACAAATGTGGCTTATTTTCTCCAAGAGAAGAGAAATCTTCTGTAGACCAGTTTCACAGGCACTATTTTGTTTTATACTTAATTCAGTATAGAGAATGCTGTAATTTCTGCTTGTCTCGTGTAGATACAATAAACTGAAGGCTAATATGGTTATTAAATAACTTACTCTAAAGTTTAATGCTCATTTATAAACAGAACATAAGTATGCATAAGATTTAATCAGTAAAGGACTAGCCAAGCAAATATGAGATCCTCAGTTCAGAAGTCCAGACCCAGATGTATACATCTGAAACTGAGGACGTGGGGTCAGACTGATCCTTAGAATTAAGTGGACTAGTAGCATAGCCTGCTTGCTGTTTAGTTCTGCATCAGTGAAAGAGACCCTTTCTCAAAAATTAAAAGAGAATCATTGGTGGAGAAACTCAAGTACTCTATGGCTTCTGTAAACATGTGTGCACAGGAGTTATCCGAAAACCTGAAATATACACATGCAAAAATTAATAATAGTCAAACCAAACCCATGCCATCCATTTTCAGAGCTTATATGTTTCAATTCTCTGAACACAACTTTCCTTCATTACAATACTCTATTGTATTGACTGGTAGAGGAACTACCGTCTCTCAGAAATAAACTAATGCCTTCCGAACTTCAGTGTGCACATGAATCACAAGGGCATCTGTTTAAACACAAACTCAGAGACATGCTTTGGCCAACACGGATAAGTTGCAACACTGTATGTGTGTGTGTATGTATGTGTGTATGCATGTATGTATATATATGTGTATGTATGTCTATATATGAATATACATATATATTCATTTAAGCTACAGTGCTAAGACTAGTGATGATCAGGACACTGAATCATTCACCATCTTACTAAAATTTGGGACTTTCATTTTTTGTTGATTGAGAAGTTTATATTAGATGAGAATACCTATAGAAAATACCAGTTGTACTCTGGACATGGTACTGGATACTGGAGATACAAATGAAGTTGCTCATTGCCATTAACCTGATGCTACTTCCCAGACAACGAGCATTGGATATAGTTGTCTCTCTTCACACAAGAACTGATGAATTCTAGCTCATTGTGTAGGGCCTGAATGTTGGTCAGAGTGTAAGACTGTCAATTATCTAAACAGAAGAATTTCATCCTCCTCATAATTGTTTTCTTTCATCATAAACATTATCCATATTTGTTAATCATCTTCATTTCACGTACACAAAGCAATCATGTTCTTGACATTAATTTATATTTGTGCTGAATAAAAGATAATTTGTTTTTATATGCTTATACGTAGAACATGTCACGATAAATGATCTTTAATTTTGTGCATTTATCACAAACTCGTATGTTTAGGCACTCTGAGATTTAGTTTAAAATGTATTGTGTTATCGTATAATTTGTGTTTTGGACTTATGTAGGCTGGTCCTTCTGTCCTGTGATCTATACCAATTACATTAGAGAATTGAATAAAATAGCTGGAGGATTCAGACTAAGTCTATGTGATGCAGTTATAAACCTCTAAAAATCAGAGTGAGACAACACTATAGCCTCAGAACTATATATAAAACAGTTCAAAAGAACTTACAAGAAATAAAAGGCCAAGACAATGTGGTCAAAAATAATTTAAGTTGTTCATATCTTTCTTACATAAAAATATGAATAGTGAGTGAAATGTTCACACACCACAGGTAGCTATATAACATTGAAACAAAATCAATTGTTCTACCAGATTCTAGAAAAATCTATAACATCACAAGCTTCAATGCTGATATAAAGTCAATAGTACAATAATAAAATCTGAAATTGCAGTCAGTTTCAGAGAACAAATTTACAGCATAGAAAAGTAAATTATAAATCCACTGGATGTACTTATTTATTTATATTATGAGAATATTCAATATATGCAGCAATCCTATAAGGGTTTTCAGTGAGGAAACAACAATATAACTCTTTTTATATATTTAAAAAGCAATCAAATGTTATTTTTCTGTAGTGGTTAGCAGCATATTCTTCAAGTATTTAAATAGAAATTTCCATCTTATGACTCTCCAGGACTTATTTCATTACTTAATTGTCAATGAATAGTGATTATATTGAATTATGGTATCTTTTATTGAAATCTTACCAGATTCTAGTCATGTTTTCCAATAGGCTCCATGAGTTTTTGTAAAGAAGCTTGATGTACACACACACACACACACACACACACACACACACACACACACACACACACACACACATTTATATGCAAGTACAAGTGCAATGATAGAAGAAGGTGTGTTTGTGTATACTCTATTGCCTTTTGTCCAGTTTCTGTAATACCTGAACTTGGTACAATTTGATATACATAATATCTAACAAAGCTATAAAGCTTTGCTTTTATATGCCATTGGGCAATAGAAGATAGATGTATTGTGGAAGAGATTTTCATTATGAAAACAAAGTCTGACAGACTATCCATTTTATGCTTTTCACATAGAGATTATACTCAAGGGTTATGTTTCAAAGTCACCAAAAAGTCAGGAATATGTTCTATCTTTCTAGCTGAAAATAATAATAGCAATTACACTACCAATAGGGAAATGTTTAAAATATTAATGACTATCAAAACTCATTCAAAATACAAGATTTGCAATGATTTAAACTAAATAATCTTTTCATGAATTCATATAGAACTACAGATATACCTGATAAATGTACTTTAAAATCACAGTGCTTTGTAAATCATGCAGACACCTATATATCTAAAAGATTACTGGTATCAACCTTTATACTAAGAATTAAACATCTCTGCTTTATAATAAAATATATCTTTTACGTTTCATGAAAGAAAGTTTTCAAGTCTTCAACTATTGTCAGTGATGTTGGTGAATATACTTCAGAAGATAAATCTTATCAGTATAATATATTTGATTAATTATAATTAGAAATTATACTGATTAAAATGACTTTTTAAGAAAAATAATTCAAGGTTTTCTTTAAGCTAATGTTGACTCCTCTAGAAAATGGCACCAAATGCCTCAAAGAAATGTTTCTCAGTGAAAGTTGGCTCTTCTTATATATAATTTCATGAAAAGGAGTTTTTTTTCCTAAAGTCATTCTGACCTGGTAAAGAATTTATTCATATTTTTTGTTGATTTTTTTTCTCCAGTACTATGAGAAAGACTTAAGATGTTCAAGCTTTAAATGATTCACATTTGTTTAATATAGTTGAGGTTTGATTTTAATGTATTATGTATAAACTTGTGATTGTGCATCGTCCTTGCTTATTCATAGGATACTTTATTTTTTGCAGTGGTTTTATTCATTGAGAGTTTCTTGTAATGTATTTTGTATATATCCCCTCCCAACCCCCTCCCATCCTCTCTACTTTCCTTCTCTCCCCATCAAACTTCAAAGTTACTCTCCCCAAGCCTGTTCATTCTACATTAAGTCAGTCTGCACTTTATAGTCTGCTCTTGGGTGTAGGATCTTACTGGTGTGTGGTTAGCCCACCAGGGTCATATCACTACAGAAGACTGACAGTCCCTATCCCACTAGCTTTGATCACATGCCAACAGTTCCTCAGTAAGTAGTGTGGTTTTTTCCACTTTCCTGCTTCTGTGCTTTAATTTCATCTGGCTGGAGCTTCAGTTACTCTTGTGTATGCTTTCACAATAACTGGGAGTTTATGAGTTCATCTGAGCTGTTGTGCCTTGAATGCTTCCTTGTGGATTTTCCACCTCTAGCTTCTACAGTCTCCCCTTCCCTCTTCTATATAGAGATCTAACCCTTATTGTATGCCTGGGGGTTGGGAAGGGTGGGGATGTTGGCATGTGATATGTATGATCCATATAGAGATAAACACTACAGTTTTAAATTATCTTCATATTGTGGGTTATTTGTGTTAATTGCCATCTACTGGAATGAGAAACTTCTCTCATGTGGGCTCAGAGATGCTGCGATCTCTGGGTAAAATAATAAGTCATAAAAATTGTTTTGATTTTTAGTTCTTCTAGAAGAATAGTATATGGGTTCTCCTTTAAAGCCTAAGATTTATCCTACCATGTGTTCTTTGCCCCTTTAACAGTGGCTGGTATGGCTTCCATCTCAGGGAGTGAACCTTTTATCTAATTAGAAAATTAAATTTATTATTATTTATTTTGTATCATTGAATTTAGAAGCTCACAAATATTATAGAGGTGTATAATATGAAATTCTATGGAATTCTTTGAAAAGTAAAATGATGAGGATAATAAAAGATTGGTATTTGTCATGGTCACGGTAGAGGTCAGGATGACTAGGCAACCAGAGGATTTTTAGGACAGAAAAATTTGTGCATGATACAGAAATGGTCTTTGTAATATCACCTGAATGATAGCTTTAATTTTATAATTATATTTTATCTTACAATTGCTTGAAATGTTCTTCAGTTATTGTCAATGTGACTGTTTGGTTCTGAGCAGCTACGTCTGGATCAGCTATAGTTTGATTTCATCAGTTGCTCTATGGTTGACTCAATAGATCAACAGCAGATGAACTGAATCTTTCTCAATGGTAAGCAGCAAAGGAGAACTCACTTTTCTTTCTGTACATAATGTCAGACTTTATCACGTGAGGTAACATTGTTATAAACTAACATCTGGAATTGTCTCTTGCTGTTTATTTCAAAGATTTAATTGTTGTTTAAAAACTCTAGAATTTGGGTAATGTATTCTTACATAAAACATCAGTTTTATGGGTCAATTAGTTTAGTTGGTTAGATCATGATACTAACAAAATATTAACCTTTATCTTTATTTATTCTTCTTTGCATCAAATAGAGGAAACTCATTCTAGCTCTCTCTCTCTCTTTCTCTCCCTCTCTCTCTCTATCTCCAAGTGTGTGTGTGTGTGTGTGTGTGTGTGTGTGTGTGTGTGTTTGTGTGTATGTTTGTGTGTGTAGTTTAGTTTAGTTTAACTTCAACAATGATAAAGACTGCATATGGAGCCTCTGACAAACTGGGAAAGCATTCTAACATTGAGCTATGTCCACAACACATTTTGCTTTTATTTCTGAACCATGGTGGTCTTATTAACTTGTCATGTTGGACTTGAATTCACTTTGTAGCTCAAGCAGAACAAGAACCTTAGTCCTCCTGCCCTGGCCTCCTGAATGCCTGGGATAACAGACCTGTTTCTACAGTTGTACATATTTTAAAAAGGTTTTAAGGAGAGTAATTTTTGTGTCACAATATTACCATTCTATATTATATTGAATATATTTTAGGCATGAATGATATGCACATTTCACTGTCAGGGTGAAGTTCAATGCAAATCTTCATTGGAGGCATAGATCAAAGATCCTACCTATAATTAAACCCTCAATTTGATGACTCTCTCTTAAACATTTAGATGTAAGCACATGATTCCAATTTGAACCTATGATTTTTGAAGCATATTTTATTGTGCCAATTAATATTCGGTGTTAAAACCACAATATTGCAGCATCATTCACTTACAATATATCGTATAAAGAATTAATATTTATTGAGGTATATAAGCACTCATGATACAAACTGAACCTTAAGACAATTCTTGGAGAGGGGAACTGCCCCATACTGGGCTGCTAATCCACCAAGAACGAGGAACAAACAGGAAGGAAGGTCAGTGTTCCCCAGGTCTCAGTCAGTTCTGGCCAGGCCCCTTAGAGGTCCTGATATTCAGGAGCCATGCTCTATGCTCCCCTTACTAATGCCTGAATCCTGCTACATTTCTCCCTTTTGTCTGACTAAGAAAGTTCTAAACTAAGTATAAGACTATATACAATAACTTTAAGGTAATGTCTGGAGGAGGGAAAGGTGGTAACATAAACAAGGTCAAACTACAACTAACTAACTAACAATAAACGTCAGATATATCCTAAATGTCTAGAATATTGGTAAGTGGCAATGTACAGGGATTACTTCAAGATTGTTTATCTTGAATAATAAGAAGCAAATACCTGAGTGCACTTTGATAAGATATAAGATGGTAGTAAGTAACCTTAACTATCTTGTCTTTAACCCCATCAATATCTGAGAAGGAAAATATATTACCTGAATAAGTTGGAAGCCCAAGAGAGTGGCTTCCAAGATTTAGGAGAAGACAGCAACACTCATCTGCCTGGACAGTCATCCATGGTTTTTCTGCTAAGTTGGAACATCCACCTTTTTTGCTACAGGCCTATAATATCTGATAGATCTCTTCAGAAGCAGGGCATTACTGGAGAATCCTGTCTAAGTAGGTTTCTGCAGTCTCATTGTCCTTCATCCTGCTCATCCAGATTGTTGCTCCTTTGAGCTTCAGCCTGGTCTGTCTGACTTCTCCTACTCTGCTTCTCTTCTCTTACCTATGCTCTGCTTTCTCCTCCCACTTCTTCTATGATGCCTGTCATGGCCCAAAACAGCTCCTTTATTTAAAGACTGATATTCACAGCATACAGAAAGGCATTCCCTTTCTGTCTAATCAAAAAGGAAGGTTTTAATTTTAACATAGCAAAATTACATATAACAAAATAGCCGTCAAGCAAGAATTACAGTTATAATAATATCTACTCTATTTGTATTTAGCAAAATTAAAGAAAATACTCTTATCATCTACCTTATCTTTATGAATCTAAAATTTCATATCCAATATACCTTTCAAATGACTAAGAAAAACTGTACCTATAACTATCTAATTTTTAACTACATCAAAGAACACAGAAGGATATATTTACCCAAGTAAACCAGAAATGCAAGCAACTTCTAAAATCTAAAAGGACAGAGATGATACCTACCTGCCTGGAGAGTCACCCAAAATTTTTTATAAAGTTGGGGCATCCATCTTCAGACTACAGGCCCAGAGTCTCTTTTCATTTCAGTGAAGCAGGAAATCTACTCTGCCCATTCTGGCACAGTTCATCAGTTGCTTCTCCTCGAGTCCTGAAGAATGTCTGATAGTTTTCTCTGTAAAGCAGGAACCTGAATGACCATCTCGGCTTGTTCTGCCAAAGTTCAGAGGTCATCTTCCTATGGAACCTGCATGTCCAGTTTAAACAGCATACTGTCAAGCAGTCAATATAAGAACAGGTTCATGTCCAGTGGCTAACCATTGCCACAAATAGACTCCATATAGAGTTTCTTCGATGCCCATTTTTCTCTTGAAGTAAATTAGTGCTGCCAGGAACAGACCTGTCTTACTGTCCCTAAATGTCTAAGCTCTTAAAACATTTTAAATGCCATATTCTGTAGGTCTTAAAACAGTTTGAAGATTACTTATCTAATTGAATTATATCTTTGTATACTTAAAAAATCTAACTAACATGCATTTTTAATTATACATTACAATTTTAAATCAGTTACATAAACATCATATCTTAAACAAGAGTAGAAAAATACATATAGCATAAGAGAATTGACCTTAAATTTGTATCAATAAACCAAAATCAATACCAATGTAAAACATTTCAAGATTAACAGCTGATTTCCTAATCTAAGTAAATTTAATAATCTAATTTTTTAAATAATCATTTATATACCATATCCCTTTTTTCTTCTTAGACCATCAAGCATTTATAATGAAAACAAACATCTAGAAACAATATTTGGGGAATTTGGGCAGCGTTGTTTTCCATTACTACTTCTGGCTGACTAAGGGGCGTTGAAAATCTCACGGTTGTTGAGACTGGATCAATCTGTAGCCCTGAAGCTGATATGGCCTTCTCTTCCCATCAGAGGTTTCTTCAGGGGATCTTGGTTGATGAAACCATATTTGCCTGGAAGCAATCCACAGGTTCTCACCTTCTGTGGAAAAAAAAAGCAGAGCTCTTCTAAAGCAATAAATCTTTAGACACAAATTTCAAAATCAAAATACCTTTAAAATATATATTCTTGTTTAACTTAGTAGCCTTTGCATTTGCAATCCATTGTCTTTCTGCAGTTAGCTCATTAACAGTTAAAAAATTAAAAGAAAACACAATAACAACCAAAATCCAGATTTTGTGTCTATTTTCCATCTTTATGTGGCTTATTATATTTTTATTACTCTATTTCTTTTTTTAAAGACTTTTTATCCTCTTTCTTTTCTCTCTGAAGCCTATGTACTTTTTACACATATTGTAACCCGTTTACAGGTTTTTCTTTTCATCTGAATCTGTTTTATTGTGAATCCTTAATCATCTTCCAACCATAAGAGCCTTTAAAATATACTCTCTTAAAAAGCTGCATAGTTTTTGCAGAGGAAGCTGAATCAGTAAGTTCTCTTAAAGGGACCGTGTCTGTTTTTGGCCAGCAAACAGAGCAGACCCCGGAAAATGCTGATACTAAGAAACCATCTTTGTTTCTTTTTTGTTCAAAATAAACAGAAATCTAAAATCAATCACATGCTACTGAGTCTTCTGTGAGATTTCAGGAACTGGCCTGATTGTAGCTTACATTGCCTGCTGCCAGTCTGCCGGCACCATTTTGAATGTGACCTGGACACCACCCTTTCTTTGTACAATGACCCGCTTCGTATACACAATTTGGAAGCTGCCTTGGCTCAGTTTCTGTGATCTAGAACCCTCTCTAATCTTTCTCAGGCTTTAAGTGGATATTTGATCCATGTTGGACGCCATTTGTTGCAATGGGGTTTGGTTCCGGGCAGCCAGAGGCCTAGACCCTCAGACCTGTGCACCAGACCCATTAGCTGCCCCTGCTGCTGCTCAGGACACCAGAAATGACTCAGACGCTGATATTGACTTCATGCTGTTTGGCCTAAGGCTCAGGCACATTGCTAGCTAGTTCTTACATCTTAAATCAACCCATTTCTATTAATCTGTCTGCCATGTGGCCCGTGGCTCACCTGTGCTCCTTACATGTTGCTCCTTGAGCAGCTTGCTCGATCTCTCTCTGACTCCGCCCTTCTTCTCCTACCTAAGCTCTGCTTTCTCCTCCTAATTCCTTTATGGTGCCTGTCATGGCCCAAAACAGCTCCTTTATTTAAAGATTGCTATTCACAGTATACAGAAAGGCATTCCCACATCAACCACCCTATCAGAATGATAATTATCCATAACCCTTACAGGACAAAACTTATTGGGAAAGGGGCATAATTTTTTTTGTAAGTTTGCTTCCTTCTGGCTTGTAGGTGGCAGCATCTCTGTGGAATCCTGTAAAAACTAAGACAGTGGTTAGGTCCTAATGGACTGACTATGAACATTTATAACTATTCTCCAAGTACTGGTTAGGGTTATTTGGAATTCTTGTTAAAGATGTGTCATGAAAGAGAATCATAGAGAGCTATCTTGCAGTCATCCTGAATAGTCTATATTTCAAAAGTAATTATTGAGTGATGCACACCAGGTTTGTTTGTTAAAGGATTAATATTTATTGATTCATGATATAAATTAAACCTTAAGAAAATTCTTGGAGAAGGGAATTGTCTCATGCAGGGCTGCTGATTCATTCTCCTAGAGTGCAGGAACAAACAGGAATGGAGGTCAGTGTGCCCTTAGTCTCAATAGATTGTGGGCATGACCTATAGGGGTCTTGATACTCAGGAGCTAAGCTCTAAGTTTCCCCAAATAAGACCTGAATCCCACTATACTACAGTGATGATCTACTTGTATTATAAGACTGTCCTGGCTCTTCTCCTTTCTTAAATGCTGTCTATAAAATCAATCAAGAATCATTTTTTCCCCTTCAAAGTTCTGAAGGGTTCTTGAGAAAAGAAACATGTTCAACACACATAGTCTCAAGGACAACTTTTTTTTTCCTTGCATCCATTTGTGTACTTGGTGTCCCTCTAGCATCCCATACTCCTTGTATGGGACTGGTCTTCCTACTACAGTTCAAGAAGAAAATTATAGTCCAATTTAGTTGCTACATTTCTGAGGAAGAAGTTCTATTCAGTTAGACTATTTTCAAAGCCTTTAAGGAAGTATATGAATTCCTGTATAAATGCTTTCTATTTCATTTAAAGGCAATCAAAAAATTCAACAATTCTCACTATGGAAATATTTTATGATAAATCCATTTCAAAATCACAAAATCTCCTAGAGAGACATTTCTAATTTTAAAGTGCACTAAAAGTTTTATTATCAGCAGTCAGGCATATGGTCTGGAGCCCTGAAAATAAAGACTGAAGAACTCATAGTTTTCATTATAAAGACAAGCATCTTTTTATGTTTTCCATTGTATACTTCAACCAAGCTTTCACTTGTAAGAATTTCAAAATTCTCATTTTATTTATCATTTAAAAGTTCTTTGTTTATCAGCTATTAAAATGGTAGTTAATTTAACAAAATATTACCTTTAATAATATCTTAAAATGTACTGCAAAAATCAAAATAAAGTGTTTTTAAGAGTGTATTATAGTGCAAAAATACTTTAATGATATCTCACTATTATATCTAGAATGCATCTTCTGGACCATTTTTAGAACAGATTTATTCAAGGATGTCTCTTATCAAGAGACAAGAATTATAGTTGTATTCTAAACTCATTTTAATACACCTTACTAAACATTAATAGCATAGTTTTACCAAATGATTTTCATTATGACTTGAAAAATTTAAAAATATCATGACTATTTTAAGGCCTAAAACAATGAAAAGAAAATTTATCTCTCTTAAATATGGCTTTTTACCTGGGTCCTTCAAATTTGGAAATGGAAAAAATTAATTTTTGTGTAAATTGACTCATTATTGTTATCAATATATAGCATAATGTTTTTCATTCTGTCAGATTTTTGCTCAATGAGCAGTCATTATTTATTATATATTGGACTGTTTTAAAATAAAAAAAATATTAATCATTGCCTTCATCCTCATGGTACTTATTTGTCTGTGTTAAAGGCAGAAAAAAAAATCAAACCTGAGAGTGCATTAGATGATCTTAAATGTGTTATGGGAACTAAGATAGGGAAAATATAGAGTTGTTGAGTGAATTGTAGGCTTGAATATTTATAGTACATAATTCCTGTTTTAAAATAGTAAGAGAATTCTCTGATGAAACAATCTTGAGTGTGAAGCAAATTAGAAACATTAAGTTTAAGTCATGTAAAAACAAAAAAAATCCCTAAAAATTCCTGGAGTAGGCCTTATAAGGGAATATTTACTTCCTATAAGGGAGTGTTGTGTCACACAGTGCAATCACAAAAAGCATGCTTCTGTAGTGAATGATAAGAACTTTCTCTGTGAAGACATTAGTGAGATTCCAAGTATGAAAATTATATAAATCTTTTCTATCACTCGAAATAGTCATCATGTTTATTGCATAGGATGCCAAAGCTAATGTAGCAAGAACAGAATGAATGAATCTATCAATCCAGGACACAATGATATCAGAGTAGCCTAGGGCTTAGGTACTGATGGTAAAAGTGCAGAGATGACTGAGACAATTAGGCTTTCTCTATTAAAATATCGCAGATAGAGTCAGATGATGAATTAGATGTAGGCTGTAAGAAGAAAGTGTATCTCATTTTGTTTTTACAACTATCATTATGAAGTTGTTATGAACTGATGTAGGAAACACTGTCAGGAAAGTTTTAGATTATAAAAGCAGAGTTTATTTCTAGATAAACAAAATTTAATTTGTCTCTTAGGTTCTACAGGAAGATGACAAACAACTCTGAAATGGTGCTATGTAGTCTGGGTCATAGGTTGAATTATTTTTATTTTTTTTAGCATCATCACCATGTGACTATCATTTAATGTCATGATTAGATAGAACTCATCCAGGCCATAGAATTACTACAAGTATAAATTATGAAGAATAGAGGTGGATAAATCAAATAATAATACTGAAAATGAGCAACCAGTTATGTCTAGACAATATTTCACAGAAGCTTCGGGAATTTCTGAAGGACAAAGTGATCCACTGTGTCAGAGATTGATAGTGGCTTAGAAGAAGGACTGAGATATGACAAATATTTTACAAACTAGACTCATATTAATGATGAAAGAAAATATTTTGGTGGAATTGGTAAAGAAAATTTGAAGTGAGAATAAAAAGAGAAATTAGAGATAAAGACTATAGTTAAAATTTTACGGTAGAGATAAAAAGAAAAGTTTTCTTTACAAATTTGGTATTGAGGTTGAAGCTAAACATGTTTGGCACATGTCTTGAATCCTAGCACTTGGAGGTAAAGGCATGATCATCAGGAGTTCAAAGTCATTCTTAGCTACATTTTTAGTTTAATTTTGATGTGGACTATCTGAGATTCTGACTCAGAAATGAAGAAAGAAAAAAAGTAAACTTTAATGATTAAGGAGAAATATATTATTTTAACTGGGAATCAAAAATTAGGAAAAAATATGTTAACATAAAATAAAAGTATATAACAATACCTTAAACATAAGTACAAAAATATATACAGCGAAACAAAAATATCCTTAAATTTCTATTAATATAAAAATATATAGCAATGTAAATCATTTAAGACTAGTAGTTGCTTTTTTAGTTTGAAAGTAGATTCAATAATCTACCTTTTTATCCTATCATATCTTTCTCTACCCCACCCCATTTTTCAATCATACTCAATAACAACTTGTAACCAAAACCCTCTACTGAATGATAAACACAAATAACCCAGCGAAAGAACAAAAACCACCCACCCCACTTCTTGGTACTATAGGCGTCATCGTCATGTTCTTAAACTTACTTCCTTTTTTGTCTGCGGGGAGAAGACAGCATCTCTAGAGTACCCTGAAAAACCTAAAACGATGGTCAAGCCCTGGGAGAGTGAACTGTATCATTTGTTCCCAGTCTCTAAGTCATGGGAAAGTATAGAACATATCTTACAGGAATTCTGTCACTAGTCTGCTAGCCAATTGAGAGGAGAGTTATGGTTCAAGAGGCAGGGTTTTCATTAAATGTAACATGACTGAGAGAAAAGTTGGAAAGAAGGAGTACACAGTCTTTATGAGCAAGGGAGTGTTGTGGGGCTTTTCTGGGGTAGCTTGTGACCAACCTCAAGTTTTCATCTTATATTTTGTTGTTTAGTTTTATAACAAATAAACATAAATTAGTAACAGGTATCACCCCACATTGGGTACCACTTATATAGGTCATACATATACAGCTTGTTTAATAATGCAATGTGAAGATTTAGCCCTTAAGAGCTACTTAGGATAATAAATAAATGCATGCTAATAGTTACCCATACTATCAAACTTATAGTCACGCTAGTTAGGTTTTCTGCATATACAAAGATACATTTCAGATAGATAAATAATCTTCAAACACTTCAAAGACCTAGAGAATATGGCATTTAAAATTATTTTTAAGAATTTGACATTTCTCAGCATGAGATGGATTTGCTCCCTACTGTACTGATCTACTTCTAAAGAGGAAGATGGGCATCAAAGAAACTCTGTATGTGGTTTGTTTTCTTTATGGTAAAATCAGCTATATGGGCAAAGAAACTTTCCTAGTCTCGATTGCTGACAATCACTGTCCAAATTGCCAAATGGATGCAGAAAATATGACTGCTGAACTTTGCCAAAACCAGGTAAGACAGTCCTTCAAAATTCCCTGCTTCACAGGAAAGATTGTTAGATGTGCTAAGCCTGTAAGCCAGAGTTGGATACCTCAAGATTGTGGAAAAATTTTTGGATAACTGTCTAGGTAGTCTGTGTCCTCGTCATTAGGTAACATTTTACCATTCTGTGATCTTTGATAAAGTTGAAGATAGATAATTATAATTTCCCTTAATTATAATAATAGGTAAATTAGCTACAAAGCATTGGATTCAGAAAGATAAGATAGATAATAGAGTATTTAATTTTGCAAACTATAAATAAACAAGGTATTGTAACTATAATTTTTAGTTAACTATTTTCCTTTTTATAATTTTACTATGTTAATATTAAAACCTTTCTTTTTAATTAGACAAAAAGGGGGAAATTATGTAAAATATTTTTTTGTACAGTGTAAATATTTGTCCTTTGAGTTGCTTTAATAAGACACTGATTGGCTAGTAACCAGGCAAAAAGTATGAGCAAGATAGCCAAACTAAGAATGCTTGGAAGAAGGGAAGGGACAGAGGCTATACCAGCAAGCTCTCAAAGAATTAGGATGTGTTGAAAATGAGGTAACAAGCCATGAGCCATATGGCAAAACATAGATTAAAAATCTGGGTTAATTTAAATATAAGAGTTAGGTAGTAACCAGCCTGAGCAATATATTGGCCAATCATTTATAATAAAAAAATCAGTCAAGTACTCTTTGTCAGAGAATGTCTACTGAAGTACTAAGTATGAAGAGAAATTAGGTGGACCTATACAAGAGAATTGAAGGATTGTATGGTTTTAGACAAAGATGAATAGACAGAAAACATAATTCAATGTCAAATCCATTGTTAACTTTAGGTTTGTCACAGTTTGAAGTCATGTAAAAAGTGGTTTAACATTTAATAGTCACACTTTTGTTCAAATGTAAGAATTGTGCTAACTTAGTTTATTTTTCCAAACTCGATATCCTTGCCTTCAATAATCTCACCATAGACAGTGGCATTTAAATATCATCTTCTAGTCTGTTTTTCTGAGATTACAAAAAATGAAGACTCTCAAAAGGGGAATTTAGCATACAGCTGAATTTTCATAAAGCTGAGATTGGCCACACAAAAGTATCAATTATATTATGATGTCTCAGTTGTCACTGCCATCTGTCTAATCTCATTTCTCTATAATCCTATCCCTGTTTACTGACATCTTTTCTATCTTTCAAAAATATGAAGCTTTCTTGTCCATGGGCATTCACATTTTGTTCACATTATTGCATTACTAAAGCAGTTTGCTTGGCTGATCCGATATTTCACAGTACTTCTCATTTCCTTAATTTTTCATTTCATGGTAGTTATCACATATTGATCATTATATATTTAATTTTTGATCTTATATTGCTTTATTATTTCCTCTGTCATTTTAACTATTATATATTCCCCTGTATTTCTACTTCTTAGTATGACATGAATATATACATGAGGTAGGTAAAAGCTATTCACTGAATAGGAATACGAATAAACAAATGTCCGTTTAAAAAAATTAGTTGGTCAATTTGGATGGTGAATTTTAAGTTTTTAAACTCCAGTTATTTTGATACAAAAAATTTAAAGTGAAAGTATTCTGATGAATACATTGAAACTTAAAAGTCAAGGTTGCGAAGTGACAGCTTTCTTTATGAAAGATCATGAGCTTCCCCTTTCAGAGGCTATGTTTTATGAATTTCATTATGGCAGAGAAACATTGGGCATAGATGTCAATATAACCTTTTTCACATCTACAGTTACTTATTCTAGTTAGAATCAGGGCCACTCTTTCTTCTCTGTAAAATAATTGTGATAAGATCCCCATCTAATCTTGTAACTTCATATTTTGTTATTTTATCTTTCTGGTGCAGCTCTGTACCCTATTATCTTTGTGTGTTTGTGTCAATCATTTTATAAACTGGAGGCTGCAAAATTATATCCTGTGACAAAGAGTGACAATGCCTTTAATTTCTTTCTCTAAATATGCTATCATGTTTTCTTTAAAAGAAACTCAGTAGGCATCACAAAACACTATAGCGCTCTTCCCTTTCTTTTGCCTGTAATTACTGCCCCCATATTAATAAAGACCAAATAATATATCCCACAAGATTCTTAGGCAAGGAATTAGAGAACACAGTAACATCGAGTAAATATTTTAATAAACACATACATACACTCCTTGAGATTATAACATAATTTGTGGAATTCAGATAAAATTACTGAGGTATAAACACTCTGTCCTGACCTTAAAAATATTGCTTTAATTTTTTCTCCACAAGGGACAGTGGTCCTGGCTCCATCTATATATGGCTGCTCTTTTTCTTCTGATGTCATTTTTATCTGTGTCATCTCAGCACACTGAGAATCTTTAAGAAGACTATGGGCTCCTGCATATCCAAGATTGTTTTCTATGAGGCTGTGTGGAAACTAACTTGTCTAGAAATTCTTCATCCTATATTTTCTGCATCTTACGTCATATTAGTTATCAAGCCCTTTTGGATAATTCCTCTTCAAGGGCCTTTTGCTTCCCTAAACTTATCATTGGAAAGGGAGAAATATCCACACATTTGTTGAACTTTTGAACCTTACATTGGAACATTTGCAACTTTTCTCTACAAGAACTTTGAGGTTAAGGAGGTTACGACATAAAAGCTTGCACCTGAATTATTTGCTTCAGATATTCATTTTGGGGGATATTTTACAATCAAATGACTAAATTTCTACTGGTTGGTGGTTGGCTGGCTCTTCACACTGCATTTCCTTTTTCTTTTCCTCTCATTCTCTATTTTGCCTCGATTTCCCCTCCTACTTATTCTCTCTGCCTACTAGCCCTGCCTATCCCTCTCTAGCCTAGCTACCGGCCATTCTGCTTTTCATTAGACTATTCAGATACTTTAGTTATGCATGGTAAAATAAATGCAACACGTCTTTACATCATTAAACAAATGCAGCATAAACAAGTATAGCACACCTTTACACAGAATAATACTCTGCAGCACAAACCAATGTAACGGATTTTTACATAGTTAATATTCCATTACACTTCTCCCCTATATCCAATGCTCTTCTGTTTCCCTTCAGAAAAGTACAGGCCTCCCAGGGATATCAACCAAACATAACATAACAAGAACAATAAGACCAGACACATTCCCTTATATCAAGGAAAACTCAGGATAAAGAAAAGAGTCCTAAGAGCTGGCTAAAGAGTCAGAGACACAACCCCATTCCCACTGTTAGGTGCTCCACAACAACCTCACCTGAAGCAACCACAGCATGTAAGCAGAGGAACCAGTACAGACCCATGTAGGCTTCCTGACTGCTGCTTCAGTCTCTGTGAGCCTCTGTGAGTCTTCCTTAGTTTATTTTGTAGGCTATGTTCTCCTGGTGTTCTCTGTCCCTCTGGCCTCTACAATTATTCCTCCCCCTCTTTTGTGGGGTTCATGAAGCACGTTTTAATGTTTGACAGTGGGTCTCTGCATCTGCTCCCATTACCTCCTGGAGAAAGTCCCTATGATGATTATTGAGCTAAGCATTGATCTATGAGTATAGCAGAATATCACTAGAAAATGTTTCATTGACTTTTTTTGTAATTTGTGTTTGGTTTAACCTACATCACTAGGCTATCCAGTGTTCAGTTCCTGGTCATCTAGGCAATATCAACATGGGCTCCCTCCCTCAAGTTGGACCAGTCATCATTTGGACATTCCCACAAGTTTTGAGCGACCATTATCCCAGCATGTCTTGCAGACAGGACTAATTGCAGACCCAAAGTTTTGTTGCTAGGTTGATGTCTCAGTCCCATTGCTTGAAGCCATGCATGGTTAAAGAAGATGAATGATTCATGTTCTGTATCCTCCATTACTAAGTATCCTTGCTAAGGTTATCCTGAGAGGGTCCAGAGAGATTCCACATCACTCCACCAAGTGCCCCTCTCCACATTTCCTCTCCTAGTACCTTCAGCCTCTGTTCCTTCCTCCTCTACCTAATCTCCTGTGTTCCAATCCCAACCTGCTGCTCCTTACAAAATTTATTCTATTTTCCATTTCCATGGAAATCAATGTCCCCACCTTCCAGGTTTCCTTGTTACTTAGAATATCTGGGTCTGTGGATTGTAGCATGATTATCCTTTACTGAACAACTGATATCCACTTATAAGTGAGTAATACTATGTTTGTCTTTCTTGGTCTGGGTTGCTTTACTCTTAATGATTTATTTTTGGAGCTTCATTCATTTAACTGAAAATTTCATAATGTAATTTTTAAAACAGCCAAGTGCTCATAGTTTAGAGCTTTCAGTAATGACTGACTGGCTTTGTCAATTTTAAACTGAAATGATACAATATAATCTTATTGGAAGAACTTGGTGGAGAAATGTCACTCAGCCCATCACCATAACATTGGAAGAAAGAATTTATTAAGGCACAAGAAGATGAAGGAACATTTAGTGCCTATGCATTTGAACAAGTTGGTGTGTAAAGGCTGACTGTATATTCTGTTATTTCAATATGGCATTCTTGATGACTCAAAGTAGATCACTAAGGAATTATATGAGAAAGGAGAGATGATCCAGGGCACATAGGACTATTAGTATAGTGAACCTAGTCCTTGTGATACTGTAATGGTGGATTTGTATTGGTAAGAATCTATATAAAACTGCTCAATACACAGCAAATGTTTATGTCAGTAATAGGCTTTAACTTATGCTTAGCTCTAATGCAGATATTCCTAATGAGGAAAGATAAACCATAATTTCTGTACAATTGTTTTTGCAAGCTCAAAATGGATCTAAAAATTTATTAAAATAAAATGAATATATTTTCATAAATTTAATCATGCTTAATGTTAAAATGCATAATATTAAATATAAAATGTCATTCATGAAATGAATATATTTTCATAAATTTAGTCATACTTATTGCTAAAATGAATAATATTGAATATTAAAAGGAAAAGACAAAACAAGATGAAAAGAAAATATGAAACAATGTAGGGGCTGAATTTGAATGTGTAAACATTGAAGTGTTTCATACCATTTCTCACCTCATTTTGAGAACTCAGTAGAGACAGTCTCAAGTGGATATATCAAAATATAAATGATTAATTGTGCTATATGAAATTCTAAATTTAATAACTTTAATAATTACCAATCTAATTAATAAAATTTACAGTTGTAAATAGATCATAGTTAATGAATATATAAACAGTGTAACACCTAACATTTTCTTTTTTATTGAAAATTTTTTTTTCTCTTATCATGTCTATGATTTCCCTTCCGTCTGCCTCTCCCAGTTCTGACCTCTCCACCCATCCAGATTCACTCTCTTTCTATTGCTCATTAGAAAACAAACAGGCTTCTAAGGGCTAATAATAAAATAAAATAAAATGTAATATGACAAAGCAAAAAAACCCCATGGATTTGGATGAAGCCATCAAGCAGGAGGACAGTGCCTAAGAAAAGGCGTAAGAAACAGAGAGCTAGTCATTCATAAATTCAGACATCTCAGAGGAACATTAATCTGGAAAGTGTAATATATATTCAGAGGATCTGTAGGGTAAAAAGAAAGAAGAAAACCTATAGATAAAATTAAAATCAAACATATAAAAAATAAAAAAGAAAATTCTGATACTACAATATGATACAAGGAACTTCCAGAGATATCTTTGAATTCATTCTCCCTTGGCTATCTACAGCTGGACATGCAGCTCACATTTAAGAGCAGTTTGTTTCTCCAGTGAGACTCCAGTGAAGAAAAATAAATTTTCATTTGGAAAGGGTTATCAATTAAAGATAGCTTCTGGATTGTGGATGGAGGTATGTATAGCTTCTGGATTGTGGATGGAGGTATGTATCGCTTCTGGATTGTGGATGGAGGTATGTATCGCTTCTGGATTGTGGATGGAGGTATGTATCGCTTCTGGATTGTGGATGGAGGTATGTGTTGCTTTCTTTTTTTAGGACCCCATCTGACTCAGACCCATGCAGGTCCTTGTGCCTTTTGTCTCAGTCTCTGTGGATTCATATGTACAATGGATCTTGTTAATTTAGAGGGTTTTGCTTTCTTGGTGTCTTTCATACCTTCTGGCTCTTACACTCTTTCTACATCCATTTTTGCTAGGATGGGTATTCTCTGAGCCCTCAAGGAAGGGTTTATAACACAAGAATTTTAATTGGTAAAAAATAATAATTAAAACAATATAACATGCAAAATATAAAATGCCTATTATAAAATTTCGTGTCAATACCAATGTTTCTATTTAATTAATCCAAATTTCTATTTAATTAGACCTAATAACTTGGTTCATATTACACAAAAACCTACATTAAACTGAAGAAGATAAACATTATAAAATACTATTTTTTAATTTCCTTGTAAACTTTCTGCAGAAAACCATGAAATAGTTTAGTATTGAAAGTTTTTAAAGCAAATATTTGAAAGAATGGGCTAAACAGTGGGAATGTTGAGTACAGAAAACACCCTGTACCTCTATTAATAGAAAATTGAATACAAGGTCTATGTATTTAAGCAGTATGCTGTAGCTATAGCACATAGATCATGGCTCAGCATGAGTAGTGGCCTAATTAATATGACTGGAATGAATGAAGAAATAAAACCAAACTCTTATCTCTGGCTAAGAATTGGAGGTGGTACCAACCAATACTGCCCGTGCTAAGCCATCTACACTCAGAGCTCATGTCCAGTCTCCTGAAGGTCTCAGGGTTTAACTTTACTGTGTTATAGTTAATTGAACTTTATCTGAATTTCTAAATATCCTCTGTTCAGTCTATACACTATGAGATATATATATATATATATATATATATATATATATATATATATATATATAATGTTCTCAAGACTTACCAATGGTAGTGAACAATGGTATGCTTTTCACTGGGGAGTACTATCTTTCCTATCTCAGTGTCAGTTGTTCTTGTGTGGGGTTGAAGCTTTGTGGGCTTCCCTCTGTCTAGCTTGGCCTGTCCATTTGTGTCGTCCTTGTTTAGTTCAAATTTGGGTGGTGCTTTTATGAGATTCCATGGATGTAGCTTCTGATATTACTAGGAGGACCAATTGCACAGTAAAATTCCTGAACTTCTAGGTCTTACAATCTTTTCACTTCCTCTATTCCATGATGTCCCCAAAGCCTTAGGTGTGAGAGTATTTTAGAGAAGTATCACTTGATACTGGGCTCTACAACTCTGAAGTTTGGTTAATTTATAGTTCCTCTTAAAACCCCTCATTCACCTGTGTTAGGGTTTGGATCTGTCCTGAAATAATGATGTGTACTATTCAGAATTATTTGTACTCTCATCTGTGATAGTGTAAAGCATCCAGAGTCAAGAGATGGTATTATTGTAACAATTTCTAAATTTGCTTAAAAGTAACACTATATTCTGGACAAGAAAGATGTTGGGCAGGCAGGAAATATCATAGAAAACATCTTGCTGTTTAAATTTCATTCTGTTTATTTTAATTTAGGGCTAAAGAACTGTAAATTTTGTGTTTAGGAACATCAGAAAAAATGTCATAGCTTAATAGATTATATTTATATTTAGTTGTATAAAATTAGGATGTTCCCAGATTGTATGTCAAATGTTCAATAAATTTCATTGTGTTTCTATTAAGTTATATATAATTTATTGCCAATGACAAGTTGATGGTTGATGACAATATTGTGAAGTCAAAGAAATGTAAAATGTATTATTGTAAATCAAATATTGACATATTTATCTGTGCACATTTATATCTATATACTATATGTATATGCATATGCAAAATTTACACATATCAACTACAAATAATCAATGCTTTTGAGTGTATTTATTTTTATTTTCATATTTGTAACATTTTTATTTATATGTCTTAAAAGTCCGTGGTTTCTCGCATATCCTGGTTCTAATGTGAGGAAATGACAGAATATGTATTTATTAATGTTTAAATGGTTAAACTAAATGCAATCTAAGGATTGAGCCTGTTTAATTTATAGTTAATTCAGCCATTCTAATGATGGAAACACATAGTGATTTAAAAGAAATATTAAAAGAAATTTACAAAATATGAAGTTGTATTCTTATCGTTACCAGTATTTTTATAGTTTGTACTATAATTTTCATTTGCTTTTATTTTTATTTAAGATAATTTTTCATTTTACTGTTCCCTCTACCTCCCCTTTTCCCTGTGTCCCCCAACCTCCATACCATCCCACCCCCAACCTACTTCTCAAAGGAGGTAAGGGCTCCCTTGTGTCATCAACACCGGCTGGCATACCAAGTCGAGGCAGGAATAAACCCATTCCCCCTTAATGTTCTCTTAATGTTCTTTTTTTATTCTCTAGGTTTAGCAGCTTAAATATTGTGGTAAGCAAACTTTTTTGGGTGGGTCTATTCTATTTGGTGTTCTGTAAGCTTCTTGTATCTTTATAGTCATTCCATCCTTTAGATTGGGAACGTTTTCTTTTATGATTTTGTTGAATATACTTTCTGTGCTTTTGAGCTGGTATTCTTTGCTTTCTTCTATTTCTGTTATTCTTCAGTTTGGTCTTTTCATAGTGTCCCAGATTTCCTGAATGCTTTGTGTTATGACTTTTTTGGCTTTAGTGTTTTCTTAGACTGATGTATCTATTTCCACTATTGACTCTTTTATGTAGAGAGTTTTCTCTTCCACCTTTTGCATTTTGTTGGCTATACTTTCATCTGTAGTACCTGCTTACTCAGACTTTCCATTTCCAACATTCCAGAAAGACTAACATATACCTTCATGGAAGCAGATGCAGAGATCTATAGCTAAGTACTGGCTTGACTTCCTAGTCCCGGTTGAAGAGACTGAGGGGAGATTATATGAACAAAGGGGTCAAAATCATGATGTGGAAACCCACAGAGACAGCTGACCTGAGCTACTGGGAGCTCAATGACTCACCAATAACAGCTGGGGAATCTGTAGGGTACTGAAGTAGGCTCTCTGAATGTAGATGACAGTTGGGAGGCCTTGGGCAGTTTGTGGAGCATCTAGCAAGCATGATTAACATTTATCCTTAGCACATGAACTGAGAGGGATACCTTGCTCAGTTTTTTTACATGGGGGTAGGGCTTGGTTCTGCCTCAACTTGACATGCCACACTTTGTGGACTCGTCATTGGAGGCCTTACACTCTCTGAGGAGTGCATAGGGAGAGTTTGGAGGGGGAAGCTGAGAGTGAGTAGGAGAAGGAGAGGAAGGAGAAACTATCGTTTGTATGTAAAATGAAAAATACTTTTAAGTAAAATAAATAAAAAAGAAAATACTGTCATCTAGTGTTTCTTAAAAAATAATTGCTGGAAAATTTGTTTCATGAATGCAATTAAATATTTCAGTAGAAAAGACCTAAATAAAAGAAAAATAAGGGAACAAAACAGTTTTACTGTGTAGAGAAATAAAGCAAAGACATAGACAAATTTAAATCTAATTTTAGAAATAAATTTATTTATAACATGATTTTCCTTTTTAAAAAAGTGTTGCTTTTCCTGTTAAAGTTGTGGGTAAGCATTAGACACAACTTGGGGTTGCTTTTGCCATGCAGAAAAGTATATGGTTGGTTTGTTGTTAAATTCCAAACATTGGGCTAGAACATGTGAACTTATATGCAGGATATCCCCTCAAAATACACCTCAAAATGTGCTCATCAGAGATAGTCATATTTCACCATTAACTAACTATGTATGCTTATGTTCCAAACCACCATAAGGTCAACATCCTGGATTTCCAAAGATTATTTTTTAATTGCTGACTTTAACTCTCTTGCATTTCTAATTCTTATTTCCCAACTCCCAACCTCCAGCCACCAGTTATTTCTTTATGGTCCATTAGTTTCACCTCATATTTCCCAATTGTAAATAGATAGGACTTCTGGATTCTAGCAAGAATCAGGATAAGCTAGGTTTACTATGTGATATACATTGTTGTGTTTTTCACAGGTCTCAGACTTAGGACTAGAGAAACCACAACCTTGTTTCTCCATACTGAATTAAATTGGGGCCTATGATTCTATTTAGTGATTCAGACCTGGTCACATGCAATTATGTGTGATCATAGGTAACTGCCTTTATTTTTGAGAATATATTATAATAACATCATTTTCTCTTTCATTATCCTATCACCAAACATTCCACACTCCATTCTTTGATCCTTTACAAATTTGTACCCTCTTTTTTTCATGGATTATTATTTTATATATACACCTATACCCTGCTCCATCTGTATAATGTTTATATATACATATATATGTATATATATATATATATCACTCACACATACATATATATATTTATATATAGGCATACACACACACACATGCACATATATGCTGTCAGAGAGGACTATTTAGTATTGAATAACAAATTACTGTATGCTCTCCTTTGGTAAAAATCTTTATTCTTTAGTGTTCTATTGAAATTCTAAGAGCCTTGATAGGATTTTTAGTGTTTAGCAATATAAAGTTATGCCCAATCCTCAGAAAAATTATATTTCTTGTATCTTTGGTTTCCTTAATAACTAATCTTTTATAGTATATCAGTTCCTGAGTAACATCTAGAAATTCCTTGTTACAACGGTTTGTGTTTACGAATTTTTCTCTGGCCCCCACATGGACATTTTTATTTCCATAGGGACAGGCTTTGTCATATATTATTCCTAATCTATTATTCATAACTGAACTTTATTTTCAGAATCCCTTATGGGTCTAGTATTTGGCTCACAAAAGGGCCTGAACAACATTGTTTTCCACATGCAATGTCTCTACAGTAACTTTGAAAGTTCACTTAGAGAAAAAAAAAAGGAAAAAAAAAGACCAAGAATAGATTTTGCTGTATCAACCTTTTACAGAGGTAAACAATGAAGGTAATCTATAGGGAAGTATGTAAATGGGTTTTAAAAAGGAATTTCTAAAAGAAAAGTATCCATGTTAAGCAATTTGTTGCCAAATTTACTATACAAAAAAATTCTAATAGAACTACCTTTAAACATAATGTATTTCTTACTTGTATTTTCTTATTGAAGAATATTTTTTCATAACTAAATTTTCATTAAAGAATCAAAATATCTGACAAAGCTATGACTCACAAAATGACCAGTTTGAAAGAGGATATCATATCTTTTCAACAAATAATAGAATCATTAGGCAAAAGTCAGTAAAAACTTAGAACTTCAACTTACAAAAGCTAATCAATACTTAGAATAACTTGCCCCACAGTAACACAATATCCTTTATTTTACATGTTTACATGATACATTTCAAAAAAAGAATCCTTGGCCAGAAATTGAACCTCAACAAATTCTAATCACTTTTAAGCTAAATGCTTCTAAACAAACAAGCAAAAATTTAAAATTATTTGAATTATTTAAAAGATATGTAATATAAGCTAATTAAAGAAAATATTTAAATCCAAAAATAGAAAAAATCATCCAAATGTAAGAATCCTGTGTACATAAAGTTCTTTTAGTGCCAAGAGTCATTAGATGAGAATTCCAGCAGTAGGAGTGGACCATCAGTCTCCTGAAGTTTCCAGAACAGTAAGTGCTAGGTCAACTGTTTGTGGTTGACCACCAGAGCTAAGTGGTAGAACTCTATTGCCCAGAGGCCACTGCTACCTTATGCCACAACCCTTGGTTGCAGAAAATAGAGAAATCAAGCTGGAATTGCCCCAGAAGCTTTGGTCCTGAGAGCCAGCTCTCATACTGCTAGAAGGGCCTTTCCAGGCTTTCTAGGGACAGATAACCACAGTCCACAACAAACACTGTTCCTCAGTTTTGGACTAAATGAACAACAGCAACAAAACAATTCAGAAAAGCTTAGTTCACTGGTGTATTAATAACATGTCTGTTATAATGGTAAACAGTCAGCCAGGATTTGTACCTGCTTCACAAGAGGGAATTCACCTTTGACACCATAAGCAAGGTAAAAAAATAATCCATTCTAAGGAGGTAATATATTACAGGGGGGAAGGTCCTGGCATTTTTTTTTTCTGAAAGTACTTATGTGTCTCTCAATTTTTTCTAAATAATTGTTTTAGGCATAGAATGGTGCACTTCTTAGCTTCAAACACAAGTTCTTTTTGTATAAGAACAAATAATAAAGGAGCAAGAAGAACTGGATGAAGTTCTGTAGAACTTCCTTGTGCTTTTGACCTTACAGCTGTGACTAGCTGTACAGGATCTCTACAAGATAGACAATTTCTTGCCATGAAAGGCAGTTACAATGTACTATAATTGATTCCTGAGGGTTGATACACAGATAATGGCTGATGGAGGAGGGAGAGCATTATCATGTATTGCCGTTTTAGAGTCATATTATTTACTACTATTGCTGTATATTTTCTTCAGTTGTTTTGTTGTATATTCATTTCCTGTAAGAGGCATGTCTTGCAGATATTTAGTACAGGTTGTCTTTCTGTTGTGGTCTTTGATCTGCAGATGTTTAACTTAACTTTCCTTTTTTTTTTTTTTTTTGCTTTTCATATCTTGTCTGAAAAATTCACTCATCCCAATGGTCTGACATTGTCCTCCTACATTTACTTACATTAGTATTAATCTACGTCTTTGCTTCACTTTAGCTAACAGTTTCAGGTTATAGTCAATCATAGCCATGAAGTTAAAACAGCAAGAATTTAACAGCTAATCACTTCAGATTTGCACTAAAACATGTACATCTATTCTATTCTTATATAGTCTGGGACCCAAATCTAAGGAATAATGCTGCCCACAATGGGCTGGCTCTTTTCATACCAATTAATGTAATCAAGACAACCTCCACCCACATCCCAGCAACTCAAGTTGAACTAGGTATCCCCATTGACATTCTCTTCACAGTTGATTCTAGATTGTGTCATGTTAATAATTAAAACTAACCATCATAGCTTAGAACATTGTTTTGGAGGTGTGTGTGTGTGTGTGTGTGTGTGTGTGTGTGTGTGTGTGTGTGTGTGTGTGTATGTTCACATGGATGAAGAAGACCAAGGTTAAATTTTTAAAGTCAGGATTTTTCACTGAACCCTAAGTTCAATTATTTGCTTTGCTCCATCTTGAATCAAGCTTTGTAATAGGTATGGGGTGTGATCTAATTTCTTCCTTTTGATATTAATATCCAAATTCTCCAGTTCTATTTATTGAAAAAAGCACTGATTTTATGAATATCTTAGTAATGTTATCTTTGTCAAACTTCTTTCAAGTTATCACATGCACCTGAAAGCCTTCTACATTTCTGAGACTTGGTATTTAACTATGTTCTAAGAAAAGGTTTGAATAATCAAATTTGGCCAAATTAAAAAAAAAAAAGTGTGGCTTTTCCGTGCCTAGTGTACTGTGTTTTCTGAAGAACAAACGAATAAACAGACAACTTGTGCTTTTCTTTCTCTTGATAATTATTCTGTGCATGTGATTTTATCCTGCATAGGATGCACACACCTTCATTCAATGACAAGAAAGCTCAGCTATGGCAATTATTTCACAGTGTACATAGGTATCCAAATATCAAATTGTAGACCAGACATGCATTAGGTTTTATAAAACATAATGTAAAAATTTTAGGGAAGTTCATTGGTTTGACTTTAATTTTATTCTGCACAAGAAAATATATTGCGTTAATGTGTGATAATTAATTTTACTGCCCTGGAAAATCATTGCTGCTCACTGGTTTTCACTGGCACTTACAGATTAGACATAAAGTAGGTAGGTCCTTTTTAGACTTAAGATTTTCTTTCTGTTGATTCTGGTGAGGGGAGTGAGTGTGAGTTAAAGTTCACACTGATGATTTATATCATAGGCTTTCACAAGATAGACATGTGGCTTCTTTTACAATTTAATCTCTTCTTCAACTTACAAGGCTCATGATGCATCCATTTTCAGACTGTTACACATGCCCAATCACTATTCAAAGTATACCAGCTGCTGTCAATATCATGTTGATATTTTTTCAGCAGTGTTAAGCATGAGCCCTTGCTGGCCCTTTGTAAGCCTTCATGGTTCTTTTCTTGAGAACTTTGCTTGTCCTATGTCTCTTTCTTCTCAACGCCTTAATAAGTTGTTTGCTCTAATTATAATGTTTGCTTTCTACTTAAATTGTGCTGAAATTTAATTGTTTTAATAGTAGTTTTAGAGATGGAATATTTAAGAGATAATTTGGTCATAGGAAGGGTTTGATAAGACTTCTGGGGTGAGGTCATTATAAAAGGACAATTTTTGGCTCCTTCTCAACCCTCTCCTCTGCATCCTTCTTTTCCTTCTTTCTGAATCTATCTCTGTCTTTGTTTTTTACCCTCCTTTCCCACATGGGATGATACAGGATAAAGATACCCACCAGATAATGGCACCTTAATCTTATACCTTTCAACTTACATAACTACAAGCCAATCATTTTTTCCCCATTATAAATGCCCCAGTGTCTGGTGCCAATTCTATTACAGAAGTACAAGATGGACTCAGACAGTTACATAACAAGCTCCAATTCCCCCATTTGATTTGTTTTATATTTTATTTCAGAATAGATCCAAGTCTCAAGGGTCTACAAGTAGAGCCTGCCTCATAAAACCCACTTACGAAATTAATTTCTACTTCTTTTCTTACTTCTTATGCTTCCTGCTTTCAAATAGCATATTCTGTGATATGTAGAAACTAACCTAATATATATAATTCTCATTTAAAAAAATTTGTGTCTTAGGCTTTAGTCAGAACTTTCTGACTTGTCTGGCCTGTGGTCCAGAGGAATCTTTTCCACATGCAGTTCCACAGACACTTATAAAATAATTATTCAGAGGTTTATATTAATTACAAACTGTTTGGCCTATGGGTCAAGCTCATTACCACCTAACTCTTACAACTTAACTCAATCCATTTTTGTTAATATATGTATTGTCATGTGGCTCAGCTCTTTGCTGACCTATAGTTTTACATCTTCCTTCTTGGGAAGCTGAATCTTGTCTCCTTGATTCTGCCCTTCTTTGTCTTTTATCTCTTCTGGAATTTCCTACCTGCTTCTAAGTGGCCTTGCCATAGTCTAAAAACAGTTTCTTTATTGACAAATAATAATAAAGCATATTTACAGCAAACAGAAAGACATCCTATATCACTTCATTTTTTCTGTCTAATCAGAAAGGAATGTTTCATTTTAACATAGTAAAATTATATATAAAACACAACTATCAAGCAAGAATTGCAGTTACAATATCAAGTCTATTTGTATTTAGCAAAATTAAATACTCTATCATCTACCTTATCCTTGTGAGTTTAAAGTGTCATATATAATTTACCTTTTATTATAACTAAAGAAAACTATAATTATAACTATCTAATGTTTAACTCCATTAAAGACCACAGAAGGATATAATATTACTTGAGTAAACAGTAAGTGTATTGTAAACAACCTCCAAATTCTAGAAATGACAGAAACATCTGGCTACCTGGATAGACACCCAGAATTCCTTTTTAACACTGGGGCATCCATCTTCAACCTGAAGGCCTACAATCTTTGGCAGACTTTTTAATGCAACATAAAATTTGAAGGACTGTTCCATAAATGTTGACAAGGTTTGTCAGTCTCTTCTCCTTGTATCCCATAAAACAGCCTCTGCAAAGAAGAAACCTGAAGGATCATCTCTGCTTATTCTGGCAAAGTTCCAGAGGTCACTTTTCTATATGTCCTGTGTGTCCAGTCTATACAGCATACTGTCAAACAATTTAGGCAAGAACAATTTCTTGTCCAGTGGCTAACTTTTGCCACAAAGAAAGCAAACTCCATATAGAGTTTCTTCAAAGTTTATTATCCTCTTGAAGTAGATTGGTGCTCATGTGGATGTTGGATTATCTGGGCCATCTATTGCCATCAGAGATTTTTCAGGGGGTCTTCCTTTATGAAACCATATTAGATACAACTTGTGTAGTGAATACTGAACCTGGTTCTCTGCAAGAGGAAAGTATGCTCTTATACTCTGTGCTATCTTTCCATCCCCTGATATACTTAATTTTTAATAAACCTTTACCTTAAAAAAGTTTGTTTTGTACTTACTTCAAGATCACTGGAGTTATTGTAGTAACTATTTCATTCAAAACAGGGTCTTTCTTTTTGAATTTTTTTTTATTTTTCTATAATACCTTATATCTCAACCACAGTTCCCCCCCCCCCAGGTCTGTTCCTGTCTGTTTTCTTTTTATAAAAGAAGCAGGCCTTCTAGGGATGATGTCATCTGAGCATGGCATAACAAATTACAATAAGACTAGGCACAAACATTTCTGACCCATTATTTTCCCAGAAACTTCAAATTGCAAATCCCTATCTTCCATAGCTGGTGATGTTAAGCTAAACTATATTAATATTTTAAAATTTTTAATCTTAGTATAATTTGTGGTGATGTAATGTCTGAAAAAAATATGAGTTCTTTTAAATATAGGATGTGGGCCTTTGCCAGGTATTATCATGGAATAAAAAGGGGTTATCAATTTTCCCCATTTATTTCCTGTTAGAAATATCCCATAACTTCTTGTTATGGGAATCAAGACTTGAGAAGCCTATTAGTAAGTATATCCATATTCTTAATAATTCAAATATTTGGATCATATCTCCTTCTTTCATGAATCAATCAGCATGGATAGGTGGCTATTTGAGGTGATCTTCAGATGATCTTCAGAGAAAAGAGGTCCATATATTCAAAAATCTAAGGGGGAATATCTTTGAAAGAGATAAAGCTTTTCCAAAATACAGGGAAAACCACAGTGTGTTCTTATATGAAGATATATCACTTTCAGGCAATTTTAGATTTTTAGTTGACAGCTTTAAATTAAACCCAATTCATTTTAAATATAATTTAGAATAAAAAATAAGTCATAAATTCAGAGCAAATGCTGAATATTCACCAAAGGGATGCCATTCTGCTTGGAACACCTGCTCAATTTTAATGAAACATAAAAATACATACTCCCGTGTGTTTTCATTAAATGTTCAAATTTACTATGCAATGAGTACACAGTTTAAGTGGTTAAGTATGCTGAGAAAATTAAGTAAAGTTGTTTAGGTATTGCTCTGTGTTATAGTCTATGATTCTGTCTTAGTTAGGGTTACTATTGCTATAGTGAAACACCATGATCAAAAGAAAGTTGAACAGAAAAGTGATTAGTTGGTTCATGCTTCCAAGTCACATTCATTATCAGAGGAACTCAGGACAGAAACTCAAACAAACAGTTCAGGAATCTGGAGGCAGGAGCTAATGGAGAGGCCAGGGAGGAGTGCTGCATAGTTATATACTCCCATGGCTGTCTCACCCTGCTTTGTGATAGAATCTGGGAACACCTGTCCAAGGATGGTCCCACCCACAATGGGCTGGGTCCTTTCACATCATCACTAATTAAGAAAATGTTCTACAGGCTTGCCTACAGCTTGATCTAATGGTTACATTTTCACAATTTAGGCTCCCTGCTCTCTGAGAACTTGAACTTATTTAAGTTGACATAAAATAAGTCAGCACAGATTCTTGAAGGTAATTCCACATGTGGTATGCTTGTACTCATGTACGCATAAGTGATGGTGGCCAGGTTACTATTCATAATAAAGCCTTCCTTAATAAACACAGGTCTTTTCATTGCAAAGCATAAGTGATTGGTTTGGTAGAACTGCTTCGAGAATGAAGATGACATCTGATGTCTTATCTGGACTTGTCCTGGCACTCCCCAGAGACAGTCTGGAGACTGTGAGGAGACTCTCTCTGCAGTATTTAAATATATGTTCTTTGTACCATACTATATTTAGATAATAATATGGCACAGAGCCAACACTATCTCAAGCTGTTGATCCAGATGGAAATAAATGTAATTCAAATTGCTAGAAGAGTTCTGGTGATTTTTATAATGGTGGCATACTACTACAGGGAAACACTGGCTCTAAGAATATGCTTACATGTTATAATTGAGTTCTTTTAGGGCATTTCACTGTTGAGCAGAATTCAGTAGTGGAAGAACTTTGTTTCTTTCACATAAAAATTATTTAAAATCTTATTATAGAATTGTAATTATCTTCCCTTTCCTCTCATCTCATTGATTTTCTTATTATTTTAAAACAATTTGACATGGGAAAAGAAACTAATTTCTTTTTTGCCATAACTGAGATGCTTTTTCTAAGAAAGGAGAAGAAGCTGACTAAGCATTTATGCTGATCATTGTACACTTATTCTTCTATAGTTAATTTATGGGCAAACATAGACCACACCACATATACAGGGGTAAGGCAAAAAACCTGTCAGTTCTTTCCTTACATCATGTGTGCTATGGGGTGATGTGGGATGTCTTTCTATAGACTGTAAATACCATTGGCTAATAAAGGGACTGTTTTCGCCTATGGAATCCCAGTTTATAGTCAGGTAGGAAATCCTAGCATAGATAAAGGGGAAGGAGGGCAGAGTCGGAGAGGTGTGATTCAGCCACCCAAGAAGCAAGATACAAAGAAACAGATAAGGCATGAGCCACATGATAAGACAGATAAATAGAAATGACTTGAGTTAAGATGCAAGATCTAGCTAGCAATAAGTCTGAGCCATATGCCAAATAATATCTAATTAATATGAGCATCTGAGTCATTATTTGGGTCTATGTGGCAGCAGGGCTGTGGGCATGTCCCGACCTTTGGCCAGACTGGTCAGAAATTTTGTACTATAGCAGGGTTTGAACTCAAGAAGCTTGAAGATAAGAGCCTCTACCCACTGATCCATCTTGAGGGCTCAGTTCTTACTGTATTTTTACATTCCCTTAATACAGGGACTGTATCTTTCTAGAGGGCTTATGGTTATTTGTCCAGTGTACAACATACAACCGGGCTTTGATAGAAATTTTATAGATATTTTTAATGTTTATTTCATCTACATACAATGATATGAGATATTCTATTTACATAAGTTCACAAGAAAGTTTACTTTATAACATAGATAAACTTAAGTTATTTTTTTATGTGTCTGTTGGTATATGTATGTATGTATACATGTTTCTATATTGTATACATGGGTGACCTAGTGTACACCTGTATGTAACTTGTAGATTCTTGTCTGTCTTCCTCAATCATTTTCTACCTTATTTCTTGTGACAGTGTATTTCATTGTACTTGGAGTTCACAGATTCTGCTGGACTAGTGATCCAGCAAGCCATGGGCTTCCATTTATGTGTATTTTCCCAGTGTAGTAATATAAGCAAGCTGCCACAATGAATTTTTGATATGTTGGTGCTGAGTATCTGAACTCAGGTATTTATGTTGGTACAGTACTTGATTGACTGATTGATCTCCCAAGCTTGGATTTTAAATTCTTAAGAGTAAGATTCAACTTTGATCAGAATCATATTCCAAGAGAATTCAGTTTACAATCTGAATGAAATTTGTTTTCAGTAAATATCTTGGTCTTGAATTATACAGAAATAGAGGGATCATTTAGGCCAACTGTACAGGCTGAATTTTGGAATGATCCTTCTGTATTAGGACCTTGAGTGCCTGGGGTTTTAAATTGCTTCAACAAACTCCCAACATGAGTGCCGCATGTGGATGTTGATAAAAATAAGTAATCCTATACACACTGTGGGGCTTGTGTTCCTTCCTTCTTAGAGCTTATTATTTGTTAGTGTCTTTGCAGCTCCCACACAAGATAAAAATGTGTATAAGAAAGCAGAAAGTACCTCTTAGGGAATAAGTATGGGGAAACCTGCACATGTGGAGGTTACTAATTGTATTTATGGAACATATTCCTATAGTTATGCTAGATGTAATTGGGAGACAAAGAAATGAATGTGTGTGTGTGTGTGTGTGTGTGTGTGTGTGTGTGTGTGTGTGTGTGTTAACATATTAAAACCATAGCAGGGCAAAGCAAAAAAGGCAAAATGTTGCCCGCTATATTCTAAAACTGGGATCTTGTAGACTTATCTTCAGCTGTGCGATAAAAAGTACGGTCAGAATTGGGCTGTAAAGCAAGAAAATCTAAGGATGATAGAACTTGAAAGTATGAAGAGGGTTACCTTGGGATTTGAACTTTAAAATATCTTAGTTTTTACAGCTCTATATTGAGCACAGAAGTCATAGGGACATGGGTGAGGCATGGAGAAGTGTACAGTTCCAGAAGCAGAGCTAGTATGTAGGTTATCATATATACTTAAATACATGTTTACTTTTATTTTTAATGGGTATAAATATTTTGCCTGCTTGTATGTAAGTGCACTATGGTTCCCATTAAAGCTAGAAATGAGAATTGGACTTGGAGTTGTAGACAGGGATGAGCCTCTAAGTGGGTACTGGAAGGTGAACCAAAGCCTTTGTGTAAGAATAGCAAGTGTTCATCACCACTGAGCATCTCTTCATCTTTTTTAAATTGGTAGAATGAAAATGAAGGCACCCCAAGCATCTGATACCTGGGCTAAGTGTAGCACGAACCACTCAAGTGGAGCATACTACACAGAGGATATACATTTCAAACACCATAATATATTTTTTACTTTTTCCAACTAGATAAAAATCACTCAAAATAAATAAAAAAGCGACCTAGAAATAAAGGCACAGAATTCACTATTGGAGCAGTTTAATATTAAGATTCCCCTTAAGATCTTTAAATTATTAATCATTATTTTTATGAAAGAAAATAATTAATTTGAACCTACTTCTTCAAGACATACTCACTGTATATATACATATATATATATAGCATATGTATTTTTATATGTAAGTGTATTTTATAATATCTATTACTAAATTGCTGTGGGATGATCCTTCTGTATGCTGTGAATATGTATTTCTCTCATTGGTTTGTAATAAAGCTGCTTTGGCCTATGACAAACAGGATGATGCTAGGTGAGGACTCAGAGGAAGAAAGGTGGAGTCCTGGGAGACACAAACCAATCACTCAAAGAACAAGATGCCAGAGGACCAGCAAGTCATGGACCATGTGGCAATATTTAGATTAACAGAAATTGGCTAATTTAAATGTAATAGCTAGCTAGTAATAAGCCCAAATCATTGGCCAAACATTTATAATTCATATAAACCTTTGTATTGGAATTTGAAAAGAGACTTCCTCCATTTACATTAAATAGTCTATAAAGAATCATTTGTTCATTAAAAAATTTCTTGAGTAAAATATATGCTCTGTTAGATTTATCTCCAAAGTAAACTTTAAAAATGCCGAATTCGTAAAGAGGATTTATGTCAAATAAGTGGAATTATTACTTTCAATTTGAAGCATTTATTGTTGTCCTTATTGTTTCTCCATTAAAAAAAGTTAATGATGAATGCACTGCTACATTTTTATGGAGTCCTTATTGTCTTTAGAAAAAATGATAATGAGGGTAAAATAGTTCTGTAGTGTAAAATCAAATAATTTGATCCCTAAGTGCTTTGCTCTAAATGTTCCTTAGATATAATGACCTCTTATTCGTAGGGATATTAGGAGTAGAAATTTATTTTCCACCGTGACATTCTATAACAAAAAGAAATTGTTAACTATTATTATTTTGTGGTTGGATAATTGGAGACTCATTATGATTGTTAGCAAGTAATTCAGATTTACTTTAAGTTATTTTGTGAGCAATAAAAATAATGAAATAAAAAAGTAATAACTTGTTTTCTGGCACTTTCAACCACTAAAAATACCACTTCTAAGTAGCTGCATGCAGTGTGGTAGCAAAAAAAGTCTTCGGGGGGAAATAGTTGCAAAATATTTTTAACTCTTGTTTGAGATTTTCATGGATGGTAAAAATGACTTCAGGGAATGGACAGAAAAGCGACATAAATTGAATTGTAATGAGAAAATAAAATGCAAAATTAATCAGAAACTCTAGATAAAATTTCATTGTTGCATGTCAAGAAAAATTAAATCATGTGTTTTTAGTGCTTGGTTAATTGAACAGATAGGGAACTCAGGGCTAAATCTTAGAGGAGATTGGCAATTAATTTAGAAGAAAATATCTAATTCATTTCATTGGCAAAATGGAATCAGACTTTACAAGCATAAGTCAAACAGTATTGCTATTATGCAGCATGTGCACTGTATTATAAGCAATATTAGATCTGAAGTGACTATGTTCTGCAGTTCCAAATTACATCTAAAGTTTAATTTCTAACTCTTTACTTTAGATAATACAAATACAGATTCAACTATTTTCACAGTTGGCATCTGAACCAACCTATAATAAGTGCTTCCAGACTTTTTTATTTAGTAGTTTTGCAAATTTGAAAAGAGCTATTTCTAAATAATAGAATATTTCTAAAATTGTAACATTGAGAATATGTATTATTTTTCTTATATGGTATTCATTTGCTACAGTTAGAAAACTTTTCAAATGTTGTATTACTTTTTTCATATTGACAGAAAATAAAACATTAAAAATATTATTGAGTGGGTTGAGTCAGTTGCTTCTGATGCATTGTTGGTTGGGGTGTACATTGACAAATGACCCATACGGGAAGAATTATTTGGTAAAATCTATTGACTTATTACTGCATATACTCTTGGAATCAACACACATTTTCCATAAGGATTACTGGATGACTTAACACACAAACTTGGGTAAAATTTACATATATTATGCATGAGAATTAAATTAATATATTGCCTAATCTATATATGCAAGTGAAATATCAAATTTACATACATATGTGGAGGGAAAGATGTCCAAAATGTTTGCAAATAAACAAAACTGTGGATGCAGTATAGTATGTTTTACTTAAATCAGGAGAGATTACAAAGCTTGGATCCATGTTCCACACATATATCTAAACAAAAATTTGGTGATTTTGGAAAAGAAGCAATATTTTTATGACTACATTTAAACTTTTAAAATATTTGTTTATTTTTATTTTTTGTATATGATTGTTTGGTTTGCATGTATGATTTCTCACTATATGAATGACATGAGCATAGTGCCAGCAGAGGCAGAGGGTGTTGAGTCCTTTGGAATTGCATTTATAGATGGTGGTTAGCTACATGTAAAAGGTGGGAATCAAACCTACATCCTCTGGAAATCTCTCCAGACACTCTGATTACTTTTAAAGAATGATTTGACTTTTGAATAATTCAAACGTTTCATTTATAAGTTAAATTTGAAGCAATGACAAAATCAATGGGAAAATTAGAACTCTAAACCAAAACAATAAAATACAAAGGCTAAATTAATATTACTATAGTGAATATTAAAAGTAGGAAGTCTGAGGTAGAAAGACAGCTTAGTGATTAAAAGTGCATACACTCTGATGAAGGACCTTACTTGAGATCCCAGCACCCACACCAAGCCTCTAAAAACTGCTTATCACTCCATATTCAAGGTATTAGACCCATTTTTCTGGCCTCTGTGGGTACCTACACTCATCTGCACCTATTTACACACATATAGCATGCATGGGTATAAATAAAATATAATCTTATAATAAAGTAAAATATCAGTTTGAAAACTGAATGAATGAAGGTCTTTGGAATTATTAATTATGTCAACAGTTTTAAACTTATCCTTAGCAATATAATCTTGAGTTTCTTAATAAACCTTCTATCTTCAAATCAAAGTTTGATCCCTAATTATCCCAGGACATGAGGTGACTGGATGCAGCATGACCTTTGTCATACACCTTAAAAGAAGCATAAGAAAAGTTTTGACTAATTATTGTGAAATGGCTGTGAAAACAGCACAAAGCATCTTTTCATGAGTTTCTAAGAGACATTTATATTGTGATTGCTATACTAACCACGAATAGAAATGGCCTAAGAGATCATTGAGAAAAAGATAGATAGAGGCTGATTGCAGCACATTGCGGATATGAAAATAAAATCAAAATTTTATTTTATTATTTCAGTTCAGTAGTAGGTACCATTTCACCACTTGTTATATGGACGGCTAGTAAACTAGCTATGTAGACAAAACAGATTGATACTCCTGCTATTAGAGCTCTGCTTTGTACTTATACTAATATGTATTTCAATCATGACAGTACATAGGTCATTGATTTGATAGAAACTAATGTAACATCTAATGAAAAATGCTTAAATATTGTTATACATTTTCTTTTTAATAAAACATAAGAAACAACTGGATTTTAAAATAAGTAGGGGGTAAGTAAAGTAGTAATTTGATGCTATAATGTCATGTCAGTATTATATGATGACTTTTCTGATACATTTTGAAGAATGTTAACTGGCCTTCTATAAGAGCAATAAATAGCCAATGAAAAATAAATTTAATGTGAATAGTCCTGTTCTTGTGTTCTATAGGCTGAAGACTGACTGGGAGGGATTGGAAGGAGGGAAGGGAGGAGGAGCAGGGGGATACATGGATAAAAAAGATTTTTTTAAATAAAAAAATTAAAACGTGCATAAACAAAAAAGAATATATTGTGACATACTGATTGATGTAGGTGCCAGGCATTATAATTGTAGACTCACTGTCCTTCAGAGCAACATCAGACACCAAGGAATGTGGGAGATTATGTTGTTACATTGTAAATAATTGTCCCACCTACTGCTTTAATAAAAAGAGTTGATTGGCCAAAGGCGGGCAGGAAGTGTGGGTGGGGCTACCAGACTAAGAAAACTCTGAGAATGGGAAGCGTAGTGCAGAATGCCAGAGAGAAGCTGGAAGAAGCAAAGGACAACTATGGTGTTCTAAGAAAAGGTACCAAGCCACATGGCTGAACAGGATAAGAGTCATGGGTTGGATTAAGGGTAAAGAGCTATGCCTGGGCCTTAGGCTGATCAGTCTAAAACTGTTGAAAGCATCTGTGTGTCTCTGGCTGTCTGCTGGTCTTTGGGTCTGCGGGTCTGCAGGCCCAAACCTTGAGGCTATAGACCCAAAAGTCCGGGCCAGAAACCTCCTACTACAAAGGAATAATGTTTGGAATGTTCCCAGTGCACAACACAACTGAGATGTCATTGAATCTATGTCATAACACTGAAGGATCTCTTGTTCCAAAATTCTTTGGTGGTAGTGTAGGCTCAAGGAATTCCTATGAGATCAGATAGCCATATGTATATAGATGGGTAAATATAAACATGTATATAGTGTGTGTGTGTGTGTGTGTGTGTGTGTGTGTGTGTGTGTGTGTGTGTGTATGTGTGTGCATGTGGATGCCAGAGGGTACTTTTACTTTTGCTTTTTTTTTTTTTTCCTTTGTTTTGGAGACAGTCTCCCAGTGAAGTCAGAGCTTATTGATTTGGGCAGCCTGCTATATCAGTCTTCCAGCACTGGGGTTATATGCAGGCTTCCTTGCCACTTCTGGCTTTTTGCATGAGTGTTTGCAATTCAAACTCAGGTCTTCATGCAGCAAACACTTTACCAACTTAAAAAAAATTATCCAGCATTAAAATTTAAATGTGAAAAGTACTTGTGCCATTATCTATTACTCCCAATAATATATAAAAGTTCTTGTTCTATAGACTTATCTATGCTATATCTTATTGATTATATTTTCTTCTATGTCCTTTTGTGTTTTATTTACATTATCTCATTAACACAAAGCAAAGGATCTTTTGATATAGATATTGGTAAGTTATAATCTTACTTTGAAATTATTACTAAGATCTTGCAAGGCTGTTTGTTTCTACCATTAGTTTTACTAGCCCTTTGTAAGTCTTATATTCTGACCATTTATTAGAAATATCAAATGAATATTTTCTCTCAGTGTGTTCTTTGTCTATTTATTTTCATAATGAAGTACTTTACAGTCAGTAGTTGTTAATTTTGATGGAGTCTAATTTAGCAGTTTTTATGGTTATTTCCTTTTTATGAAATGAGAAAACATTTGCCACAGACACACAGATTTATGTATATATACTCTTCTGAGAGGTTTCTAAATTTCACTTTCATATTTACTTGTAAAATTGAAGTATTTTGAAGTATTTTTATGTAGTATAAAATAGGAGCTAAGATTTAATTTTATGCAATAGAATTTTCCAATAAGAACAAAGTTATGTTACATCTAGAAAAATACATTTGACTAGAGATATTCATACTAAGTCAATTAAGGTAGTCACAGATAGGTAGTCATTGTAGGGGTATTATATTGTTCCATTGTAAATAATTGTCCCACTCACTGGTTTAATAAAAATGCTGATTTGGCCAAAGGCAGACAGGAAGTGTAGGTGGGGCTACCAGACTAAGCAAACTCTGGAAACAGGAAGAACAGAGCAGAAGGCCAGAGAGAAGCCAGAAGAAGCAGAAGACAACTATGTTGCTCTAAGAAAAGGTACCGAGCCACATGGCTGAATAGGATAAGAGTCATGGGTTAGATTAAGGGTAAAGAGGTAGCAAGTTATATGCCTGGGCCTTAGGTCAATCAGCCTAAAATTATAGTAAGCATCTGTGTGTCTCTGTGGGTCTGTGGGTCTGCAGGCCTAAACCTTGAGGCTAGGCCTGAAAATCTGGGACAGAAACCTCTTACTACAAATGGCAGCCCAACATGGGTAAAATATACCCACATAAAGCCATAGAAAGCTTAAAAATGGTCTAGAGTCAAAAGCAGCTTCTGAGTTGTGTCTCAACCTGAACCGTGGTACAGAGACACCCTGATGAAGCATGTGGGCTTGGGCTACAATGGTGGGCATTTGGAGTGCAGCTTAACATGTAAAATGGCTCGTTCCTCAAGTCTCAGAAGACCCTCAATATAAGCAAAAGGTTGTAAATGATGTATTTAGGGTTTCTGTTCATAAGGACAAAAAGTGAACAGAATCAAAAATGGCTTTCTAGTCCTGGTGTTTTCTTGGATCAGCTCTGTTTGCCTGAGGCAAACTGAGGCTTGTCTTTTTGAAGAGAAGCTTCCTTATTCAGCCTTAGAGGCAAAACATTTGTGAGTTTTTTAAGAGGCCCTGCTGCCTAATACTTAAATGGAGTTAATGAGCAGCAGATGGCAAAGCTTGACTTGGTAATTATATGGACCCTAAAATTTCCCAGAGTACCTGGGCTAAAAAGCCAAATTCCTTGAAGCTAGATTAGGAGCTGGTTGGAGCCATCCATCCATCCTACCAACCTTTAATCCTTAGCCAAGGACCTTGGCAGATTAAAGGTGTGTTCAGAAATAAAAAGAAATAGAAGAATTTGGGTGGAGTTAATCACCCAGATTAACAAGCAAAGGTGTGGTAAGAAACAGAAAAAATTAAGAAATAAATATACAGTAAAGACTTTTTTTTTTTTTTTTTTTAGATTTTCTTTAAAGAAAGCTGTTTTAGAGGCAGAACTCCTTATACAGTGGAAATCATGGTAGAGGGAGGAGGCTAAAATAATAGAACGAAGAAGCAAGGCCAGAGGCATAGAAGTCTCCCAAGACCAACTTCTTGGGGAGTCGATATTGACAGGCATTCATTATACGTGAACATATTCTAATTTACGTCGCATGGCAGCTTTAAATGCCTGGGACTGGATTGAAGAAATAGGGAAGAAAAGTGAATCATTCACAAAAGTAATTCAAAGCCCCAAAGAGACTTTTACAAACCTTTTTTCCACAGATCAACTGCAGCAGTAAACAGAATGGTACTGGACTCAGAAGCCAGGCAAATAATCATTGAATCACTGGCTTTTGAAAATGCCAATGCACAATGTAGAAAAATACTTAGACCTTTAAAAGCAAGGTCAGCACCTTTAGAGGATTGGATTTGTGAGACAATTAATTTGGAGTCTTATGATAATGATGATAACTGGGAAGGAGAACTTATTTCAAGAGGTATAAAAAAATCAAAATGTCAAATGTTATAATTGTGGAAGGGAAGGTCACATAAAAAGAGATTCTAAACAAGGCATTCCCAGAAACAATGCTTTTGGTAGGAATAATCCCAAAAGAACACCCTCCCTTCTGGAATATGCAAAAGGTGTGGAAAAGGACGGCATTGGACTAATGAATGTAGATCAACAAGGGACAGACAAGGGAACTTTCTGCCCTTGAGAAACGCTTCAAGGGGGCTGTCAAAACCCCCCAGGTCAGGTAACTTTCTGCCCTCAGGAAACGCCCCAAAGGCCATATATGGAAATAGAAGCTTTTCTGATAAGGGTTCAGAGTTCGATAATCCAGGAATATAAAAATAAGTCATTCAAGGTCAGTTTACTACTACATCAGTTTAGTGGAAGATAGTAATAGGTTTAGTCCTTTGACCTGTCTAGTCACAAGTTCTTGGCCCTGTTTCTTGAATAAAATTTGGATTTCATTTTGATGGACAGGCCTTAAATTCAATCAGAAAGTGGCTGGTTGGTGCCACGATGTTCATACCACTGTTGTACTAATGGGCATATCTTCCCAGGGCAACTAATTTTATAGCTCACAGGTTCACACATTGGTACAATTGGCGATTATTTTCCTCGTAGGAATATTGTCTTGTTAGAGAGTAACTTAATTTTTCTTCTTTTTCTATGTGTGTATATATCATATAGCTTCTAGAGTATAGGTTTTCAAATGATATTTAAAGGTCTTTAGTATTATTTTTTCCTCTTTTAACCTGTTCTCTCACTCCCACTCAGTTTAACCCTTCCTGTTTTTTAAGGCCCCCTCACCTTTGTAAGTACTGAATTATAGCTCCCTCCATAGAAAGCATCTCTCCCATGGCCACTTACTAATTTCCTAAATTCTATATAAATTTCAAATGAAACACGCATGTCTGACAGTTCAAAGTTTATTTTATAAATAAGAGAATATGATGTGTATTTTTCTGGGTCTGAGCTACCTTTCTGAGAATGACTATTTCCCACTCACTACATTTACATGTGGGTTTTATAATTTAATTGTTAAGCATCCAAATAATATCCCATTGTGAAAATACACTGTTGTTTATTATCCATTTATTAGTTAGTAGACATTCAGACTATTTCTACTTCCTGCATATTGTGAAAACAAAAGCAATGAACATGCATGATCAAATATTTCCATAGTAGAATATAAACTTGCTTCATTTCCTACTTCTACTCCAATTTTTCTTTTCTTTAATCCCCTTTTACTGGCATAAGATAAAAATCTCAAAGTAGTATTGAACTTGCAGTTCCACAATGGCTGAGGATATTGAACATTAAAAAGAAATTTTTCTATTTCTTTATTTTCTGGCCCCTGTTTAAAGTTGGCTTGTATGTTTTCTTAATGTTCAATTTTTGAGTTCTTTATATACTTTAAATGTCATTCCTCTGCCAGATATATAGTCAATAAATTATACCCATCAAGTACAATGCCCTTTACTCCAATGATGGTATCTATTGCTGTAGAGAAGCTCTTGTTCCATAATGTCACATTAATGAATTGCAGGCCTTCATGCCTACTCCATTGAATTCCTGGACAGGAAGTCTTTTTTTTTTTTGTACCTGTGATTTCAAACATATTCTCTTTTCTCTTCTATCAGGGTGCGAGGTCTCATGTTGAGTTCCTTGGTCCAGCTGGAGATTTTTTAACAAGGAAGGAAGCAAAGTTGCAACTGTGTTCTTCTACATGTGGTTTCCAGTTTGACCACCACAGCTTGTTTAAGCTTATTTTTATCTCTGATATATATTTTTGGCTTATGCCAAAACTCAGGTGGCTCTAAGAGTATGTATATGGGTCCTCCATTATATTCCATTGATCGATGTGTCTGTGTGTCTGTTATTATGCCTGTACCATGCTGATTTATTTTTTTTACTGTATCTTTGTAGTATAGCTTGAAATCTGGGACAGTGTCACCATCAGCACCTTTTTGTTACTCAGGATTTGGGAGGAGGCACATGAAATTTAAGATTTTTTAACTTTTGTGAAGAATTACATTATAATTTTGATGGGAATTGAGTTAAATTTGTAGATTTCTTTTGATAGGCTTTTACAATGTTAATTTTGTCAATCCACAAAATGGGATATGTGTTCATCTTCTAGGGTTATTTTCATATTCTTTTTTTGATGTCCTAAATGTTTCATTGTTTTTTGCTAATTTGATTATTTCCCCAGTTTCTTACTCAGCACATATATTTTAAGAATATTTATTTTTATGTGTTAATTTTGTTTCTTGCTACTTTGCTGAGTGCATGCGATTTTCTTGCAGAGTCTTTATGGTCTTTATCTATAAGATAAAAGTCTTGCTCTAACTAAATATTCAAGAACATCAATAAAACAGGAGATAGACATGAACATCCTGGTCTTGTTTCTGATTTTTTGTGGAAGTACTTTGACTTTTTATCCAACTATGATGGTGTTGGCTTGCTGTGTATATTGCCTTTGTTGTATGGCTATGTTCCCTTTGTCACTAGACTCTACAAAACTTTTAGAACAAATGGATGCTGGATTTTGTCAAAGGTATTTTCTGCATTGAGAATTGGATGATTATGTAGTGTCTATCCTTGAGCCTACTCAGTGGTGGAAAACATTTGTTTTTTTATGTTTCTTGAGCCATCTCTGCAGCTCTGGGTTGAAGCCGCTTTGATCATAATGTAAAATTTTTGATGTCTTCTTGAATTTAACTTTCAGTTATTTACTTGAACATTTTAACATCTAGGTTCATCTAAGATATTGGCCTATGATTTTCTAGGGGAGGTCTAAGTTTGGTTTTGGCATCAAGGTAATACTGGCTTCTGAGCACTTATGGACAGTATAAATTAGACTCCTTTGGTTTAAAAGTAGATACATAAAATTTCATGAGTAGGAAGTAGGTTTGGATTTAAGAATAGCTGGGGAATAGGTGAATATGATTAGAACAAATAAAAGTCTCAAAGAAGTAAAAAAAAATGAGGAAGAAAAAAGCTGAAGGGAAAAAGTAAAATACATTTGCCAAAATTATAGTTAGATTTCATTGAATATATAGGGAATTTTAAAGTAATAAATAACAACACTGAGTGGTAAAAAAAATCTATGATCATTTTATATCTCTCAAAGTAATAAGACATTCTTTAACATTATTATGTAGTTCTCTGCCTAAGTATTGCATGAGTTTTTGATTCATAAAAGTTAAAATCCCTTTTATTACTATATGTTATGGCTGCTTTGCCTACCATATATGTCTTTTTATCTTTTGTGCACAGTACCTATGGAAGCCAAAAGAGGGTGTTGGATCCTTTCTGGGACAGGAGTTAACAGACAGCCGTGAACAGCCATGTGGGTGCTGGAAATTGACCCAAATCTGCAAGACTACATCTGTGATACATTGTTTTAACCACATGAATCCTATTTGTGTTTTCTAGGTAAGAACATAACTTAGGTTGGTCTTAACTAATTTTCAAATGGCTTTTAATATTGAAGTTTTAAATCAGGCTGGTCAGTCATATTTTAGGTACAGTAAACTAAGGTTTACAGAGAATTAAAGAACTAATAATTGAGTCATACAACTCTTTTATTATTAATGCCTTAAATTTAAATATATTCAGACTATTAAAAAGCCAGAAGCTGATTTAGATGAACTTTATTAAAGATGATATATATTTTTATCATATTGTGCACTTCATATATGAATTATAGACATTGGAGTATTTATAAATCCAGAATTGAGTATAAAGTTTAAAAGAAATTCAGTGTGAATACTGTAGTAGCTAAAGCTGATTGCTCGGTTCCCCTGGTGTGCAATGTGCATTCACATTTTCTTCCTTTTAAAGTATGATTCTTGTGTTTGTAGTAAAACATGAAACATATATGACCCACTACAATAAAGATATCTACAGATACTAAATATCTCCTTCTGTGGCTGGAGATGTAGCTTACAGAAAAAGTATCTGTCTATAATACCATAACCTTGGTTTGAATCCAAAAATTATTCTGAAAATTCCATCCATTCTTTTGTGCTCAGTTTAGCTTCTTTTCTTAATATGTGTATTCTTTAGAATTAGGAATGTTCTTTTCATGTGACAGTATGTTTTTACATTATATATTAGTTTCTGATAAACAAAATACAAAAACTATTTAAGCTAATGTTGGGCTTTGGATGTAGGTATTAGCTAAAAATAATTTCTAAAATTTGGTCATTAGAGATGTCATATAATACAGTAATGCATTGCTGTCTAATATATGCTTTAAAAATAGTAGAGTATTGTATATTTTATGGTGATATATTTTATATTTAATAAAATCAGCCTGGAATATCAGGAATCAGAATCATCCACAGGAAAGCCATGAGGGTCAGAGAGTTGTAACTCATGCCCTTTAATCCCATCACTCAGGAGACAGAGATCTTTTCTGTTTCTGTGAGTTCAAGGCCTGACAAGCAAACAGTAATAGTTTACACTTTTAATCCTAACTCTAGGATTACAAAGTTGCAAAGTTGAACCCAGAAGTGAAACAACTGGATGAAAAGATACAGAAGGCAGGTATAGGGAAACATTCAGGCTTTCTTAGGAGCAACCAGGCAGACAGAAGACTCTTGAAGATAGCTTTTACTCTGTTCAGCCTGAGAAATTGGCTGGATGAGAACTGACTGTGGTCTGTGTCCTGGCTCTGAGTTTTCAATAAATACCAGCTAGAATTTGTGCAATAGAATTTTATGTGAACAATTCTTACTTTTATCTCAACATATTTTCAAAAAGTCATAGAAATATATTTTTTTCCACAGAGACATCATGGAACCATCCATTGTTAAACAGTCACTGACATTATATAGGAATCAATCTAATCTTCCAATTTTAATGATTGTTCCAGAGACAATATTCTGAAATTGACTCTGGCTAGAGCAATATAACAGGAACCTTCTTCAGGCCATCCAGATGACCATATCCTTCTTGAACTAACGACATGTCCTCTGGATAGGATCAGGAGATGTGACATTCTCCAGTAATTCTACAACCATTAGTGTCTGAAATGGAGAATGAGTCAAATGGGTAGGGGTGAGAGTAAGCTGACCCTAGGGATGGCAGGGCAGAATACTTTCATCTGGGTCCTTAATTGTGAGGACTTCAGCTTGCTCTGGGGACTTCAGCTTACCCTAACCTCAATTTCATCTTAGTGAAGATGATATATTGTCCCACTGTTTAACTAGAATCTGACTTAGAAGCTCTGTTATTTCCAGCTGAAAATATGCTGACAGATATGTGGCTTGTTTGTGTATAATCATAATATGGTCAACTCAGATTGTGGCTAGACCTGTTCTTGCCAACAACAATTCAGCATTTCATGGAAGATGTGTGTGCTACTATGTCAATGCATTTGACCAAGATAATCAAAGAGATTAAGTTAAAAGCACAGCCCTATGAACAATATGTTTGACATGGTCTTTGTAAAGAGAAAAGATACGCTGGTTTTTAGGATTTGTTCTCTAGCACAGTAACAAAATTAAGAGGACTTTGTTTAAAATGACTTCAAAGTTGTTTTGCAAAAAAAAAAAAAATAGTTTTAATTTTAATCCTTAGGAGTTAACCATTGCTACTTCTGCAATTGCTACTATTTCTGCTAATGAGTTCAGAGTAAAAGAAAGCAAATACCAATTGGGCAAAGGAGGAGCAAGTTCTGTGTCTTATATTTAATTTTTTTCTTCTTTTCTCCTCCCTCCTTCCCTCCCTTTCTCCCCCTCTCTTGCTCTCATTCTTTCTTTCTTCTCTAAGGCTGGCCACAATCTGAAGGATCCACATTACTCTGCCTCTCTGGTGCTGGAATTAAAGACATGTACTATCTCTCTCTCTATATCTCTCTCTCTCTCTCTCTCTCTCTCTCTCTCACACACACACACACACACACACACACACACACACACACACAAGTAAAACAAAAGAAAACAAACAAACGAAAACAAACAAACAAACAGGTTATAGTTTGGGCTTACTCTTGTGGTACAATGATTTTTTTTTTTTTGATCCAATACCTTATAAAAGAGAAACCAAACAAAATCTAACTATCTGATTAACAGTGTGGATTCCTAAAGTTTGCTTTAAGCTTTTTGCATCAGGACATCTAAGTGCAGAGATCAGAGGTCCCTGGTTTTAGAAGCCCATGTAAAGCTCAATATGAGAATACTGCTGAGGTGTTTGTGCTCAGATATTGCCTCTCATGTGTCTCCTCGCTGAATGTTTCCATTTCACAGTGGCATCTTTTTTCTTTTCTCTTTCACAGTGACTGTTCTGTTCAAATCATGGGACAGGACTCTGCGTATGTTCACCACATTGTTCCTGTGTCTTGACTTAAGATAGGTTCCTATTGTGTTTGACTAAATTCACAAAAGAGAAGCTGAGATTTTCTGAGGGACAGAGAGGACTAGAAGTACCACATAAAGATAGAGTGAAAGTCAATGGGGACAATAAAGACTGTAGTAACTGAGACTCTATTGAACACCTACTAAGTAAGGAAAGAAGGAAGATTGTGAAAGTGAATAAGTTTTGTTTTTGATAGAATAGGCACAAAGGTTGGAAAAAATAATGGTGAGGAATCGGCAGGTGGCAAGGTACAAACTTTTCAATGGCAAATGTAAAACCAGGACTCTTTAGTAAGGATTTAGTAAATTGCCATTTGGGTTCACATTGGGAAGTTCAATCTCCTGGGATTCTGCTCTATTTAGGATGCAGCTCACAGAAAGACCATGTAAACTTGGTCAGCTAACACACTTGGTTTATATGTCACTGAGCGTGGATCTGGGATCTGTAGCATATTTGTATCAACTATGAGCTACTGCTTGGTTCTATGTAGTTTGTTTCTGTCAGTGCAGAGAACAGTGTGAGCTGAATCAAGAGCATGCGTGAATTTGAAACACACTGTGTTATCCCAAAGAAGTCGTAATTCTTTTTGACAAAGATATTCTGATAAAAACAAGGCAAAACAAAACAAAAACCAAGAACAGCAATAGCTGTCTTACAGTTTTTAAAGCATGTTCTCATATTCTAAACTCAGATGTTATTAAACATTCCTGTTGGTAAATGAAATTAAGCAAAAACAGAAATAAATAGATGGAACAAGAGTCAAAAAAGAATATCACGTGGCCTATACTCACTTTTTATGTTAAATAATCACAAATGCACAATGAAAAATTATGTACATATATTTACAGTGCCTTACATAAAGTTCATGGAAACAAATATAAGCAGTTCAGATTTATTCAAATACCCATCCCTAATGGTTGTCATTTTCCTAATAAACTGGCAAGATTATTTGCTAAATCTTCACACAAATGACTCTTTGAAAGACATTTAAGGATGAGAGAAGTCTATTGAAGTAAAATGACAAAGAAAATTGAGTACCCAATACTAAAAGGTAGGCCAGATCTGTCCTTCAGTTCCCAAAGCAAAATTCCCTGATAGAAATAATAAGTTCCACATGCGTGTAGTTGAGATATACTAACTGCACCTATTTTGATTTCAGACCCTATATATCAGTCACTGATGTCTCCCCAGGGTCTACTCCAGTACCTGGCACATAGTTAGTGTTCATTAAAATATTTATTGATCTGAAACAGACTCTTATAGGAGAAGTATAAACAGTTTGAGTCTTAGGGGATTTCAAAAATATCTTATGATGTTTACATAGGGGATATATTTTTTTTTTACAAAGTGTTTATTTTCTCTATGTATAAATAACTTCAGTGAGCATTGAATACAATTCTGTACTTTTGCTATTTCTTGCAGCTTGGACCCAACATTCTATTTTTCACTTCTGTGATCCAGGACACTGTAGTTTATAAAAGTGTTTTACTACAAAAATGTAAATTATTTTTGAAAATTTTAATGATAATATCCCTCCATTTCCCACTTCATTTCAAACCATTAAAATTTACCATTGCACTCATTCAATTCAATTTAGTAAATACTTACTGGGGGATACCATGTGTTGGCATCTATTCCGTTGGAACCTGGAGAACCCTGCAGAGGGTGAGCATGAGAACACCAGGAAAATATGCCCCACTGAATCAAACAAACAGGGCTCATGTGGGTCAGATACACTGAAGCAGCAAGCATAGGGCCTTCATAGGTCTGCACCAGGTCCTTAGCCTATATGTCATATCTGGTAGCTTAGTTGGACCCCTAACAGTTAGGGCAGGTGTGTTTTTGATTCTTTTGCCTTTTCTTGGAACTCTTTACATCTTGCTGGGTTGTCTTGTCCAGCCTTAATATGATGGCTTTTGTGTTGACTTACTGTATCTTGTTTGGTCACGCTTGGGTGGTGTTTCTTGGAGACCTGCTCTTTTCTGAAGGTGAGTAAAGGGGGAGTGGATCTGGGGGAGAGGTGAGGGGGCAGGAAGAAAGAAGAAAAAACAAGGCTCCAAAGCCGAAAAACATATTTGCAGATCCTGAGAACTCTGCGCACGTGCACACACACACAGTGAGGGAGAATTCATTTCAGCAGAAAGATTGTGACTAAATACGCTTGAGTGGAAGATATATGCAGCATGTGTTTAATTATATTTAACTAATTCTAATTGCTAACATAATTTTATTAGTTAGAAAAATGTAGGTAATGGATTTTTATTAAAAGTATTTGTTATAGCACTTTTAAAATTGATGCAGCATCTGAAACTAAGACAGCGTTGAATTATTTAACAAGGAAAAGAAGTAAATGTATTATTCTGTGCCTTTTCTGAAAGGTACATGGGGGAACACTTAACAGGGATTGAATTTAAAATGTAAAGAAATAGTTTTGCTTTACATTTTGAATTTTTCATTTTTCTGTCTTGTTTTTCGTTGTGTTTGTTTGTCTCTGTTTTGTGGAGTACACACAGTAGCTTTTCTACATCCCAAACAGTTTGTTATGGTTAAGGTATAATTAAATAATAATCACTTTGTAAATTTCTTCATATTAGCACTCTTCGTATATTTCACATTTAAACCTTGTCTATTTATAATAATTCTTTTGAATTTTTATTAGGTTAATTCTATGACAATTTCATACATGTAAACAACATATTAGGGTTGTTTGCATCTCAGTATTCTTTTAACATCCCTCATATTTCTATCAACCTTCTGTTCACTACATTTTTCTTCCCAAGATTTATAATTTTGTTTCATTTTAGATGAAGTCCTGAGTGAATGTGTATTATTAGAAATGAGCATGGCTTTATCAAGAACCCCACTGTTTCAGACCCAGGAGAATAGCTAAGCCTTCTCCAGGTCTGTGTACTGAAATGTTGAGGTAGTTGACAGGAAATGTCAACACAGCTTCCTCTTCTGGAGTGTTTACAGCCTGAGATTTCTCCCCTATAGAGAACTGCTCCTGTTAGTTAACCCCCCCTCACATTCATATATAAAACAAAGACAAAGGCCAAACCAAAACAAGACAACCACTTCCTCTACTCAGATGTGTAAAGTGGACACATTTAGTGTCCAGGTAGCTGATGGTATGTCTCCATGAGAGCACCCAGTACATCCAATTCCGGGTTTTCCGTATGTGTATTTGTATGTTTGTTCTTTCTTCACTCCCTTTTCACCCCTTAAACCATTAATGTAGGTCAAGACATATATGACCAAGGTCATCTAACCACTGGATTTGAATTTTCCATTGGATCCTTGAGAGTCACCAAAGGATGCACATCTCAAGATAATGATTCCCCATTTCCTTAACTCTATCAATGAGATCTTTCAACAAGGATAGCCCTTCTTGGGCTCCTCCCCCTCCCGTACCTGGCTGTGGGCATGGCCATTCTTGTGCATACTCAGTACATCCACAATTGTTTAGTGTTCCCTTCTTGCTCTTAATTTCCCCATGTTCCCCATTCTGCAGTATTTCCTGAGCCTTGGGAGGATTTACATAAATATTTAGTTTAGGAATTAATATTCAACTTTCATTTATTCTCAGGACCTGTTCAACAACAAATCTCTGCATTCATAAAAAGAGAATTCACTGGAAAGAAAGATTTCTCTGATACAGGCTAAAACATTTAGATATTTTGACATTGTATCAATTTAACTAGGCAATAGAATTAAGATTCCCTCTGGGGCCTATGATCATCTTGACCATGGACTGGGTTACATTATGATGTATGGATTCCATCTTATAGAATAGACCAAAAATCCAATCACTCAGAAGTTTGATTACACCTATAACATTCCCGTAATTATTGCATTATTACCGGCAGGCTGATATACTAGTTTGTAGAGTTTACAGCAGAGTAAGATTATTATTGATGATTTTCCACACAGCATGTTCTACCATTATGGAAAGGAGCTGGCAAGAATATGGCTTCCACTTTAGTTTCAGCTTGATTTATTTATATCAGTGGATCTGAACCTTCCTAATGCTATGACTGTTTGATACAGGTCTTCATATTCTGGTGACTCCAAACTTCATAACTGTAATTTTGCTACCATAATGAGTTATAATGTACATATCTGATATGCAACCCTTCCGAAAAAGTTATTCAATTTCCAAAGGAGTCGGAACCCACACGTTGAGAACCACTGATCTCTATCATGCAACCAGTAAATGTGGTGTGTTCAGCAGCAGGTTTTATCATTTGGTTCTCAGGTGCAATAATGAAGAACGACTAGAGCTTGGATTGCTATGTCGTCTATATGACTGTCCCCAATCAATAGCTCATAAGGATATATTCCATATCTAGCACCATGGGTTTTTAATAGATCTATTTCTAGGAGGAGTCCTTTTCAGCCATGAGTACTATGTCCTTTTCAACTCAGACTGGTTACCATAGAGTAGATTTCCCTATGCCTTTTTCATACCCTTTACCCTTCAGCTCATCCTCATTTCCAGATCCATTTCCTTACATCTCCCTACTTCTTTTCTGATTTAACCCTTCTAACCCAGGATTCCTACTGTATACTTTCATATTACCTATGTTTTACTACCCTCCCTCTTTTAAGACAACCTCTTCCTAATAGTCTCTTTCGATATTCCTGACCTCTATAGTAACTCTTAATTGAGCACACAATTAAGAGAAGCAAAGAGTGCATCTACACTCACTATTTGGAAGCCTGTGTTTTCCTGCATTTGAGTTACCTTGCCTGGTAAAATTGTTTCTAGTTTTATCCCTTTATCTCTAAATGTCATGGCTTGTCTTGATTTTACATCAGAAGAAAATTTCATTGTATTTGTATTTATCTGTCTCATAGTTATACCATCTGTTCCTCACTTTGTGAACATCTAGGATGATATCACTTTTAGTGCTTTTCAAAGAAGACCAATAAGCATGATTGATCAAGAATCTCTGAAGATGTAGAGTCCTTTGATTTAAGATCAGGAGTAGAATAGATGAATCTAATAGTAATTCTATTTTTAGTGTTTGAGGAACAATCCACACTGAATTTTGCAAAAGCTGCATCAATATTTACTCATATCTTCTGTTGAGCTTGGTTTTCAGTTGGAGTGGGTAGGGCTAATGTACTGGGTATGGCCAGCTCACTAACCTAGAAGGGAAGGCCAAATGGACCATGTTCATGGAATGATCCCAGATTTGATTGGAATGGTCTGTTGTAATTTTTCTTTTCAAATAAAGATGTTGGCTTTGCTTAATGATCAAGATGAAGGTTGAGTGTTTTGGTGATCTTTTAACCATATCATCTCTTCAGGACTTTGTAATTTAAACTATTTGGGTTTAATATGGTCAACCTTAATTTACAAACCAAGATAAAATGGATTGGAATGGCAGAGTTTCCAATTTAGAATATATGGACATGATAAAAACAAAAGGATAAAAATAATTGATTACTTGAAAATTTGTTTCTTTTCTATGATGCTGCATGCAGTGTGTTTATTGATATTTTTATTTTCAGTTACTTGTATTTGTGAGTGTCTCTTTGTGTGTATATGCACATAAATTAAGGTAAATTCAGAGGCCTAAAGAAGATGTCAAATTAATTGAGATTAGAATTATAGGCAATTGTGAAGTACATTATGTGGATACTAGGATTCAAACTCCTGTCCTTGGAAAGAGCAGCAGGTTCCTTCAACAAATGAGCTATTGTTCTTGCCCCTGTGACGTATCCTTTTAATTATTAAAATAATATATCTAAAAGTATTTTAACCTATGCAATTAATTGTTAATTTAGTTTGTTAATTTTCTTACCATCTGTAAAGACACTTAGGTTCATATTTTTAAAATACCTGTTCTGATATTTCTTTTTGCCAAATCTCAAGTTCTTAGACTTCTTTGTAGGGCAACCATTCATTGTTCCATTGTTTAATTATCTCCTTTACCTTGTAAAGTATTCCCTGGGATATAAAAAAGGATATAGTTATTAGTGTAAAGAACAAAGTAATTAAATGGTGAGGAAAGATACATAAAGGGCCAATTATAAAACCATGTGAACACACCCTAGGGGATTATTGAATGGCGGGAAGTAAAGGGAAATACTACAGAGTGATGTCATGAGAGGAAAGCCTTTCCTGAATACCTAACAGTGACAACATGAAACATTCCTACGAAATTAATTAGTGTAAGATAAAAAAAAAATATGAGCTGAATTGCTTTAGAAAGTTGAATGTGACTTGTCATTTGCAAGGTCACTTCCAGAGAATGATTGGGACAGAAATTCATTTCCCGTATGGCAAGGACTTCTCAGTTGGAGGTGACAGGGCATGCAGACAATTTGGCTGAACAAGCCTATTCTTCAGGGTAAGGGGAATTCTGTAGTGCTAACTAATGTTGGGTTCATTAAAAGAGATAATTCTGTTTCTTTTTTTGTTTTCTTTTAAATTAACAGAGACCTGAAAGCTTTCAATGATTTGGAAGTGGAGTATTTTAATGTGTATAAACTTAATAGAGGATATGAGAAATGTACATAGCAATAGCAAGACAGGAAATGACACGGTATAGATTCAACAATAAAAATTTAACCCTAGAAACGCTTCTGATGAACAATGATGGAGAAAGAAATGGAAAAGTAAATATTCTACCCAAGATTTTTATTTTGTTATAGGACAGGGAGGGTAAACACCAACAAATTTGTTAATTTAGTAAGCACTCCCCTACTTTATCTTCCAATTTAGTACAACTTGGATATACTCCAACATAGAAGGTACTTCATTAATTATAAAAATTTAATCATTTTCCATTTGAACATTATCACACAGACAGTTGCAGAATAATTGCTACTTAGTTCTTATGTACAACAAGTATATTTGTAAATTTGTATTATTTGTCTGTCTGTGTGTGTTTATATGTATGTGCAGGTGCCCACAGAGGCTAAGTGAGGGCATCAGATTCCTTGGAACTAGAATTCAGGTTGTAAGTTGACTAACATGGGTGCTGGGATTCAAACTCCATTCCTCTGAAAGAAAAGCAAGTCCTCCTAATCATTTAGTCATCTCTCTATCTCCAAAAACAAATAAATTAGATATTGTTTCAAAAGTCTGATTTTTAAGAACTTTTAATATTTACCCAAATTGGCTAATAACTTAGAAGAATATAAACTTTTGACTCTGGGACACTTGAATTGTAGAATATTTGCCATTAAGCTTGATTCACCTTCAGAATGAGAGAACCCTCTAATTGTCCTTCATAAAGATATGCTGCCTGTACTATGAGGTTTCTGGCCTGGATTTTCAGGCTTAGCCTCAAGGTTTAGACCCACAGACTCACAGACCCAGAGAGACACACAAATGCTTACATTAATTTTAGGCTGATTGGCCTAAGGCCCATGCATATAACTTGCTAACTCTTTACTCTTAATCTAACCCATGACTCTTATCCTGTTCAGCCATGCGGCTCGGTACCTTTTCTCAGAGCAGTATAGTTGTCCTCTGCATGTTCTGGCTTCTCTGGCAACTCTGGAGTTTTTGTGGCATTTCTGTTCTGTTCTTCCTGTTTCTATAGCTTTCTTAGTCTGGTAGCCCTTCCACACTTCCTGTCTACCTTTGGCCAATCAGTGCTTTTTATTAAACCAGTGGGTAGGACAATTATTTACAATGGAACAACATAATCCCCCTACAGCCACCTTTTTAAACCAAGTACTTAATCAACACACACAAACTGTTGTAGCTGTGCAGGATCTCAAGCTCTGAATCTTAGGTTCTGTAGTACACTGCAGCCACTGTGTCTTCTGTTTCAGAACGTTAACTACTCATATGTTTATTACTTACCATACTTATCAAAAGAGGGTGGAAAATTGTGTTTCTACTTTGTAATGTAGTCCAATATGTTCAAGTGGGAAAATGTTTTTCATTTTTTCATAGTCATTTTAACTGATAGTTTAATTTTATGAGTTACCTTAAAGTCAGGGTAGGAATGGGAAATAATTTATTCATGCATTAAAATATTTTTTAATTATCCCCATTTTGGTGAAATTTCCTCCTCCAACTACTACACCAAATAACAATTTCATATTTAAGTTGGAAACAAAATTAAAAAATAATGAAAGTGGATTTTGTTTCATTTTTGCATCTTAAATGACTTCTGAAAGGCACCAGGGAAGAATATATCAGTCTTCATATAGATTGTACCCATATCTCTGCTATTTGATATTTAATTTATTTTCACAAATATGCTCACAATAAATATGATTCTCTACTTTGAGGATTATATTTTAGGAGCAATTCTGGGTTCAAAACATCCAGTTTAAATGATGAGTCATCACTGAAGCATATGTGTCTTTCTCTGATACTTTCTTGTAGAGACACAGTAGGCTAAGCAAATGCAGTGCATGTTTAGGGCAAGAGCTTGCTTACTTCAGCTAAAGAATATTTGCTATTCTACTCTTACTAATATTGTTTATTTGCACTATGTATTATTGTTTATAGGGCAGCCATACCCATTTCTCATTGTTACATAAGTAGTTGCTGTTTCGGAATCATCTTAAAACACCTTCTATTTGAGAACATGTACACTATTACTTTTGCTAAAACTGCCCATCTTAAGACACTGTTATTGCTCCTAGCTAAAATAACAGGAAAGAGAGAGAGATTCAAGTGTAAGAACTGAGGAAATATGATTCACTTAACAAAGAACTCATCAGGAGTCTAGTGGAAACCAGTGATTGCTTTTTAGTGAAAAGCTCTTCTCTAGGCAGAACAACTTGACCTATTGAACGTGGGACTATTTTTTCAGTCCATTTTTTTTTTTAAATAAGAGAAAGCAGTAGCATTCTTTCTTTTGACTATTCAAAAAAAGGCACAGAAAAGGTTTTGCTCTTCCCTTGAGAGTCCTCCTGGTTGAAACTAGGTCGGAGCATCATGCCAATAAATTTCTGATTACCAAATAAAATATATATTCCTCTGTATGGTTGTAGAGTTCACAATGCTTCCAGCCATGCTCCATGGCCTCACCACTGCGTATTTTATGGCAGTTATACTAAATGACCTGTTGTTGCTCTATTTTTTCTTTGGTTGAAATTGTTTTCCCTAGTAACTATCATGTCTGTTCATTACCGTTTTGCTCACTGGGTTCAAATGCAGGGGTTATGAACAGGGACTTGCCCTCCCACATCTCTCCTTATAATATTCTGTTCCTCGCTTCCTAATTCTTTATATTTGTTCTTCTTTTCATAGAACAGAATTCTATATGTAATAATGTATAGACAAGTGTATGTCAAATTTCTTCCTTTAAAAAATAAATTTGACATATGTTGAGATTAAGTCCTCCACATTTCCTGATGTATATTCAGTGTCTACAACAGGTTTAGAAAGTACCAACAATATTTCATTGTAAAAACAAAAGACATTTCTTTCACATAGATTTCTGCATGAGGAAAAAGAAAACCATTTAAATATTTCAAACTACTGAAAATTTGTATTATAATGATGCAACTATTTTCTGGGGCCTCTTTAGAGTCTTTTAGTTGTAAGGTTTTTTGGCATCAATGAATATTGCAAGAATACTCCACGAACTGAGTGCAATAAGGTGATGTATTTGCATTGGAAAGTTGGGCTGGATTATGGTGATGAGTGGTGAGTGACAGCCACTTGCAGCATATGACTATTTTGGCTTCCATTCACAGAGTTAATAGTAAAAGGAATCACTTCAACTTTCAAGACTCCAGTCATGAAGGAAAGTGTTGGATGGGCTGACATTTTCAGCTCTCTGTGCCAAGACAGATGGTTTGTAGAGGGATGGAGGATGTATTGCATTGGATTAGGACACTCTTGCAGAGACTCAGAGTCCTGCCCAGTTCTGCTGGCCAGTGGAATTTCATATTTGACTTTGATGAATATTATTCTATGTTTAGTTTACAGGCACTGATAACTGTCTCTGCCCTTCATGTAGTGTTGATCTGTGAGTTAGACAAAAAAACGGAAAATAAGTCATAATCACTTTATATGGCATGATAAATTTTGAGGACTCAGATCTCTTTGAGGACTCAAAAATAATTATTCTACTGTATGAAATCCTTATGACAAAGCTGAAAACAAACCAATAATGGTCCACTGAAGTCTGATAACTGATCAGAATTTTCAAATAAGTAGAATATCTTAAACTATTGAAACAGACTAAAGGATTGACCCAAGATCTCGTTAGCTTTTCATTGGCTAAAGGAATTCATTGTGTTTATTTTAGTTTCTGTGAAGCTTAAGTCAACACGTTCTAATCTCACTCTTCATTTTCACCTCATCTTGGTATTGCTTATTAAACTTGTGCATCCTTGAGATTCAGTCATCATATTACATGTTTGTGTACATGCTTGCTGCAGTTTCCTACTAATCTTTTTCCCCACAAAATCAATCTTTTACATTTATTTTTTATAAATTGACTCACTTTTATATAATTCCAGCTATCTATACTTTAGGCTTTATTTATTTAAAGAGATTAGCTAAATAATCTCTTATCTCCTACTTCCATTACCATGACAAACCAGGGTATATCTAGTCTAGTTTGTGAAAATTATTGTTTGTCTTCTCATTTTGGGGGTACTGCTAGCTTAGACATTAGCAATCAAGCAAAACAATATATTGTTTGATGGGTCTCTTAGAGTCCCCCATCCAACCCCTGACAAAAAGTTTTCCAATGTGTGTCATTGGGGTTTTACAATGTGACTATGTCTCTTGAGAGAATCATTATCACATAAGTGGTGTAATTTAAGTATATATTCCCTGGGTTGTGGAAGTTTTCCATTGCTAATATCTCTGTTTTACTATTTTCCTCTCATGAGTTCCCCTTTTGTCTCTTTCTTTGGTCTCTCTTTAACTTGTTCTGTTGTTATACCAGGTACTGTAACCATATCAAAGGTATCTTGGGTTAGCAATACTAAAAATTGAGCAGGAAATGACCTGGACAACTTCTCCCTCAGGATTAGCTCTTCGAATATCCAAAGTTGCTATACAAGCTGCCTAGAGAGCAATAGCCATATACAACTGAAAAACCCATGAACCACAACCATGATCAGACTGGGAAGATTTTCCCAGTGGTATGAGTGGCATTTACAACATTGGTATAAAAAACACTGTTGAACTGGACTCACGGTCTGTGCAATAAGAGGTAATTCATGTCTAATACTATAAATCTAGGCTGTTAATTGTGGTTAGTGACTCATAGATACTAGAGGAAAACCAACTACTACTATTTCCCCCAGCTGAAATAACTCTTAACTGCATTGTAAATGCCTATCCTTGTACCCACAAATCAAAGTAGCTCCCACTCCTCATCAAAGAAATGTCTTTTTACAGCAGACAGAAACCATCACAGAAATCCACAAGAAGTCAAAATGAACAACTGACCATAGGGTGTTGAATTCCAACTGGTATATCTACAATGCAACCTGTAAACCTAAAGTTTGGGAACCATAGAGAACCAAAACATCTGATTTGAGATTATATCTATATTCAGGACAAAGAAACCATAGCCATGGGATCTCAAGTATATCATAGTCAAGCAATATCTGCATGATGACAACACCAGTTTATATATCAACTCTCACAGGCCTGTGCCCCTAGATTAAAACAACAACAACAAATGAAAACAAAAACAAAACAAACCTGCTAATTAATGGCTTTGAGTTAGGGAGATCATGTCTTTTCTGTCTTCTACGTTATCTAGTCTGAGTGCTCAGCCTTAAACCATCTACATGCTACCCACAAAAATGGAGTCAGCAGGAGGTGTGTGTGTGTGTGTGTGTGTGTGTGTGAGTGTCTGTGTGTGTGTGTGTGTTTGTGAACAATAATAATTAAAGAAGAAGTGTTCATAAATTTGAAAGGGAGTTAGTGGAGAAGCATGGGAGAAATCAGGATAGTGGAAAGTATGTGAATACGGTAGACATGTAGGAAATTTAAACAATACATAAAAAAAAAAACAAAACAAAACAAAAAAAACCAAAGAAAGATTTAGCAATTAATCCATAGCTCTGGGCCCCAAATAATAGTTAACATTTTTATTATGCATGTGAGAATGCCAAAATAATTTCATAAGTTACTACTCTTTACTTTTAATGAAATATAAAGTTATAATTCATATTACAATGATGCACTTTTATTTCTGTGTATGACACCAAATACTCATGTTTTATTAAACATACTCATCACACACACACACACACACACACACACACACACACACACACACACACACACACCATGAATGGATATAGATGCCACTATATACTATTTGTTACATGTACATAGTCATGTCTACATCCATTTATGTAGTATATAGTTGCATCTACATCCATCTCTCTCTCTCTATTTCTCTCTCTCTCTTTGTGTATGTGCATATATGTATGCGTGTGCATATGTGTGTGCGCGTGTGTGTGTAGTGTTTATTGTTGCCCCTTGGAGTTGTAATCAATCACTGACTGTCTTCACTCTTCCTACTCTTCCATAATTCCTTTTTTTTTTAATTTTGTGTTTTAATTCATAGTAAACAAGTGAAAACTTCTGGCTTCTGATCACTTAATTTGGCTTCAGTCTTACATGACTATTCTTTTTTCAAATGGCAAATTTCATATATACATATTGACATGACATTCTGTAGGTTCAGTCCCTAATAATCCTAATTTCAAGCATACTTTTAAAAATCACTAACATGTACATTGGTGATAAGAACATTTCTTTATTCGCTTACTTTTCTACATTATTCCTTGCTTTATGAATAGCAATTAGATAAATGCTAAGCATTATTTAGTAAATGTATTTCTATTGTTTTGTTTTATTTTGTGGTACTAGAAGTTAAACTTTTTCCTTACAAATGCTAGGTCAACACTCTTCCTCTGAGCTACATTCCTCTTTACAAGATGTCAGACACTTTGTTATCAGTCAGTCACAGAACTGTGGACTCGGGAAGTGGGCATCTTCTGTTCTGAGGTCCTTAGTGCATCCTGTAGGGAAGGCATGGCATAAGTATGGTCAGAGCAGAGACTAGAGACTGCTCACATCTTTGTGGCTCAAAATAAAAAAATGTATCAGAAACAGAGCTGTTGATAACTACCAAAGAGGTAAACTTTGGTACCTTTGTCTGCCATCTCCTTTAAAACAGTGCTACAAACTGGGCTAGAATTCAGAACATGAGCCTCTCAGGATATTTCAGATTCAAACCATGACCCATGCCAACAAATTGACACCTCTCTTTAACTTTTATTTAAGAGACTAAACTCTCCATTAAATATCTTTCCCTAATGCCACAGTGCATATCTGTCTTTCAATACATTTCTTCTTGGTGGCTCATAGACACTGACATTCTTAGAAATGAACTAACTTCCATTTTTGTTGGAAATTTTTAGAATCTTTCTCACTTGATGTCTCTTGTCTGCTATTTTAATATTTCCATCTAACAAGGTACTAGTTTATTCTCTTTTGCCCATTTTCAGACAGCTTCCCACTCATGGTTGCAGTGAAACAGCTTCATTGACTAAACAAGGTTGATCAGAACTAACTTGTAATCATTTGAGTGAAAAAGTCTTGGTAGTTATGAAACTCACCAAAGATCAAAGCAAGAAAAAACAAGTAGCCAGGAAGCATGAAATAATAGAAGAATCTGTATAAATGTTATCAGACATACTTATTTGTTTGGGTTACATTGTTCTTAACTATGGATTAAGAACATACATCTAAAGGAATAAAAATGAAGTTTTCAGCCATTCTAATATTTTGGTTCATGTTTAAAGAGACGAGTATAACAGAACCTTGTGTAGTTGCTGCACATGTAGTAAATATGTAGACTAAGAACAGGAAGTTAGCCAAATATCCAGTAACTTTGAACTTACTTTTCTTTTGCCAAGAGCTGAGCATCTTGGAGACTATTAGTTCAGTGATGGGAAAATGTAGGCACAGTTTGAATACCAAGTGCATTATTCACCAAACTAATAAAGTTCATCAATTACCTCCTCTCTACCTTTATTGTCCATTAGTTGCCACATAGCAGATGGTTGTAGGACGGGTTATTCATGATATTTACATCTGTTTAGCTTTAGTAATAAAAGGAAACTGTTGCTATGTTCAGTTTGGTTGACACGGGAGCATTCATTCAAGCATCCCAAATATGTATACCGTATAAACTTCTCCATACATAGTACTGTGTGCTGAGTGTAAAATGGTAAAGAAGTTTGGGTGACTATAGTGGCTAAGCTTATATTTCATGGAGAGGAGAATTCAGTAAACAAGCAAACCACAGGAAGAAAACAATGCAAGAGTTGCTCCTTGTGATGAGTTCCTTGAAAAAAGTAATTAATGCCTAATTTCTGGTTGATAGGTAAAGTCTCTTTGTCAGGGAAATGGAGGCCAGCTGTAGTAGAAGAGGCCTGTCAATCTGCCTTCATACAAAAGAAGCAGTAGTACAGTGCTGTGAAAATAAATGGGTAGGAACTGACTGAAGACCAAGGTGTGCAGAAGATGCAGAGGCCCAGTGCAGGCAGAAGGTTGGTGCTCAGGGAGCATAGGCTTGGGAGACAGGGCAGTCTTCATAGACGGTTTTTCTCTCATCAGTCACTGCATTTGGGACTCAGAAACAGCTTCCAACGAATTCCATATTAAGGGCTACATGATGCCCACATAATGAGAGATAAATGTATGGAAGAGACAGTTTAAGGATTAGGAGAATGTTTCCAATACAGCAAAAAACTGGTGGGAGTCCTTCCTTCCCTAAGCAACACAAATGAGCTGTAAACATGGGTTTTTTTCCACCAGGCTAAGTTTACAAGAGACCACAAACCACGGCTGAAACCATGTTTAATGATCAAGCACAGCCCTGACATTTGAGTCTCACTTATGAAGCTCTCAGGGGTTTATTTAAAGGGCTTGTTTAACCACAAGAATGCAAATTACCTTAGGGTTTGGGGAGCTGTGCATTTCATAAGGGTGTCATTTAAAGAAAAAAGAGTCAGGATGAAAGCATTTGAGTACAAGATCTTTTATGAGGGTAAGGGAGGTTTTGTGTTGTGCTTCATTTTTCTCCATTTGTCTTTTTATTTATTTTTTTTAACTTTACTTATATGTTATCTGGGATTATTGCCAGTAGACAGCCTTTAACATCTTTCTAATGCATATAGTAGTGAATAAGTGAATATAGTTGTAATAGAAAAGTCCCTCATTATTTGTATACATATTATCTACAAAATATAATAAAGGTAGAATGGGCATTGTCCTGTCTTGCTTTTCCGTTTCTTTCCTGCTGGTGGCATATTTGAGCCAAACAGGCACACAGTCCTGTACCCCACCTCCCATGGGTAATGCTGCTCCTCTGTGATACAGCGTACATAATCATGGCTTAAACTTGGCCTTCTCAGAGAATGGCTGCAACTGGATTTAACTAACTGATGTTTATGTCACAATGTCCAAGAAAAGGGAAAGTGTGGCTGATAGAAAGTGTGTTCATAGACAATGTCAGAAACTGGCTTGGGTCCCTACCTTAGGGATCAGCATACAATGAACACCCATATGGAATGTAATCATAAAGGAAATGAAAACATTTTACAATTTTTAATCTTGGGCTTGGGGACTTTTTAGAATATGTTTGGTGTTCTCTCTCTCTCTCTCTCTCTCTCTCTCTCTCTCTCTCTCTCTCTCTCTCTCTCTCTCTCTCTCTCTCTCCCAAACCAATATATTTGTTAAGATTCACAAAAAATCACAGAGTAGCTTTCAGGTGCCTTTTATCTCCTCAGACTACACTTGTTGAAGGAAAAAAGATACCAAAGTACTTTAGCTATTCTTTCTTTCCCCCTTTTCCAATTCAGTGACTTTAGAACATATGTTGAATCAAGCCATTGTCGCATTTTACACCTTAAATGTGAATAAATAAAACATTTCCTATTGAATTTAGAGCCAAATACTTCCCAACTGCCACTGGCACAGGTTAAATGTGGTCCATAATGACAGGCATTAACTTCTATGCATTACTGACAAGCATCTTAACTGGATAGAGACTTGGGGGAGGCATTGTGACCCACATGGAAAATCATAAGGACATCTTGCTGGAAATCTAAAATAATAAAACTGGATCTAGGGAGCTGGGATAAGAATCAAAGTGTTTCAGTGAGATAGACACTATTGAATCAGAAAATTCAAATGAGTATAAACTCTTAGGGCATTTTTATAATTAGTATCAGTATCCACTCCCCCCTTCATAATCCTGTTGTACTTCTCTCTCCTTTCTCTATTTTTTAATCTCATTGCTATTCAGGAAATGTTTTGTTTACCTGCTTCCAAATATTACACAACAAATTTTACCAAATATTAGCAAATTTAACCAAATATTACACAGTATATATACACTGCCTTCTACTGCTATTAAAATAAATGCCCACTCACTTCAGCTTCGTTAGATATGGGTTTTTTTGTTTGTTTGTTTGTTTTCTAGAAAGCCACAGCTACACAAAGAAACCCTGGCTCACAAAACAAAACAAAACAAAACAACAGCAACAAAAGTGTAAGCTCTACTCAGGTGTCTCCTGTTCTCTTACTCCCATGGATGTTTGTATAAGTTTGTATTCTATATTATATAAATACTTAAAGCCATTGCAGCCTATCACACAATATTCTGTTTCCCTAAAATGCACATGAATAAAACATCTAGCCTCATCATCCATAATCACTCAATTTTCGGGGATGAGTCTGGGGCATTGGACTTGGGGGAATGGAGGGACAGGTCAATTAGCCTACTTTCTTCCCTAGTCAAGGTGGCCTGTGGATTACCACAGGAGTACCTACAGGACTTGGGGACTGGAACAAAGCGATGGGAGAGGGCAAGGAAGTTAGGGGGAAGATCTGTGTGAGCCCCTAGAGATGCGGGGAAGGGGTGAGGGAGGCTGCAGCAAATGTTCTACTGCAGAGCTCGGGATGAGATTGCAGAATTTGATTAGGAGTCGAGGGGAAGGTGAGATACTTCACAATTATGCATTTGAAAATCGTTCATTTCACATCTGTTTCTTAAGAATTTTTCCCTTTCTTTTCTGCCCTTAAATGGACTTTTGTTCTGTTAATATTTTTATTCACCAATTCCTTCTTGCTTTTACTCTTATATACACACAATACTATCAACAAAGTCCTTAATCTCCCTTGCTTTTCTTTCTACTTCAATACAAATATGCATTATCTATCTATAATCTATCTTTAAACACATAAGCTTAATATTGAATTTCATTAACAATGTACAAAAGAATAAAGCAGCTATGAACTTTCCAAAATATAAATCTTTTCCAGTCACTAACTATTTCCTTTTAAAAATTTATGTATATTCACATGTGTGTATACGTGCATTAATTTACATACACCACTTGCAGGTACACAGCCACAGAGGCCTGAAGATGGCACTAGCTCCTCCTGATTTAATATCAGGAAATGTGAATGCTCATAACAGAATCGTTGTCTATAAGAGCAGCAGGTGCTGTGAACCAAGAAAACATCTCTCCAATCCTAATATTTCAGTTTCCCTAAATTGTTTCTTCAATTAATTTTTCTAGTTACTAATATATATATACATATATACACACATATATATTTTTGTGTCTATGTATATGTATACAAATAGGTTTATCAGGTTTTCTTTTTATTATGTATTTTGTGAATTCATTCAATCAAAACCTATTTGTTGCTTTGTGGGAAGAGTTCTAGAAACTGGATTCAGGATTTAGTGCTTGCTGTGCAAGTATACTATTCTTGGGCTACAGTCAATCCCTTTTAAAATTTTTATTTTGAGATAGAGTCTTACCAACTAGCCCAGCCTTGCCTTGAACTCACTCTGTAGCCCAGACAAGCCTTGAACTTGAAGATTCTCCTACTTCATCTTTCTAAGTAGCTGGTGTCAACACACCCAAGTCCTAGTTTAAATAATAATCTATTGTCCATTGAACATATAAATATAAATGTGTATTCGAAATGAAATTTTTAAATTGCATTTGGCAAGCTTGAAAACATTTCCACTCTGTTATTATTGAGAAAACACTGTTGACTAGTAGTAAGGGTTGAGTGGTAGAGTGATTGTCCAGCATGGGTATTCTGTGCTCCATAGCTAGCACTAGAAAGAAAAATTTCCAGAGTCAGATTATTATTTCTTTATAAATAATTTTCACTCTTTGGTACATGTTTATGTTTTCATCTTTAACTTTCTTATCTTACATCTTCTATACTTTGGGCAACTGAAAAGGCAACCCCTACTGTAGGGGGATTATGTTGTTCCATTGTAAATAATTGTCCCACCCACTGGTTTAATAAAAAAGCACTGATTGGCTAAAGGCAGAGAGGAAGTGTGGGCAGGGCTACCAGACTAAGAAGACTCTGAGAACAAGAAGAACAGAGCAGAATGCCAGAGAGAAGTCAGAAGAAGCAGAGGACAACTATGCTGCTCTGAGAAAAGGTACTGAGCCCCATAGCTGAGCAGGATAAGAGTCAGGGGTTAGATTAAGGGTAAAAAGTTAGCAAGTTATATGCCTGGGCCTTAGGCCAATCAGGCTAAAACTATTGTAAGTATCTGTGTGTCTCTTCGGGTCTGTGGGCCTAAACCTTGAGGTTAGGCCCAAAAGTTTGGGCCATAAACCTCATACTACACCCTACCATTTGCATGGCATACAGCTGTACACTATCCTCTTCTATATTGCTCTGTGTCTTATAAAACTCTAGCAAAATATTCCTTTTATTAAAATCTTGAAATGTTGTGAACGTCAAATGTTTAAATGTGGTATACAAAGAAAACCAATACTTCAAGTATATTTTCTTTTCTTTTGCAGAGTATACCTCAAACTTTAGAATCTATATTTTCAAGTAAGAGCTTTTCCCATTCAGTATAACCTTGGTGAAGTTAAATAATATGTATAGGTGTTGCTTAGGATGCAACTTATAGATATGATAAGGTAGATGTTGAACAGATAGACTAATCATTTCTTGGTACTAGAATCAGCAAAACAATTATAATGATTTGAGTTTTATGTAATGCAGGGCTGGGATTTTATTTCTGTTGTACGTGCCTAGCATGTGTTGAGGTTTAATTCACAGTACTGGGATGAAAAGTTTGTATTCAATGCACTAAGAATATTTCTTTCTATCATTTATTACTTTTATACACATTATAAAACATGTATTAAGCATCGGCTGCTATCTTATAAATTTGAGAATATTTATATGAATAAAAGTCAGATTTAAGTAACTAATATTTTTAAAAATTCAGAATACAAAAGTGTTATGGACCTTACTAAAAATATAATTTAAGATATAGAAAATTAAGTCAAGCAGAGTTTCTTTAAACATTAAAACTTTCTCAATAATTTTCATTTTAAGAGACATATAAACACAAATATTACTGAAGTTATAAAATAGCTTCTGTTTTATGGTTTGTCACATCTAGGTCTTCATTCTGTCTATCACAATATACTTTTGTTGTAAAACTACACATTAAACCAGAATCACCTAAATATGTATTTGGGAATTATATGGGCAACTAAATACCTTTGAAGATAATTATTATTCATTTTTGCTGATCTTATGATGTAAATGGATAAGCAGTAGTTTCTCAGAGGTTCTAGTATAAAACCGAAATGATGTTATTTCCTTTTTTCATTATAGTACACCCAAATTCAATTTTATGTCTTTGAATGGAAATTTTATAAAAGCATGATTTTGTAAAATACTGACGTACTGAATTTTTTGTGTGCTAAGGAACTTCATGGAAAGGGTTCTTGGTTCAGCCCACACTTCCATGGCAAATGTGTCTTGGCTCACACAACCTCTTATATGTTGTACAGCTGATGTAGCTCCTATATCTCATTTCATTATATAAAACGTCAAATGGCAGACTTCTTAGTGTTGATATTTGAAAAAATAATAATAGTGTTTTTGCAAGCCAGACTCTAACTCTAATGTTTGGAGCTCTCATGAAACACAATTTTGAGAACAAACGATACAAAGAATGATCTTAAGTGTGTTTAAGTTGAAAACAAAGGCAAAGATACACAACACTTTAAAATAGTATTTCTGAAGACTGTTAAGTGGAAGATGAAATTGTATCTCAAGTACTTTAATATTTTTTGAAATATACGTGTATGAGTTCATTTCTTCATGGAGAACAAAAGAACATCATATCTTGTATCCTTGGCTATGAAGTGAAAGGCTGCTAATAAGATCAATTGTTTAATAAATGATTAATTTTTCTCCTAAATATGGAACATATAGGGATATACTCAGCTTAACAGACGTATGAAGGCAGGTAAACCTATAGATGTGGGAAATGGTATCTTTGAAAATAAATAGTCTCAGGTGCACATGGAAATATAATAAAACACTTAGTCCATTTACACTGACAGTTTAGACTCAGGAGCATGGCAAGGTAAGGGCTACTAACATTATTCTTTTCAGATGATATTCCAGGAAATAAATGAGCTGAATGTCTGTTATGTATATATATCAAAAATTGAATTAGGATGTTGAGTGATACTATCATCAAGACAGATACCACAGTGTTTTGGGGTAGCCTACCAAAGAAAACAAGACATCTCTAAACTATGAAGAATTGTAAGATATCCATAGCAGAACACCTGACTGGGACTCCTCTGAGAGCCAGAAGCCAAATGCCAGAATTCTTTGGCAGTCATGAGACTTCACTACCTCTAATAACTCAAGGGTATTATATATTAGAAATTCCAAATCCCAGTGTGTCTTACACTGAAACAAAATTAAATAATCCACCCCCTGCACCACAATATCCTGTTCTCCACAGAACAGGATATTTGCCAACCATGTGCTGCTTCATTTCTTTGTGCAAACTTCAGAGACCCATCTCTGTGATGGATTCCTCTTTTAAAGTTTGGATTTTAAAAAAGGTTTTTCCAGTTTGTTATTTTTTTTAATTTTACTATTTTGGGGGATCTTGTCATTTGTTTCTAAGTGCAAGAATGGATATTGTATCTTTCAACACAAAAATGTTTGGTTGTGCCATGACAATATCTAGAAACAATGTATGAGTAACTAGTAAAGACTTTGGAAAAGTCAATCAATCATATCATAGACAAACATCAACTAATGGTAAATTGTGTTATAATGAATAAGCACAAAAACATAAGAAAATCATAAAATTAGCATGAAGGTTTTCTAGTCTATATGTGAATCTAATTTGCCCTCAGGCTAGAAAAATATCCTTCTTTCCTTCTTAAAATGTAAACATTATTATCAATTATTTGAGAATTTCATTCAATGTAGTTTAATCATATTTAACCCCCTCTGTGGGCTATTCCCAAATCTACTCACACTTACCATTCCTTTAAAAAAAAAGTTTGGAGTCAGATTGTGTTCCCTTATGGTGGCTCAGTTAAAAAATAACCTGTTTTCTAAGGACAGAAAATCAATTCCATGCAATGGTGATAAATGAAACAGGATTTAAAGTGTTGATCTCATGCCCTCTTTGTTGGAAGGAACCTTCCTTCATCTTGGAGCAGACTCATCTCTTCCCCACACGTTCTCGTTAATTTGGGTCTGTCTCAAGTTTAATAATAATCCATATCCAGCACAAAGGTTTGCAGTCATATTGAGTACACTTTTTTTCAATTTAATAATACTTCTTTAGCAACAGCAGTCAAAATCCCAGTATAAATGGGTTTTATTAGTACTAAGATATTCTTTGCAGGGACACAGAATGTGTAACTTTTTCACCATAGGAAATTATTGGATTATAAAGCTTAAAAGTCCATATTACAAACACATCAAAATGAGGCTAAGAAACAGTGCTTTCTGGGGCCATGAAAAACTCTCTCTGCTAGGAGAATGTAGATACTTTGGGCAGGAGGCAGCAAGGACATAAGGGAACAGGGTCGGAGACTCAGGGTGCTTTATGGGCTCTTTCTTTTAATGTGCCCACCTAAATTTGTTCATTTTGTGAAAAAATATTGAGATTTTTTTTCTGTTTATATTAGTATACACACTAATATGTATTATATATTTTTATAAAATGTTGTCAAGGAAAGAAGTCCAATTCTGTCCCTGGTAATATGACTTATAAACCATAATTTTCCATATATGCATGCTTAGGCTCCAGTCACCATCACAGTGGTATGTTTTTTATTTTGATTTTTGCTTTGCTATTTGTAATTTCTCTCCCTTGCGTCTTCTCAGCCATTTCTCTATCTTCATAACATGACTGAACTTTACTGTTTCTATGTCTTGGGGATCTTTACCCCTGAATTAAAATTTAAGAAATCTTATGATTTTTGCCATTACCTAAAGAAGGGTAATGACATGGAAATAATCAGTTGTATAAATGCGAAAGAAAGAGGTCATCTCCAAATGCAGCAAGTTAGTAGTAGCAAGGGGAAGATACTGGTAGTTCATGTACCTTAAAAGAACATTATTACATACTCAGAAAATGTATGTAAATAATGGGCAGGCTTCAAGAAAAAGTACCGTTGCTGGATTGGCCTTCTGTTATTCAGAACATACTCCTAGTAAAAGCCAAGGAGCATCTTGGAACTTCAAGTGAACATATGACCTTGATTAGTAAGGATATCAATAGCCATAATAGAATAAATGTTAAGAATTTTATATAATCCTTATGTACCATTCAAGCACCACATATCCATGATAACACAAACATATATCTTACATATAATGTAAAATAAAATATACATAATTATATATAATATATATTTTTCCTGGGCCTTTTTGTTTGTTATTACCTTCTCAAAAATCATTGTTTGAAAGAAAATCATTTAAAAAAAAAAAGATAAAATTTAGGTGCTGGTATTTCTGTATGTCCTAATCTGTATTTAGATAGTTGTCTAGTTCATTCTTAAGTAAGAGAATATATTGGTTTATTTTTCTGACGGACTATTATTATATATTTAGAATGAACTGAGAAAATGTAAATGAGTGGCCAGCATGCTTGGCTTTGAGTTTCTGAAGAAGAATTTCCACTTTTATATTTGAACTTAGTCCTTTCATGACTTAGCTAGTCTTAGCAGTTTTATGAATGTGATGGACTCTTGGAGGCTAAATACAAAGGTCATAGTTTAACTTCACTAAAACAAAGGTAGGTCTAAGTTTCTCTCTGGCCTAAATAATTAACATATTAAGAAAGTCGCTTTGTTTTTCAAAACTCTTAAGTGCCCAGCATGAACAGGATGAATTCTCTTGTGAGGAATAAATAAAGGCTACTCCCAGCATCACTTGGGAAAACTAAATGTTGAAAGTCTCTTAAAAGGAGACTGTCAGTCACACATATTGCCAATATCAGAGCCCTCTGGGGCTTTTTGGCAGGCTGTGCATTCAGCATTGTGTTCTGGGAGGTAGTTGCATTTGTCAACCAAAGCCAGCAGTTCTGGCTCCTGGCTGAGTTTACAATTAATTATTTATCTAACTTAGATCCTGAGTTACTACTGCTATATTCTTACTCTCGTCCAGGAGCATAAACTCCTAGGAGCAGCAAGCACGGTGTGTAAAATGGTCCACATGCTCCAGATGGCTCTTGGGAGAGTCGCTGCAAATAGCACAGTTGGTTTGTGTTGCCAGGTGCTGAATTTTAAACTGCCTGTCGCCAGAAGACAACGGCTGCACTATTTGGTCCTGAGAAGGCATCTCTTGCTTGCTCCTTGGAGGCCAAGTCCATCAGTCAGCTAAAGACAGTTACTGTCTACAACAGGTGACCAACGAAGGCATCGAAGACTATGACCTTGGCTCCTCTGTTGCTTTCTCTGTCTAAGCTGCTCATGGAACCATTGCATTCTGTTCATGCTTAGCCTGTGTATACCTGAGGTCGTGAAACCCACAGAAGAGGAATTTAGGTACTTCATTTTCATCCCCTAGAAATGCTTAAGTTTCATTCAGTCCTACTATATTAGACCTTCATATCAGGGCCTTTTTCTCCCCATAAATGCAAAATATATGAGCAGTCCTGTAACGGATATGAAACCTTTATTAATTTTTCCACCAGAAAAGAAAATATATAAGTTTTATGGATCGAAAAATACTTTTTTTAAAGATGGATTTTCCCTTTGGGCTTTTGTACAAATTTCTTATTTTGAATGTCATGTACAACATAGAATTAGCCAAGAAATTTTTGAAACAACATGTAACATAAGTTGTTATGATGGAATCCAAGTATATTGCTTAGGGCAGCTAGTGGGAAGGACTTTGGAGTAAGAAATGGGGAAATCAGACTTGCCTGGAGTGGGTGCACCGCACTGAGCTGACCTACCTTGGGACTTCTTGCCCCTTTCTGGGAGGGGATGGAGAGGGGGGAGGCTGAAGACTGGCTGGGAGGGATTGGGAGGAAGGAAGGGAAGGGAGCAGGGGGATATATTTATAAAAAATAGATTTTTATATAAAAAGTAATAAAATTAAAAAAAAAAAGAAATGTCTCCAATTGAAACACTTCATTTCTTACAGCTCTAGAGGCTCAAAGTCAAGCAAAGATGCCAAGGAGACAGATTTCATTCTGAACTTTCTTCTCTTGGTTTGTAGATGGCCACCACTTCCCAGGAGATCACATCGTCTCTTGTGTCTTCCTTGAGAGATATCTGTCTTCTGTGTAAGCTCTCAATCTCTCTCTCTCTCTCTCTCTCTCTCTCTCTCTCTCTCTCTCTCTCTCTCTCTCTCTCTCTCTCTCTCTCTCTCTCTCTCTTCTCTCAGTCACTTCTTACAAAGATACAAGTTCCATCAGATCCAGACTTAACCCTTATGAACTCATGTAACTTTTTGTTTATACAGGCCCTATCTGTAAATTCTGATCCAGCAGAGGTTAGAGATTCAACATACAAGTCCAAGAGGTGCCATAATCATTCCATTGCATCAAGTCAATATTAATTATTTAAAATTTGACTTAAAAAGTAGAATAAAGGCAGAGTTTAATGAGGTGTTTCATTTATATTCTTTTCCATGATTTTAACTTACCTATTTTGATGATTATTTCAGAGATTATTTCAGATGATTGTTTCTAGAAATTGCTTCAACAGATTCATTGTGTTTTTTTTTTTTTATTCTTTTGTCTTGTTATGTTACTTTCTTGAAAAACGACGGTGTGGCCACCTTTCTTACTAAATTTTTTTTCCTCTTATTTGAGTTTACTAAATTCTTTTTGGTTCCTTTATTCCTTGGGTAGTACTGTTTATACCACAAAGTAATGGCACTTTTATTGGTTCATATTTTACTAAACCAATATAGGAGACAAAAGTATAGCAAAAAAGTAATAATACTGTACTACCTTTCAAATCAAATGTGTGCAATATCTTTTAATTTATATTTTTACATACAAACATCATTTCCCTTTCCCCTTTTCCTCCCATTCATTCCTAGCTTTCCCTATGCCCACTCTCACCCACCAAAGAGCATAAGGCCTCCCATGCGGAGGCAACAAAGTCAGGAATATCAAGGTTGAGCAAGGTAACCCTCTATAATGAATGGGTTCAAAAAGCCAGTTCATGTACTAAAAATACATTTTAGTTCCACTGCCAGAGGACCCCACCAACTGCTCGAGCCACACAAATTTTATCTATGTTCAGAAGGCTAGTTTGGTCTTATGCAGGTTCCCTAGGTGTCATTCCAGAGGCAATGAGTTCCCACTAGCTCGGGTAAGCTGTCTCTGTGGGTTTCCCCATCATGATCTTGACCTTTTTGCTGATAAAATCCTTCTCCCTCTCTTTGGCTGGATTCAAGGACCTTGGCCCAGGGCTTAACTGTGGATCTCTGCATCTGCTACCATCAGTTTCTGAATGAAGGTTCTATGATAACATTTAGGTGGTCATCAATTTGATTACAGGGGAAGGTGTACCCTCTCTATTATTACTTGGAGTCTAGGCTGAGATCATTCTTGTGGATTCCTGGGAGTTTCCATAGCACCTGGTTTCTTGATAGATTCAAGATGATTTTCTCTGTCAAGATATGTATTCCATTGTTCTCCCTCTCTGTACCTCCTCCAACTCTCCTATGCTGTCTCTTCATGTTTTTTTTTCTAGCTTCCCTTACCTCCCCACACTCCCAATTTACTGAGGGATCTTATATACTTAGTTTTATATTTTATAACTGCTTATTAATTATTCTATTGCTCAGAATCAAAGGCTAGAGCTTTATCTTTTGTATTCTTTGTTGGTTTGGCAGGCATTACCATTGATCATATATATTATTTCATTTACAACTTTGTAGTGACAGCGTCACATTCATCTAGTATTTCTTTAGGAGTTTTTGATTTAAACATGAATCTTCTTTGTAAACATTGCATGTACAGTCTTCAGACTCAGTATTTTAAAAATTTGGGTAAGGAGCTGGAGATGTAGCTAAGTAATAATATTTGACTGGAATTTACTCGGGTTTTATCTGTAGTAATATAAAACAAAAAACACCAACAACCCTCCCACACATACCACCGAAATAAGAACAAAACCTGGGTTACACCACTGAGTTGATTTCTCATACTTCTCTCGTTCTGTCATTGCATGGCAGACTCCTATACAGAGTGCCCACTAGTCAACCCTTTCATATTTCTTATATTTTTCTGTAAGTAATACTACTTATTCTTGTTAAGTAAATATCACAGATCATCACATATTTGTTCTCTCTATTTACCTCATTTTTGTTTCATGCTAGGACTCCTTCATTACTCATTTGAACCATTAGCTATTATTATGGCACTCCTTCAGGTCTGTCTTTCCAATCCATCATCCACATGCCAGTGAGACTGGTCTTCCTAAGAGAGTTACTTGAAACCATGCATCCCATTTCAAATCTTAATGACTGCCTCAGTCTGCAATATATGACCCAACTTTCTTACTAGGGTATGATTACAGAGCACCAAGCAAGGTTATATGATCTGTTCATGTAAGCTTTAGAGTTTTGTCTCAGGTTTCTCTACCTTTGGATTTTCTTTCATATGTGTGCGTATACTCATGTTTGTGTGTGAATGTGTCTAGATGTTCTGTGTATGTTTTTCTTTCTTTTCTTGTGTGTTAGTGCATGTGTGTGAGTTCATATGTGTGAGTCTGTATATCCTCCTAAATTGTTTTCCACGTTATTTATTTATTTATGAGATGATATATCTTATTGAACCTGTAACATTTTAGCTTCTGCAGCCTGGCTGGCCAGTGATTAGCCATTCTCCATTTCCTCACAGTTTGGATTAAATGCCTGTAGTGTTACACCCAGCTTTACATGTGTTCTGGCAGTGAGACTGAGTTCCTCATGCTTTCTCAGAAAGCATTTTAATGATTGAACCATCTATTCAGCTTCTCTTTACATTTTGGTAGGAAAGTTTTTTTTTGGATTTCAGCATTGGTTGGCATGATAAAGTACAGAAAATCTGCATATTCACACAAAAATACTTCAGAATTTAGTGACCTAGGAAGCCTATACTCTATTGAGTATAGTCCTAGCTTAAAATTCCTTTCTGCCCTGCATATCTTGTCCCCCCAACCCCCCAATTCCTGTATAAAAGTAATCAAATTTTTCCTTGCAACTACTCTTCCATTACCCATGCTGAGTTGACCCACCATGGGACTTCTTACCCTTTTGGGGAAGAGGTTAGGAAAATGGGAAGGAGGGGAGGCTAGACTCTACAACTCTGCGTTTTGTTTAGTTGTATTTATGTAGTGATCTCTGTAGTAAAGTTAAATTTCCTTAATGATGGGTAAGGACTACACTTATCTGTGATTGTAAGGACAAATGTATAGATTATTGTTAGATATTATATTTGTAAAGTAGTGGTTGTAAGTTGTCTACTAATCACCTTGACTTATTAGCTAGATCTCTAGTAACAGGCAAGATTTCTCTCTTGTTGAGGTCTTATGTTCAATTAGAGAGCTGTTGGTCACTAGCAAGTTATAAATGTGGATTATTGCACCCTTGAGAATTATCTTGCCATGCTGGTCAAAGAAGTAGTTCATAGGTATTATAGCTGGATAGGTTGCCTCCCTCATTTGGAAGCCTGCATAGCACCTTATGATACCATGAAATCTAATCTTCATGAGTATACTTTCAGCTCAGTTCCATCTCAGGGTTATTCTACCTAATTTTGAAGTACAAGGTATTATCTGCAATGGAGACTTACCTTCCACCCTTAGGAATCAACCTGAGGCAATAGCTGTATGTTTTGGGGCCTGTCTTATACAACACTGGCCCACAACTCAAAAGAGAACCTCTTAAGTCTGATAATGGAGATTTTGTTTTGTGGTCTATGAGAGCAGGAGATAAAAATTTATTAAAACTGTATATCTATCTATCTATCTATCTATCTATCTATCTATCTATCTATCTATCTACCTGTCTCTCTCTCTCTCTCTCTCTCTCTCTCTCTCTCTCTCTCTCTCTCTCTCTCTCTTTGTGTGTGTGTGTGTGTGTGTGTGTGTGTGTGTGTGTGCATGTGTGTGTTGCAATGGGGTTTCATGGTTCCAGGTGGTCAGAGACCCAGAACCACAGACCTGCAGCCCCAGATACTTTAGCCATATGCCACTGCTGTTCAGGACCCCAAAAATGACTCAGACGCTTATATTAACTTCATGCTGTTTGGTCTATGGCTCAGGAACATTGCTAGCTAGCCCTTACTTCTTAAATCAACCCATTTCTATTAATCTGTCTGCCATCTGGCCTGTGGCTCACCTGTGTTCCTTACATGAATCTTTTTTTGGATGTCTGGCTCAATCTGTCTCTGACTCCACCCTCCTCCTAACTATGCTTCTGTCTCTGGCTATGGTGTTTTCCAAGGAACAAAATAGTTCCTTTATTTAAAGATTGCTATTCACAACATACAGAAAGACATGCCCACATCACTGCTATATATTTGTCTTGAATACAACAACTTGTTGGGGACAAAAAGTGTTTTAGAAACATGTTGATTCTCCAGTCTTTGACAAGCTGTCTACCAAATGACTTTCTTTTGACAATGAATGGCTTTGTCTTGACATGTTTATTTATGTACTATTTAATATACCTTACACGAAAGGGAGACAAACAATAACCTGGTTGGATGCCAGATTACTGCATGCAGATGTAAGGATAAATTCAGACTTCCTAATAGAAAGACAGTCGGATCTGTTCACTAGTAAATGAAAATGAAAATGCTTTATCTATGGCTTTCTTTGATACAAAGTGATTTTATATCAAAGGTGTACTTTCTTATATATTCTCCTTTTGAATTCAGTGAAATAACTATATAAGCAATATAGATGATAGAAGTCAGAAAGATTTTTCACCTTCACAATTTTGTAATGAGTAAATTTATCAGAATGAGAGATGGGATACTTTTTCTTTTGTAATTGGTTTATATACTCTACTTTTGAAAGCGGGATTCTAGATTTCCAGTCTCTCAGAATTCACTCATTAACTAGGGATAAAAATCAAACACAGAGCTTGAATATCTGTATTCTTGATGATTTAATATACTTTCCATAAATAAACCAGTTGTATGAAGAAGCTATTACTTTTGAGACAAGGAACATCAAAACAATTTGGGCATTGGCTATTTTATTTCTCTGACAGTGATAAAATGACTGGACAAAAACAACCTGGGGTAATAGATTTATTTGGCTCACAACTTCAGCTTATGGCCATTTCCTGTGAGGACATCAAGACACAAAGGTGAGGCTGCATCACATCTTAGACCAGAGAGAAATAATGCACACATGCCTGGTACTCAGCTACTTCTCTCTATTGTTATACAATCCTAGCTCCAAACCAGGGAGTGCTACTATGCACATTTATCATGGGTCTCCCCACACAGTCACCCACAGGCATACTCAAAGGACAGCAAGATCTAGTCATTTCCTTACCAGGGTCTCTGCCTAGAAGAATCTACCTTGTGTCAGCTTGACAGTTAAAGGCAACTATCAAATAATATACATATAAATGACCATAACTGCAGGATTTACAGAGGTGCTTTGCATTTTTATACATGTATTTGAGAGATGTTTTAGAGTTGTGTTCTAATGGTCTAATAATAATACTTCAAAATTAAGTTTTATCAAATATGTACTAAATATTCACATATCATAAGATTCAATTTCTGAAAAACGCATGAAAAATACAGGGACTAACAATTTACACAATGCCCGAGCCTTCTCATTTCACCATATACAAACACTGTTTATGAGAAAAATATTAAGACGATGATCCAAAGTAGTAGAGACATAACCAGAAGAATAAAGATATGAAGCTCCTTCTAACACAATTTTCTCTTTTCTCAGCACAGTGCCTTATTCAAACAATAGCGTCATTCATATTGTACAATGCTGTTACAGCATTATACTCCATGGGAGATATGAAAACAATGAGATGATCAAGTATAAAGCTAAAGAAAAGATGATGTGGAGCTCAATCTTCCTGGGATTCTGGGTTTAATGAGATATCTTCCTTCTTCTCATGAACATTTTCAAGTCACCCTACATGCCTCACACAGTCCACATGTGTTTGTGGTCTCCTTCACTTAAGTCCTGAGAAATTTCTCTCAAATTTACCCAATTTAAATTCCTAGTCGCGGAATTGCTTGCAGCTTCATGTCAGGGGAACAAGGACTAATCAGATCGTTAGATTCTTTGTGATAGTTTTATATTCATAATATATACATATGTATATATGTATGTATATATGTACATATAAACACATACACACTAATCAGGCACACAACATGCACATACATGTATTTGTAGAAACTAGAGCTCTTTAGTCATATCATATACATTTTATTTAATCTGAACCATTACAAGACACTTACACATCTACATTGTGAGAGAGTTCTTAGGTTGTTAAGAAGGCTTCTGAGATTATAGTAATGCAAACTGAGGATGTTTTTAGTTATGATATTTCTAAAATAACTCCATTTCAGCCAATATAAACACACACACACACACAGACACACACACACACACACACACACACACGTGTGTACACACAATATATCCTAACTGCAATCAAAATAATGTCAGCTGCCTTTTTCTATTTTGCAGTTTCCACCCATCAGAATTTTGCTGACAAGTGAAAATCCTAAGATATGGAATTCAAAACTGTGAAGTAGATCCAGAGGGACTTCAGATGAAAAGGTATTCTCTCCTTCTAGCCTTGTTTTGCATGCACAGAGACAATTGGGAGGCTATAGAAGAATTAAAAAAAAATTGGGTTTACACGCATAGTGCATATTCTTTCTGGTTTTGACTTTATGATATGATTTTGTGACTAAAAATTGTTAATGGGGCAAAATTTTCTTCACATATTGTAAGTATTTAGATATTGTGATACCTGGGGCTTAGTATGTTTCTTTTGGTTATATCTACATATGGAATCTCTACAATAATCCTATCATCTCATAAGTTTTTGTAAAGGTCACTAGATAAGATTAGAATTAGCTTGAGGCTGTGTAAAATATGTGACTATTTCCAGACTTCACTTCTGCCAGATGTTAGTGATACAGGATTGTTGTTTGTAAATGTCTCCCCCTCCCCGCATTATACACACTGTATGAAACACAGAGATGTCTCAGTCAAGATTCAAATATGAATCTATTTCCTTGAGTAATTTTATTTTCTCAGGATTTTTCTTTAACTTTCATTAGAAAACAAATCATTTCTTTAATAGCATGATATCAAGACTGTTTTTTAAAGATCAACTACTGTTCACTTCTTTTTAGGTGAGATTATGGTTGCAGATGCAACACAAAGAAATGTCAAATTATAAAATTATCTTAATAATATATGTGTATCCCATTTCTGTTTCGCCACTATTTTTCAAATTCTTTTCCTTTGAAGCACATAAAGGGAATCATACAAATTCTTGTAGTTTTCTAATGATCCCAAACCACCTAGGATTAAGTTTTGAAAGTGGAGTTATAAATAAGGAATAAAAGGGGGGATGATAATGATTTTTTATGCTATGGGGAATATGTTGAAAGTAACTGTTTTAGTTTTATAGAGCCCAAAAAATCAGTGCTTGATTATATTTTTGCCAGTAATGTGTTTGTATAACATCTTAAATACATAAAATTTCTTCTAGTATATTTGTCTTGGGTATAGCCATTAAATTTTAAAGAAGAATATACTGCTTGATAGACACTTTTCTTGTAAAATTAATAGTTTCCAATCATGATTTGCTTTCATACAAAGTAGGAATGAATCATCCCACTCTCTCAAAACAATGAACAAATGAGAGAATGAGACAGATACAAATGCTTGTAGATGCAGCTCACCATTCTCTAGAGGACTGTGTCATATATAAGCTCATATTTTATGTGAAAGTACACATTTATTTAATTTATACTCAAAACAATTTTGTCATGCCAACAATATTTAGACAACTTCTAAGTCTATTTTGATATATATGCACAGGGCAAGACATTGTTTTGGTTCTTCTCATAGTGATATATATTTTAGTAAACTTGGTGAGATTGTGGGAAAAATACAAAGAGGAAAAAGTACTGAATGTCATGGTATGGAGCTTCTAAATATAACTGGTGTACAAATATTAGCCATTCATTTAGAGAGCATAAAGAATAAACAATTTCAGTGTAATGCTCAAATACTATCATTTTTAAAGATAAGCATTGAGTAACAAATTGACAATATTCTTTTTCTTAGATACGACATTATACCAGGATCTTAGTTTTCATATTGTGAAATATCCATAAAGAAGTATGTATAATTGTATTTCCATTTTCACTGGAAAGTCTCTACCTCACACCAAAGGCATCAGTTTTCATTAGAGGCATTAACATTGTCTTGGGAAGGTCACACCTCAATGGAAATAACCTAATTGAAGTTTTTGCTTATCTAAATTCTGACTCAGGACTTTTGGATATTTTGATGGTTAATTCTCTGGAGATCACCTTGGACTATAAGGCACTCTCCTGACACTGTGTTCTCAAGCACAATTTTCAATCAATTTATAATATCAGAAGTGGCCAATAATGCAATATCAATGTGTCTCACATGGAGAAGGAGGTACTCATTCTATGTTTTATAAATTAATTATTTTTAATGAGGAATAATAATTTTACTTATAGCATGGTGATAATAAGAGGAAAAATGAGAACAAGAAGAATAATCTTAATGTGAGTTTTTGACATGTATATTTAATTTAAAAAGAGATAAGAGAAAAAATATTATAAAAGACAGCACAATAGGACTCCCATGTACTGGTATTTCCCTATTAACACCCTATATTGTCAACCACTGCCATCTACAAGACCCACTCCATCCCCCAAGCCTTGCCATGTCCCTGGGACCTCAGCAATTCCATAAAACAGATTTCACCAGCCCCTGTTGGTTTAAGAGTTGAGTGACATTTCACCCAGCCTAGCAGGAGAGCTCAGACTCCAGGACCTAGGCAAAGAGCACAATCTATAGACCCCTATGTACACCCATTGCTGCTCTGATCCCAGACCAGCAGGGAAGACTCCTGCAGGTTGGTATTCCCCACCAACATTCCAGTTTATTGGACACTGCCATCCACAAGAACTACTGCATCCCCCCCCCAATTCTGCTTCCTTGGCAGTTCCCTGACACACAGATTTTTGCCAACCCATATTGGATTGAGAGCTCCTATTGGATAAAGAGGAGCTCCTTCTATTGGACCAAGAACTGATTTCTGAGACACAGAATCAGCCAGCCCCTATTTGGCCAAGAGCAAATCACAATAAAATGGAAGTTAGCTCCTATTGTATCAAGAAAATCTCTCTGTGAAACAGAGTTAGCTGACTCCAACTGGAAGAAAAGCTGAGATTGGACCAAGACTCAAACACAGCCAGAGCAGACTGGACCAAGAACAGCTCCTTTAGAAACAGACAAATAGTACACAGATCCAAGGAACCAATGGGAGACTCCAGTGCAAAAGTACATAGAAGAACATAAAGAACAGTATGACACCACTAGAATATACTGGTTCCACAACAGCAAGGCTTGAATATTCCAATGTAGAAGAAGCAGAAGGAAATGACATTAAAAACAACTTCATGGAAATGATAGAAGCTCTTAGAGAGCATATAATAAATCTCCTTTAAATAAGTAGAGGAAAAATTAAGAAAAGGGAAGAAATAAATGCTTGAATGAAAATCAAGAAAAAAACATACATGTGTAAGAAACAAGTCAAGACTTAAAAATTGAAATAGGAGCAATAAAGAATCCACAAAGCAAGAAAAAACTGGAAATACAAAGTCTGAGTAAAAGAACAGGAGCTACGGATGCAAACATAACCAACAGTATGCAAGAGATAAAAGAGAGGATAAATGGTGTAGAATATTTGATAGTGGAAATAGATACATCAGTCAAAAAAACCTACCAAAGCCAAAAATGTCATAATACAAAACATTAAGAAAACCTGGGATACCATGAAATTACTAAATCTAGGAATAGTTGGAATAGAAAAAGGAGAATACCAGCTGAAAGATACAGAAAATATATTTACCAAAATCATAGAGGAGAACTTTCTCAATATAAAGAAGGAAATGCCTATAAAGATACAAGAAGCTTAAGGAACATGTAATAGACTAGACCCCACCTCTCTAAACTTGGCCACATACTTGGTCATAAAGCAAATATCAATAGATACAAAAAATGAGAGCAATCTACTGTATCCTATCAGATCCATGGGCTAGAGTTAGATCTCAACAACAACACAGACTCATGGGAACTGGTCGTCTCTCAACTGACCCACCTCTGGCTCAGGAAGAAGTAAAGAAAGAAACTAAGGACTTCCTAGAATTCAATGAAAATAAATTCATAACATACCAGTCTTATGGGACACAATGAAAGCAGTGCTGAGAGAAAAGTTCACAGCACTAGATGCCTACATAAAAAAATTGAAGAAATCTCTCACAAGAGACTTAAAAGCACAGCTGAAAACTCTAGAACAAAAAAGCAAACTCACAGAAGGCGTAGATGGCACAAAAAAACAAACCCAGGACTGAAATCAATAAAATAGCAAGAAAGGGAACAATACAAAGAATCAATGCAACAAAGACTTGGTTCTTTGAGAAAGTCAACAAGATAGACAAACCCTTACTCATACTAACCAAGAGACACAGAGAGAATATCCACATTAAGAAAATCAGAAGTGAAAATGGAAAATAACAATGACACCAAGGAAATACAGAGAATCATTAGATCATACTTCAAAAACATGTATTCCACAAAATTGGAAGACCTAAAAGAAATTGACACATATCTGGACAGATAGCACTTGCTAAAATTAAATCACAACCAGATAAATAGTTAAATAGACCTATATTCCCTCCCCCACAAATAGAAGCAATTATTAAAAGTCTCCCAACCAAAAGAATCCCAGGTCCAAATGGTTTCAGTGAAGATTTCTGTAGTAGGTCAAGGTCTAGGCCCACAGATCCACAGACCCGCAGACCCGTAGAGACACACAGATGCCTTCATTAATTTGAGGCTGATCAGCCTAAGGCCCAGGAATACAACTTGCTAACTCTGTACCCTTCATTTAACCCATGATTCTTCCTGTTCAGCCATGCGGCTCGGTACCTTTCTTTAGAGCAGCATAGTTGTCCTCTGCTTCTTCTGGCTTCTCTCTGGCGTTCTCTCTGTCATTCTGCTCTGTGCTTCCTGTTTTCAGAGTTTTTCTTAGTCTGGTAGGCCCGCCCACACTTCCTGCCTGCCTTTGGCCAATCAGCGCTTTTTATTAAACCAGTGGGTGGGATAAATATTTACAATAAAACAACACAATACCCCTATAGATTTCTACTAGAATTTTAAAGAATAACTAATATTAATACCCCTTAAATTGTTTCATGCAATATAAACAGTAGGAACTTTGCCAAACTCTTTTTATGAGACTACAGTCACCCTGATTCCCAAACCACATAAAGATGCAACAAAGAAAAATAATTACAGAATAATCTCCATTATAAACACTGATGCAAAAATAATAAAACAATGACAAACTGGAATGTAAGAACATATAAAAAAATTTTCTACCATAATCAAGTAGGCTTCATTCCATAAATCCAGGGATGGTTCATTTGCTTTATGGCCAATTTTCAATATGAAAATCTGTCAATGTCATCTACCATATAAACAACATGAAAGAACAGAACCACATGACCTTCTCATTAGATGCTAAGAAAAGACTTCAACACTAGACATAATAAATGCAACACAGGGAAAGCTAACAGCCAACATCAAACTAAATAGAGAGAAACTAAAAGCAATCCACTAAAATCAGGAACAAGACAAGGCTGTTCTCTCTCTCCTTATCTACTCAATATAGTACTTGAAATGTTAGCAAGAGCAATAAGACAGCAAAGGAAATTTAGGGGATACAATTTGGAAAGGAAGAAGTCAAACTATTGCTATTTGCAGATGATACAATAGTATATGCAAATGACCCCCAAATTTTTATAAGGGAAATACTATAGTTAATAAAGATCTTCAGGAATGTGGCAGCATGCAAGATTACTAAAAATTTAATAGCCCTCTGTCACATGAATAAATGAAACTCAGGGACAGATCTCTGAGAAAGTTGGAGATATTAGAGAGAGTAAACACCACAGTCAGATCTTACCCAGCTGTCTTTCAGCTTCATCAGCCTGGCTTCTCTTGGTTTCCCCTCCTTCTGTCTTTCTATGTCCGCCTTAAATACTCCCTTGGTAAGTTAAGGGGTGGCCCCACCACTGCCTGCCTAGTAGCCTGGAATTCCTTCTGTAAACTAAATTGAACTTGAACTCAGTTGGGATTAAGGGCATAGGCCACCACTCCCAGGAGACTCCCTGTGCTGGGATTAAAGGTGTGAATCATCACTCTCTGATCCTCCTAGACTGACTGTGGTTAGATCCCTCTTCCCTCTTATATCTCTGAAACTTCTGGAGCTTTTATTAAATCCCCACAGCCCTCCTGTACACAAATGATAAAAGAGCTGAAAAAGAAATCAGTGAAACATCACCTTTTACAATAGCTGCCAATAACACCAATATCTTGAGGTGAAAGACCTGTATGACAAGAACTTTAAGTCATTAAAAAGGGAAACTGAAGAAGATATCAGGAAATGAAAATACCCTCCTCTCTGCTCCTGGATAGGTAGGATCAACATAGTAAAAATGACAATCTTACCAAAAGCAACCTACAGATCCAATGCAACACCCATCAAAATCCCAACATAATTCTTCACAGACCTTGCAAGAATAATACTCAGCTTCATACGGAAAAACAAAAAGGCAAAAAATAAAAAAAAAAAAACAAAAACAAACAAAACAAAAAACAGGATCTCTAAAACAATCCTGTTTAATAAAAAAAGTTTGGAAGGCATAACCATCCCTGACTTCAAACTCTACTACTGAGCTACAGTAATAAAAACAGCTCAGCACGGGCACAAAAACAGACATATAGATCAATGAAATTGAATTAAAGACCATGAAATTAATCCACACACCCATCAATTCCTGAGTTGTGACCAAGAAGCAAAAAAATATTCAATGGAAAAAAGTAAAGCATCTTCAACAAATAGTACTGGCTCCACTGGCTAGTGGCATGTAGAAATTTTCAAATACACCCACATCTATTACCTTGCACAAAACTCAAGTCCAAGTGAATCAAAGACCTTAACATAAACCTAACTACACTGAAACTGATAGAAAAGAAAATGATAAACACCCTTAAACACATTGGCATAGGAGACCACTTCTTAAGTATAATATCAGTAGCACAGACACGGAGAGAAACAATTTATAAATGGAACCTCTTGTAACTAAGAAGCTTCTGCAATGCAAAGGATAAAGTCAATAAGACTAAGCTGTGGAACAAGATTTCTGGCCTTGCCTTTCTGGCCTAGCTCTGAGGTTTGGATTTGCAGACCTGTAGACCTACAGTCCCATACAGACACATAGACGCTTACATTAATTTTATGATGGTCAGCCTAAGGCCCAGGCATATAACTTGCTAACCCTTTACTCTTAAACTTACCCATGACTCTTATCCTGTTCAGTCATGTGGCTTTGTACCTTTTCTCAGAGCAGCATAGTTGTCCTCTGCATCTGTGGCTTCTTTGGCATCTCTGCCTTGTTCTTCCTGTTCCCAGAGTTCTCTTAGTCTGGTAGAGCTGCCCACACTTCCTGTCTACCTTCAGCTAATCAGCATTTTTATTAAACCAGTAGGCAGGACAATTGTGTACAATGTAACAACATAATCCCACTACACTAAGCCACTATCTACAGAAAGGGAAAAGGTTTTTCCCTTTTCTACATTTGATAGAGGACTGATCTCCAAAATATATAAAGAACTTAAGAAACTAGAGATAAAAAAAGAGAAATAATCCAATTGAAAAATGGGGCACAGAGCTAAATAGAGAATTCTTAGTCAAAGAATTTCAAATGGCTGAAAGACATTGAAAGAATTGCTCAACATTTCTAGCCATCAGGGCAAAACAACTCTGAGATACAATCTTATACTTGTCAGAATGACTAAGATTAAAAACATTGATGACAGTCTAAGCTGGAGGGATCTGAAGTAAGAAGAACACTCCTCCTTTTCTGGTTGGAATGTAAAATTGTACAGCCACTTTGGAAATCAGTTTTGCAGTTTCTCAGAAAACTGGTAATCAACACACTCAATGATCCAGCAATACCACTCTTGGGCATATACCCAAAGAATGTAAATTCTTTCCACAAGGACATTAGCTCAACTATGTTCATAGCAGCATTATTTGTTATAGCCAGAACACTGAAACAACTTTGATGCCCAACAAATGAAGAAAAGATTAAAAAACTGGTAGATTTTATAATGGAGTACTACGCAATAGTTAAAAGAAACAAACATTTCACTGGGTGGTGTGGTGTAGGCCTTTAGTATCAACACTCAGGAGGCAGAGGCAGGCAGATCTCTGAATTTGAAGCCAACCTGGTCTACAGACCAAGTTTCAGGACAGCCAGGGCTACACAGAGAAATCCTGTCTGGAAAAATTAAAAGGAAAGAAGGGAGAACAGAGGGAGAGAGGGAGGAAGGGAGGGAGGGAGGAAAGAAGGAAGGAGAGAGAGCGAGGGAGAGGGAGGAAGGGAGGGAATGAGGAAGGGAGGGAGGGAGAGAGCCATTTCATCTTTCTTCAGAACACTATAACTTTAGCAGAAATAAGAGTTATGAGCTAGAATATTCTAGTTCAAAGGGGCAACTAACGAAACACATAAAGAACCTGTAACAATATCACCAATGAATAAATTGTTGCGTCCACTGAGAATTGACAGAATCAGGACATTCATAATATAAACTTACCAGGTGACTAGAAATGATCAAAGGGAAATAAATAATTAGATAAAAATAGTTTTTGATAATTAGAATTTTTAATTCCAAAAACTTAAATGGCTTAAATGTGAATGAAATATTAGTAGGCTTAAACAACTGATCTAAAGATGTTAGCATGTTGAGGAGATACTGTTGTTGGTGAAGGAAATATACAAAGACCATGAAGAAGATTTGAAAAAGGAAGGAGTGAAGTCAAGACTCATCCATGTTCTAATAAAATTTGCACAAGCAAAAAATTGCAACATGGTGAAGATTCAATAGTTGAAAATAATTGATTTAATATTATCTGGAATTAAGAAGTTGAGTGCTCTGCTAAAGGCTTCTACAAAGAAAGCAATATCTTTAAAAGCAAGTTCCCACTCTGGCACACAGTGGTACAGAGGTCAAGCATCACAGGCAAATCTGCACTGCAAATTGCTCTCAAAGAAACAGGATGCAATGTTTTTCTTAGTGTTGGTAAATGTCAGACAGCACTATAAAAACTATGAGGAAAAACAAAGAAAAATTCAGGCATAAAAGACAGGCTTTACTTCACACAAATGTTGACTGAAAACTCCCTCAAAAGACATCTTGGCAATAAAATAAACAAGAGAAAAAAAACACAAAGAAGTAGACATAAAATAATTGTAGCAAAGAAAGTTGGTAAGAACTGCATGATGTTTTGTTGCATAATTGCTGATGTGAGTCAAAAAGGAAATATACTGATAACTTTAATGAAAAAAAAGTAAAGGGATGATTAACTAGTTGATTTCCAAAGCATATACAGTAGGAGGGGCATGGTAATTTCACATCAGAAAAGAAACAGTGTGGGATATGAGGGTAGTGACCCATTTGAGCACCCGAGAAAAAGAGAGGGATTATTAAAAAAAAAAATATGGCAAATCAGAAACCAGAAAATAATTATAGAAACAAATTCTCAGTGCCAATCACAAGTAAAACAGTGATTCTCATTAGTAAAATAAAATATTTAGGTGGAGGTCACAGACTTGAGTAGCTTGGGGTTTTGGACATGGAAGGAGTTGTGGGAGATGGAGTAAGTATGATAAAAATTGAAAAAAAAAATCTCTAAGAACTTATAGGAGTTTTTTAAAGAAGAAAATGAAACACTTAGAAAAGTTCCCCATCTTACAGAAACCAATTTTACACTCTCAGTCATAGGAAATCAGACAGTTCTTATCATAAGACAGAAGTTTTGAGTAGAAATAAGAGTCCAGCTTTTAAAAGAGTAACAAGCCTAGATGTCTATCAATAAGAGAAAGACACAGTAGATTGTATCATATTCACATTAGGAGACAGGATACAGTTTGGGAGATAGGATACAGTTTGTTGAACACAAAATTTACACATATGAACACCTGTAGACTATGAATACTCAGAGAAAATGTTGAAGCATTATTAGTTTAGCATATATAACTCACTGGCTCAGCCAATAAAACGCCAGCCAGGTCTTCATAATGTCCTGTGTGGCTCACTTCTCAGGATTTCAGAAATATTCTATTGTCAAAATTTTCTCTCGCTCTCACCCTCTCAGTTATTCTGACATACTCACCATTGACCATCATCAAGGACATCTTTACATCTGGACCATTTTTGTCTGAACGGTCCTCCATCAAATGACTTGTTTCTTTATAGTGTTGAGATCTCTGTTTAAATTATACCTGAGGCTCTGGAAACATTGCAGAAGAGGGAGCAAAGAGATTGTTAGTGCCAGAGGAATAGTGAGTTTGCTGTTCCTAGATGAAATAGCATCATTTAGGAAGGCCAGAAGTTACACTCATAAAATCTCATCACCCTACCTGTCCAGAGATATGCTGAACAAAGACAAGAGACACACTAGTATATACATGTGGAGAGCCCATGAAGTATTAAATCTATACAAAGAACTATGAAGCAATTAAAGAATGGTGAAGGAGAGAGAAATGGTCTTCCTCAGGCAAAAGCACACCAACTAATTATCCAATACAGACAATTAGCCATAAATACATGCAAACAAGCCATACTAGAGGAAGGTTATAATTATGTATTAAAAATGTATGTATATGTATGGATATATGTACAAACAATTAGTGAAAAACGGGGCCATGCACTTGAAAAAGAGCAAGGGGGTATATGGGAGGTTTTAGAATAGTTGTTCTCAACTTGTGGGTCATGACCATTTTGGGGGTCAAGGAACCCTTTCACAGGGTTCAGTTAAGATTATTAGAAAATGTAGATATTTACATTATAATTTATAACAATAGTGAAATTACAGTTAGGAAGTAGCAAAAAAAATAATCTTGGGGGTTACTGCAACCTGAGCAACTGTATTAAAGGGTTACAGCAATGTAAAGGTTGGGAAAATAAATAGCTTTAAGAAAAGAAATGGAGAGCAGAAATTATATAACTATATTTTAATCTAAAAAATGAATGATATAGCTTTATTTAAAAAACCACCTCTTTGGAACAGTTCTCACTGTGTTCCAAGATACTTTCTTGTCTACATTGCTCTCTTAGATTAAACTATATCTTTTTCTTTGTGATATTTCCAAATCAAACAGGTCTGAAAATATTCACTTTCTGTGTCAATATGTATGCTGACAAGTGGTTTTTAGCTATTTTAAAGAAATAGAAGTTTTGAAATTCTCCAAATTGTAAATAACTAAATCTAGAAGTAACAATCACTGGACAGAGGCAGTATGGGAAGTTCATCCATATTAATGGCCTGGTTGTGTGTGTGTGTGTATGTATATTTATCTTGTATTGCCACCTAATTCAGAACTGTCAGTAAGCATTTTCTCTGTAGTCACCTATGCAAATTGACTGTCATTTAGAATAAACATAATTATGGTAATGGTGTCTTCAAGACTCCAACAACACATTCACATCTCCTGGGCTGAGTTAGACACTCCATGATAGGGCACTGTACAAACACCAGCAAACATGCCTGTTTAAGATTTTTGAATATGGTCCAGCTGTTCGTTAATGTGTAGTTGTGGTTGAGTTAACAAATAGTCTGGTAAATATTCTCAATATAATGCTTTGTCATAGCACTTTTAAACAATAGTAATTACATGAATTAGCATCAAATGTTATATTATTTATGATGCAATTATTCAATAGGATTAAGATATATTTTAAAATTTTGAACTCAAAAACTTTAGTAGTCTATGATGTGATGTAAAATATTATATAGCTCCTTTAGTTTACTTCTTAAATTTTGGAAAATATAACGTAGTTACCATTCTCCCTCCCCTTTCCTCCCTCCTAACCCTCCTATATACCCCTCTTGCTCACTTCACCTCCATGGCCTCCTTTTCATTATTCGTTTCTATGTTATGTATATATATAGATGCATATATTATTAAATATAAACTGTTCAAAATAGATAATGTTAATTATATGTGTGATTTCAGGGCTGAGAATTTGATGTAGGATAACCAGTTGTGTGCTTGTCATTGGAGAAGACTATTTCTGCCACTCAGTACTACTTAGTACCTTATAGATCTTTGTGTAGAGTTAAGCCTCATGGGCTTTGTGTTTTACAGTACCACTTGTCAAGTGAAGCAAAGCCATGACAAGACTATTTATTCATTTGGAGTCATGGAAATTCGAGTGATTATCTTTTCCTTTGGAATATTGCTTTAAATATGTTTCTCAAAATGTATTGGTTGTCTACATTCTCTCTTAGATTAAACTATTACAATATATATATATATATGATCACATTTCTATAACAGCATACACATGAGTGTGTATGTGTGTGTGTGTGTACTGTCTGTGCATGACATATCAGATAGAGGAAGATAAGCCCTGTAATATAAAACCTAGTCTAATAATGTAAACCAACAGAATGATTAAAAGGAGTGTGGATACAGATGAAAGGCTTGCGAAGAACATATGACTGGCAGAAAATGGAATTCACACATCAGTAGGAAAACTGGCCCAAAGATGCTACAGTATTTAGGGTTGATGCAGCCTTACTGATATCTAGGACAAAAGCTGAAGAGTTCACAAGTTGCTATGGCTTGCTCCTTTGTCTCTCTAATCTTTCAACATTTACCCCTACATCTGACTCCAGATTTATATTATTAAGACCAACTAGAATTTGAACTACCATTCTAGTAACTTTATAAATGAGAAATATTTGTGACAAAAAATAAGTTATTTTTGAACAATAAGAAACCATGAGCTGGTCCATCATGATCACCAAGAACACAAAAATGTAGCCATTGCAAACTAAACTGTAGACCACAGCGAAAGTGAGTTTGATACTGAAATTCACAGAGGTCAAGGCTGAGTTTCCGCAGAGGCACGCACTCTCCATCTAAAAGACTGAAGTTTATCATAATACATGTATTGATCAATGTGATGCCTTCATCCATTACTTCATTCATTTTTTCATTTATCTAGACATAGACTCTTTTGGAAAATAAATGGCACAGCTTGGGAAGATGAGCGGCAATCAGCAAGGATTGATTATCTCAGAGCCATTCTCTACAGTTCCAGCACACCATATGCTGGGCATTGGAGCTGGGATATATAAGCTCTATTCTCTTCCTCTCACACAGATCAAAGACTGATAAACAGGTGTACTCAGTACATGAGAAGTCTAGTGGGATAAGAGACATGCATTTTTATGGACTCAAGTAGAGTACCACAACAGTGTGAAGGCAAAGAAATATAAAATATACCTGTTGTAGCTGAGAAATCCTGTAAAAATAAAAGTTAGATAAAGGGATGATAAATTTATCAAAATAACTAAATCAACTCAGTTGTATATTTTTAGTATGTTTTATAAAAATATTTTTGGTCATTTTAAAATCCCCAATTTATTATGTTTTTTTACTTATAATAAAATGATGTTTTTTAAACTATAAATATTGCTATCCTCACATAAATAATAACTCAATACAGGGTAAGAGAAGTTTTTTCTTAAATAGTTAGGACTCATTTAAGCACTTTACTTTCTTCTGAATACTGATTTTTTTCGAGTTCAATAAAGCATAGAACTAATTAATAGTTTTTCTTTAATTTCCAAAATAACTGTTTTTTTGTGCCTGCCACACAAAAGACAGAAAATTATTATGAAGATAATTAAAGATGGCTTATCTAAGTATAATTTTGTAAACATTGTCATCATTTTTATGTATAAACTCACCCAGTTCAAGACACGTACCGTACACTGTTTCCCTAGGAGAACCGAAACCATTAATTATGGTATTATCCCTGATCATAGGGGAAGGGGGGATAAGTAAAAGGAAATTTCTTCATCACTAGTCCTTAGATTGACCTTGCGTTTTCAGACTCACCACATCCAACATTATAATAACTACAGGTGATGCAAGAGGAGGGGGAGGCGATGGTAATTCTCATTATGTATTTCATGGAGATGAAAGTACAGTTAATGAGAAAATGTTAGTAAAACATTTTTAGCTCTTTGTAGAAAGACACTATATAAATACCAGGCAATATTATTAGTCATTTTAATGGCTTGGAGATGGAGTTTTACTGCTTGAGAGAGATACCCTACTTGAGTTATGCTGGCTTTACATTGCTGTATTTCTTTTGCTTTATAGCTAAAGACCAGTGTGCACCAGTGTGTTAAGCTTCCTTCTATTATCTCTGAAGATTAGGGATGCAGCTATCTCCACCAACAACTCTGCACTTACAGTTCCAGAGGGAGACTTTGATATTAAAGGGTTGTTGAATTCCATGGCTACGGGCGATGTGTCGAGATGTTTTATTTATTATTACTATGCACAAAAGATAATCTCTATAAAAAGAAAATACTGAATGAGAGACTTTAACCTTTAAGCTGGGTCAGTGGCTGCAGATATTTCCAGGGCAAAGATTCCTGTTATAATAATTCAGGGACACCACCCCCTTCCTCTCTCAGGCAATCAAAGGCCAAGCAAATAAGTACAGGTTCAACCAAAGAGCAAAGCTTTTGAAGATGACAGCCTGCTGTTCATTCCGTAGGACTGAAAAGAGTTATGTTAAAGCTCTGTAGAGTGAGGCAGTGCTATTCATTCTTTTGGGCACCTAGAAGTTACGAGTGTCCAGTCTTTTTGAAAACAGTGAAACATAGGTTTTAGCTTTTGACATGTGTCCAAGGTGGCACACTTACTCTTTTCTCTCAAAAATAATGCATTTAGGAAAAATTGTTAGAGGAATAAGGTGGTTTCTTTATTTCTCTCTCTCTCTCTCTCTCTCTCTCTCTCTGTGTGTGTGTGTGTGTGTGTGTGTGTGTGTGTGTGAAAGAGAGAGAGAGAGAGACGGAGAGAGAGAGAGGGAGAAGGAGAGAGGGAGAGGGGGAGAGAGAGGGGGAGAGAGAGGAGAGAGAGAGAGAGAGAGAGAGAGAGAGAGAGAGAGAGAGAGAGAGAGAGAGAGAGAGAGAGAGAGAGAGAGAGAGAGAGAGAGATTTCAAGTGTGTGCATATGAGTGCACAGAAGCTAGTTTCACCAGAATCTCCTGTGGCTGTTTTTCAAGGTGATTGCTAGCTGTGCATCATGGATGCTGTGAACTGAACTCTCACCACCACAACTGTGGTACAAAATGATGACCACTGAGTCATCTCCCCAGCCCTGAAAATAAAGGTTTTGTAACAAAAGCAATCCCTCATGTTAAGAGGCTGTACCCTTTGGCAATTTCCATTTGATTAATATCAGAAACATAACAGCTAAGCCATGAATGGACTCCATTACATGTCTTTAGACTTCTTATCCTTATGCACCAACTCCCTTCTAAGTTGGCTATGTATCTCTATCATTTGACTCAGGGTCTCCTTGTCTTTCTGTTTCTGTCTGCTTCTTTCTTCCTTGCTAACTTGAAGTCGCCATGTTGCCAGCCATCAGACTGGGCTTGTGTAATTTTGTTCTTCCTGGCTGATCCAAGACCACGTAATCATTCAGACTCTTTGGCTTCTGAAACTAAAAATCCTGATACTGCTATCCCATTTCATGACTTTTCTTAGCTCAGGATTACATACTTCAAAGTTTCTCATAAATTGTGGCTCATTCATGACTTCATTCACGTACATCTCACCTCTTTTTATGCCATTCACTCTTTTTTCAGCTTCTTTATTTTATTATTTTTTTATAAAAAATGTCATTTTTTATCAATGTATCCCCTGTTCCTCCTCTCTCCTTCCCAATCCCTCCTAGTCAGCTTTAAGGCTCTCTGTTCCCCATCTACCCATCTCCTCCCCTAAAATGGCAAGAAATCCCAAGGTGGGTCAGCTCAGCATGGCACATCCACTCCAGGCTTGTCTGATTTACTCATCCCAAAGTCAAGACTGGGTTATGTGTTCCTCTGCAGGAAGTGGGCTCCAAGGTGTCAGTCCACGCACAGGAACACAGTCTGATCTCAGCCCTGGAGGCTCTACTTATCGCTGGTGCCAGTCGACAGTTGCCTAACCTCAGAGGGCCTACCTCCTTTTCCTGATGGTTCCCCAGTGGCTCCTCTTGATTAGTGAACTTCCCAGAGTTCCAGCCAGCCGTCACTGTGGGAATGTTCTTCATAATCCCTATCCCCTTGCTCATACAGACTCTCCTCCCCTGCTCTCAGCTGGACCAGGAGCTTGGCCCAGTGCTCAGCCATGGGTCTCTGCTTCCACCTCAATTCTTCGTTGGATGTAGGTTCTGTGACACTTAGGGTGGTTATTCATTTGATTACAGGGGGAGTTCTGTTTAGGCACCCCCTCCACTATTAGTTGGAGACTTGGCCAGGGACACCCTGTGAGTCCTTAGAGGTTTCCCTAGCCCCCGGTCTCTTCCCAACCACACACTGGCTTCCTCTATTGGGCTATCGAGATATCACTCTTTTAATCTGAGTACATTCCTGGTTGTTCTGAACTCCAGTCAGTTATCTCTCTGCCTCTCTATCTCTGGTCTCTCACCCTTCTTTTCCACTCCCTTCCTATCCCACCATTTTCCATGTTCTCCCCTTCTTCCCACCCATCCCACCTTCCTCTGCCGGTCCCTGTCATTCCCTTGTCCTTCTTCCCTCTTCCTGTTAGACAGTATGCTATGGCAGCAGTGACAGTACCATGATATCAGAGTTACCCTGAGTGTCAATACTTAGACTTTTTCTTCTCTTCCAAATCATCTTCCCTTTGTCTTTCCTAGAAGATAATTTTCTTTGACACATAAATCACTGAAATTTTGAAATATGGGCTTCCCTGAGTTCTTTTTATTAAATACAATTCATAGTCATTCCTTAATATCCAGAGTGCATGCAGGGGGAACCCAGACCAAATGGTCATATCTATATATAGTTTTGAAGCTTTCTGGGGAGGCTTGGGGGGTGGGGTGGGAGAGGAGGCGTGGTTGGGACTTGAACTGCAAAAAAGCAAATATGCAGGAACTTCTGCAAAAACAAATTAAGGATAGGGAGAGGGACTCACACACACACACTCACACACACACACTCTCACACACACACACTCACACGCATACACACACATACTCTCTCTCACACACACACACACACACACACACACACTCACACACACACACACACACACACACACACACACACACACACACACAGAGGTGGGGGTTATAGAGAATAGGTCCTATTAATATTTTTTTCTGCTGCAAAAGTATTTCCTACCTCAAACAACAATCTGCTTTGAAATCTGACTCTCTGGGTTTTGATCGTTTCTACGCTCTCCTTATGCTGCCAAATGAAACAATCTCTCTGTCACCCTCTTGTTTGCTCATCAAAAAAGTAACAGTGGGGTAAGTGCTATTGTTCTTACTTCCTTCATTTTCTGTCTCCTGAGAATATTTACTTATTCTCTCAATTAATTTTAATTCCCAACTTAGGGTGTGATCTTCTAGGAAGAAATTATTTTTATGAAGAAACAGCTTGAGCAAGGTTACCCATGGTCTCCTGAATACAAATATAAAGGCTTTCCTGTTTATTGAACCCCACAAATAAATTCTAAGCATACTATTCAACTTAGTATTTAGAATTTCTCTGACTTATATTACAGCTAAATATAATTTATTGTTCTTCCCACAAATACTCATATATATATATATATATATATATATATATATATATATATATATATATATATATATATATATATATATATATATATATATATGTAGTATTATGATTTCAAATATCTTCCTGAAAAATCTGTATGTCAAAGCCCTTACTTAATTTGAATATAGAGATTCTAAAATGGCCATTAAAGTCATTAAAATGTCCTAAAATTGGGTCCTATTCCAATGTGACTGGTGTGAGAAACTATTGAGATATCAGCAGGCAGGGCTTGCCATCATATGGAAATGGAGTAGAAAGGCCATTTTCAAAAAAGCAGAGGACAAAGGCTTCAGAAAAATATTTTTGCTGGCAAATTGATCTTGGATTTCTAGATTTTAGAACTGTCTGTCACACAACAAAACAAAGTTCTTTTTACTTATTTATTTACTTTCCTTTTATTTTATTTTTTATGTTTTAAAAAATGTCTTTTTATCCATGTAGCCCCCTGCTCCCCACTCTGTTCCCTCTTCCCAGTCCCTCCCAGTTGGCCTGAGCACTGGGCCAAGCTCCTAGTCCAGCTGAGACCGGCAGAGGAGAGTCTCTATGAGCAAGGAGATGGGGATTTTGAGTAAAAGTCCCACAGTGGTGGCTGGCTGGAGCTCTGGGGAGGTCCCTGAATCAAGAAGAGCCACTGGGGATCCATCAGGAGAAGGAGCTAGGCTCTCCAATGGTAGGCAACTTTCGATTGTCATGGACAGTATGTGGAGCCTCGAGGGGTGGGATCAGACTGTGTTCCTGTCCATGGGCTGGCCCTTTGGAGTCCATTCCCTACAGGGGAACACCTAACCTAGTCTTGACTTTGGGATGAGGAAATCGGACTTGCCTGGAGTGAATGTGCCACACTGAGCTGAAGAACAACATGGTATTTGATATAGTGCACCCTTAGAAGACTAATAGTGAGCCTTCATTTATTCTCCTCTTCGGCTTATGAGTATCTCATTTTTTTCATCAACTTTAAATATATTTTCTTGTGTGTGTATTTCTGCTTGCTTCTTTTAGCCTTTCATGAAGTTTAGGAATTTTTCTTTGATGACAGTATTATATTCATTTTACTTTGTAGGGAATTTCCATATCCTATTAAGAGTGAAATGTTCAGACAGAGATACTTCAGCTAGAACTGGCTTGGATGCCTCCTCCAAGCTTACAAATGAGTGAGACAACGAACTGTCCTACCCAGCTATATGTGTAATAACCACAACATTGACAAGCAAGGCACAGTAACCTCAAGGGCTCAATAGTGGTGTTAGATAAAACTGTCTAATTAGACTTAGGAAATCATGCTTGATACTATAAACATAGACAAATGCCCACAGAGAGTGAACTCTTGAATCTTGGAGGTTAACCTACAGCCATGGTGTTAATGAACAGCCTAATTCCATAGCTATATACTAAATAGTTTTACTTATACCCATAGATAAGTGTTGGCCTCATCCACCATTAAGGGACTTTCTCTTTGAAATAGACAGAGATCATAATAGAGGAAATCACAGCCAAAGTACAGAGTTGTAGAGCCCAGACCCAATGGTTACATCTACAAAGCAACTCTCAAAGCTAGGGCTCAGGTGTCATTGCAGAAGAGGGGGCAGATAGATTGTAAGAACCAAAGGTCAGGGAGTTTTCTGTAAGACTGGGCTTCCTAAGAATGTTAGAAGCAATATCCATAATGTGACTGCCTGGACATGCTCTGAACAAGGGTATAACGATAAACATGCAAGTGTGGACATGGAAACACTGTAGGTCTCAAATTCTATGCAAAGCCACAAAGAAAGATAAGCAATGTTTAGAGTGGGGGACATAGTCTTCCCCAGGGAAGAGAACAATTAGTTATCTAATAACAAGTGATCAGCAGTCCTGAAAACATTTTTACAAGTAACATGATAAAGAATGAGCAAGTTTTATTTAGAAATATATATGCACATATATATGTATATATAATCTACAGATACATATATAACTTGTGACAATAATTAATGAACAGGAGACTGAATTTGAAAGAGAGCAAGAAAATGGAAGGGGAAAATATGTAATCATATTATAATCTCAAAACTTATATGAACCAATCAAAAAGAAATGAACAACAAATGATAAAACATACCTCATTCAAAATTGGAGCAAAAAGCCCAAAGAATTAAAACTATTAAAATTTAAGAAAAGAAACTTCAATAATTAAAAGCAAGTCTGAGAACTAATGGTACAAATTAAGGATTGCCTTTGAGTTTTGTTTTCAAATTGTCTGCAGTTATATAGATATAAAAATCTTGTTAAATATCTATATTGATATTTTATTTATTTGCAATCTTGATATTTTCATTTATTAAATTTTGTTGCTTTTCATGTCTTTAAGATGCTTAATGCACATACTGGCTCCCTCCCTAATTAAAGATTTGACATTTTCCTCCTTTGTCCATCATATAATGTAGTTTTATTCATATTTCTTCTCTATTTCAAGTCCAGAAGTTCATGAGATGCGGAGGAGGGGGAGGATGTAGATGTTCTCTGTAAGGCACAGTAGTCTCCATCAACCCTAAGTTTCATGATGTCCATAGGTAATTTATACATGAAATTTATTGAGTTCTCCTAAAATTTAATTATATTTTTATACTCTTAGGATAATACTTACTTATTCATAATATGTTAATCCCTATACATTTTGATATGTCTGTTTACATTTTAGTAAAGATTTTTACATCGTGTTTGTAAATTGAAATGTTTTAAAAGAAAATTAATGAGAAATTTTGTATCTCTTAAAAATCCAAACAAACAAAAGAAGTCTCCCTAGAATGACTAATATTTCTTTTTATTAATATTTTCTCAATTCTTATAAAATAATCACAGGGAGTTTTCATCAAACAATCTTTTTAACTATATATATATATATGTATACATATATACGGATAAAAATATACATATGTGTTTTAAAATAAAACATAGAACAAATTTGGCACACCTTAGGATGTTAGTAACTTCATGGTATTGTCTCATGACATTGTGAAGACCATTCATTTCATACACTTTTTCCATGCACTAAAATTTTAGTTTAGAAATATTTGCTGTTTGGAGAACTATTACAAATCAGAATCTTTACAGAATTAGAACCATTGTCTAAGTGCTGGAGAATCTCAGACACTAATGGGAAACTTGTTTTGATATGGATTGTTTTGGTTTAAGTTTTCTTCATGGTTTTCCATCTGTGACCACACTGTTGTGGCTGGTCAATGCTGTGCATCTTCATAGCATCATTTCTGGAAATAGCATAAAATGACTTATTTATTTATTTTTTCCATGGATTAAATGTTTATGGAAAGTGAGTATTTCTCTCTATGATAATTTTCCTGGCCAGACAGAATGTAACAATAAACATTTGTTTTATTCCTGATCCCCAGAACAGAATGATGTCCTGCCAAAATTGTGGTTGTGAAAAGCATTTCCTCAGAAAATGGTTGGGATGTAATCTTGGATTTGACGGTCTCATCTGTAGCATGCATCAGAATCATAAACCATATGCTGTGTTACTTTTTCCTGCCTTGTCTTGTCTCCTATTTAACAAAAACACAAACTTTCAGGCAATATAAACAATAAAAGCTTTCATTACGTAAGTCTAAGCAATAAAACTACACTTAATAATTTTTCAGACCTTATTAACTATTGACACATATACTGCAATAAAGAAGAAAGTGATGGATGGATAGAAACACAGCATAATGATTAAGAGAATTCACTCCTCTTACAGAGGACTCCACCATAGTTCTTAGCATCTTTAATCCAGCCATCCAAAACGAGCTCGAAACCAATCTCCAGGGAACTTAATAGCATCTATGTACTCCTGGGGCACCTACACTTGCAGATGCCCATCCCCTCCAATACACACATCATTAAGATATTTTTTTTTTAATTTGAAAAGAAGAAAAATGAGAAAATTTTCTATTCATCATTTTAATTGCTTAGCCACAAAATAAACATTTTTATAACCAAAGCATGTGTAGGGTTATATGCTTAAACGTAACATGTTTCAAAACTTGAAAGTTTATGAGAAACATAGATGAAGATCAGTTATGTCTACTTTTCTACTGGAAACCTTGTAATAACTACAGCAGTCTAGATTGCAGTCTTATTATGTGTGGCTTCTGTGATCTACAAATAGGTTTTGCATCAAGAATGCCTCCACAAACTCATGTTATCAGTTCTTGCCACTGTCCTGGGAAGTCTCAGAACCCTGAAGATCTGAAGGATGTGGGTCTCTACAAATGGGCCTCAGACATTTACAGCTAGCACTCATTAGATCCAGTTGTGCTCTTTTTTTCCTGCTGTGGTGTCATGTGAGAGGCTTCACTCACACATATTATGATCCCTCTGTCAGGCCTTCTCTAACATGATAAACTGAACTCCTGATTCCAATAAATATTCTTGTCTTATGCTGCTTCTGTTTGTTATTTTGGAATAATGACATGGGAATAAAAGAAATGCTCACTATTTACTTTCTTAGTGGTCTATAGTAGGAGTTTGGAGTATATGGAAAATCAAATGCTCAAATCAGACATATCATAGAATAATAGAATGAGTCTGACGTCACATCTAGCCTACATCATAATTTTCTTTAGAAAATCTCTTTTACATTTTTATCTTTGTTTTCTTAATGGCATAAATATTTGTTGCCTCAAGAAGAGTCATTTTTTGACTACTTCTAACTACACAGTATTATTTTATATGGCTGAGTTCTGTTAATAATAAAGCATATTTTCTTTGGTCCAATTCTTACCCATAACTATATATAGCTCTTCTAAACACTAACTTCTAGACATTAGAAAGAAGCTACCAGATTCCCTTCTTATGTCTACTGATCTTTATGCTCATAAATAACCATAATTTCAACATTGTCTCAAAGAAATATATCTACCCTGAAGATAGTGAACCTTTTTGTGTGTTGTCTTGGTAGTAATGGCCTCTTGGGCAAAGAACTGTCCTTGCCTTGACTGCTGACAGTAAATATGCTGTCCAATCTGAAGCAAGACGAAAGGTAAGAGGCTATTGTAACATGCCAAGACAGGACAAGATGGTTTCTCAAAATATCCTGCTTCTGGAAATATTCAAAATTTGAAATATTGAAAATATTCCAGATATTCTAGGCCTATAGCCAGAAACGTGGGTGCCCCAACATTGCAGAAAATTTTGGGTGACCATCCAGGTAGCCAGCTGTTACTGTCTTCTCTTGCTAAATTTCAGAAGTTTCCAACTTGCAATTCCTGCTAACTCAGGTATAGTATTTTCCTTCTCAGTTCTTTGATGATTTGAAGACTAGGTGGTTGCAGTTAGTACCATCCCATATCTTAACTAAGAGCATTTAGGAACTAAATTCAAATTATTCGAGAAAAGACAGCTTTGGAATAATCTCTGTATTTTGCCACTAACCAATAGAACATTTAATCTGTGTTTTGTGTTTGTAGCTTGACTTTGTTTATGTTTTTCCTTTTCCCCCTCCTGGACATTAGTTGCTAATTATTCCTATTGCATATAGTTTTACATTTAGGTTTAACACTTTCTTATTTAGTAAAAAGGGGTGATATAGTGGAGATCAGGTGCTATCACTTTGACTCAGAGGCATAGCCTCTTGGCCAGCATAGATCTGTGATTCACCTATGATCTTAGGGCACCAGTATTAGGGCATAATTGGAGGGCATCTTAGGGTTGGGGCACATGTACGCAGTTAGCTGCCACCTTCTTCTCCCTCATGCTCTTGGATGAAGAACCTGACCCACTGTGTGAAGCCCTGTGGACCAGTCCAGCCTTCCCAGGAACTGCACAACCATTTACTCTCTCCTGTATCAATGAGTATTCCTCTCTGAACTCTTTAATAAATAATAATATTCCTTGTCAGTTGCCAGTGATTATTACTTATGATAATATTTGACTGTGAGGATTGCTTAGGTTTAAATCCCAGAGCTCAACACAGAGTACAAAACTTAGAATAAAATTATAAACTTCGTGATTCCTATAACTGGTATTTAGTTCTCTTTTTGAGTTTTTTCATATTGCATGATCTGGGAAATTACAATATAAATAGTTCAAATTAGTGTCCTGTATTCTGGATTAAAAAGGTGAGATTTGTCCCTTAGCACCATTTCCCACTTGGAGACCTTCTCTTTTTTCAAGAGAATTTATGATATGATTCTCAAAATGGAAGTCTATTATGGTGGGCTTTAAACAACATCCTAAATTTCTAGATATTATTTCCTTCAGACAAATTTAGGAGTAAACATTTTCAATTACATGAGATTTATTCTACCTTTGTTTACACTTTAAACTATTCATGTAATATGAGAATTCATATGTGTCAGAAATTATGAAATACTTGTGTTTTTTATTGCTCTATTGCTATTTAGAATTTAGAGGACATAGAGGCTCTGGTGAAAGGAACATATACAGAGAAGACAGGCTGAAATATTTTTAAAAATGAAAATATTTTATTAATTTTAAGAATTTCAAACATGTACACATATGCTTTGATCATAGTCTCTCCTCACATTTCACCCCAACGTTTTCCAGATACACCTCTGCCCTCACCTCCCATCCTTATAAACACCATTTTCATGCAAAAATAATCTTGATATTTGAGGAACACTTCTCTCAGCTTGTATATTAAATTAAGCTTCTTTCTTGTGAGCATAACTTTTTGCCAATAAAGGATCTCATTTTTTGGATGACTACCTGTTCAATAATCAAGACTAACAGGCGTACCACATGCAAATTATGAAGAGGATATTATACATCTTGTATATGATGTGTTCATGTGTTTATGTATGCACAATGTGTATATATATAGAGATAGATATATATAATATATAATGCATATGTGTGTGCATTTTCAAGCCCATATATGTATGTTAGAGGGCATTTTAGGGATTTATTATTAATCAGCCATCCACTTTTATTGTTGTTGTTTTGAAAAATGCTTGTCACTGGCCTGGAAGTTACCAAATAGAGTAGGCTGGCTGGCCAGAAATCTCCAGGAATCTTCCTGCACTGGGTTACAAGTGCATGCTGCCATATCAGGATTTTTCTTTTACACTGATTTAGCGATCCTGCTCAGATCATCGTGATTACAAATGAAACGTTATACTAATGAGCTATTGCCACAGACCTTTTTTAAAACAGAAATGTCTGTTTGTTTGTTGTTTTTCTACTGACAGAGAATGACTTTAAACAGTCTCATTGTGGAAATGAAGAGCAAACATGACAGTGTACAGTTCTCCAAAAAATTTCCATGATCCTAAATTCAACAAGAACATTAGCAGTATTATTGAAACCTTCTTTCCATTTCTGAAGGTGAAGAAAAGCTACAATAAAAAAGTAACCTGGTGACTCAGAACATGGCTGTCGTCCAGTTAGAGCACTGAACGGATTTGTGGATTTAACAGGCTCTATTCCTGTTTGCTTGATCCAGCCCAGCGGAGGCTTATAAACCTCAAATCCATAATCACATGAAAACCAGAAGGTTGGCAAACAGCAAAGGGACAAATCAGGGTTGGAGCGCCTTCAATGCCACAGTCTTAGATAACAGATGTTGCTTTGCATGGTTCAAATCCCCGAAGACTACATTGGAAGAACTGTTTTTACTTGACTTGCCTTTGAACCACTCAGGGTGAAGCAATCTCTTCCTTTGGAGTGTTTGTCAAGAGTAAAATGGCAATTGTTCAACATTGTAACTACTTATAGCATTGGATAAATGGTGTGTGTGTGTGTGTGTGTGTGTGTGTGTGTGTGTGTGTGTGTGTATGCGCATATGTGTGTGTGTACATGTATAGATTCAAATACTTTGGGAAAATTGAAATCAAACTTCCAGTGTATTGACGTTTGTATAGAATGCTAAGAAGTCTGAGAAAGTTTCTGGAAGGCCTAGATGTGTGTATGCTTCTAGATATACTCAGGGTTTGGTACATGCGCACAAAAGCCTAGTGAAAGCCCCAATCTCATTCTTTGCTGAACTTCATTTGCATAAGCAAGAAGTATAAGATAAGTAAGAACTTTACACTCCCTCCATAGGTATTAAAAAAGCATATTAATATGTGCAGAGTACCAGGAAAAGTTAATTGGCAAATGCAAAATTTGTTACATACTTAGGTTTGCTAATAAAATGTTTCATTTTCTCTCTGATATAAAGAAAGAAAGCAATACTTTTAAAATCAACCCAGCTACACACATTTTGAACTACAACAGTGCCCCACCTGCAATATAAGCTAGTGTAATGGGGGGGACACAAAGCTTTTTGAAGTAACCAACTAATATCTGATTTAATTTAAGGCCCACTCTGTGAGAAGGAACTCATGCCTGATACTGCTTGGGTGACCAAAACCTGAGAATAGAAAGGCCAGGGACATAGGGGAAAACCAAATTAAAAAAATACCAAATGCAAAAGGACCATCAAAATAGAATGATTCCTAATGAGGTTCTGCAATACGCATATATCAATGCCTTGCTCAGCCATCATCAGAGAAGCTTTTTTGTGTAGCAGATGAGACCAAATACAAAGGCAGCCAGATACCATGCAGAAAGTGAGAGACCTTGGAACACTCAGCCATCAAAGGGATGTCTTTATCAAATCCCTCCCTCAGGGCTCAAGAGACCCCTTGGAAGAGGGGGAGGAAATAAAAAATTTCAGAAGGGATGCAAGACTCCGAGGAAATAAAACCATAAACTTCATCAAAACATATATGAACTCACAGAGACTAAGACAACGTGCTCAGGGACTTCCTGTGTCTACACCAGATGGAGCCCTAGAGCTGAATGAAGTAGACACATGTCCTCATCCCTAACACAGAGGCTAGCTCTAACTGGTAACCACTTGCAAATAAAAAACTCATTTACTCTTAGCAGTCGCACTAGAAAACAAACTACTCATAAGTGTAAGTCCCAGGCCCAGTAGTAAATGATCAACAGAAAATGAACTCACCAGTTTCATTGGATGTATATTGTCTGATAAGGTATCCGAGCTTTATTTTTAAATTTAATTTTGTTATTTCTATTTATTTATTTACCTTTTAAGTTTTGAATATATATTATACCTCCCAGTTTTGTCTTTTTATGGTTCCTGATTCTGCTATCCAATGTGTCTCCATGACTATTTCTGTTTCCCATACCATTTTAATGGGTCTTTTCCTTCTTTCTCTTTTCTGCTTTGTTTTGCCCTATTCTGTTTTTTTATGTATCTTATATTTTATTCTATTATTGTCTCTTAGATGCCAAGGGTATAGAAAGAGAATGGATCTGAGTGAGAGAGAGGAGGTGGAGAGGAATTGGGAGAAGTAGATGGAGAGGAAGCCATGATCAAAATGCATTGTCTGAGAAATGTATTTTGTATAAACAAAAGAATATAAAATAGTCAAAAGTGACTGTGATGGGAAATAACTGGAGCAGGAAAGGGTTTATCTGGATTGTACGTCCCTGTCACAGGGAAGAGCAGATGCTCAAGTCACAAATGGAGAACTAAAGCATAGATCTTGGAGGAAGGCTTGTTACTGGCTTGCTCTCCATGGCTTGCTTGAACTCCTTTCTTCCCCAAGCCAGCACAGGATAGATGGGACCTTCCACACCAGTAATTTATTAAGAAAATTCCTCCACAGATTGGATGGAGGCAATCGCAGTTAAGATTCCCTTTTCCCAGATGCCTTTAATCAGCACAGGGTGTTTGGGTAACTATCTTAGAATCTGAACAAAAAAGCAAGGAGATATACACTTTACATTTTTAGGAGATGAGCTTATAGTAAGCATTTCCCTAGGTCTTTATTCAGAATCTGGCCATTTCTTCACAAAAAATTTCTGATTTGGCTTCCCCCAGGGAATAGGTTTTAGTAGTGTAAAGGAAATGTACATTACAATTACTTTTTAGTGTCTGTAACAGCAAATTAAGGAAGAAAAATGGCAAGATAAATGGAAATCAATTTAATTAATTGTATGCTTTATATGACTTGCAATGATGAACCATTTGATATATGAACAGAAATTGTTAAAAATGTAGATGCTTTAATAATTATGGTATTTAGATTTTTCTCATTGTTATATATTTAATGAGAAATGTCTATTGAAGGGTCAAGTATTGAATGATCTCCAGCCAGTAAAAGCAATCATTGAAAAGTGATTCTATAATGAGTTCTCTATTTTCAGTAGATGTGTAATTGAAAGGACTACAGGCTTGTGGATAAATAGGAGGGTGGAGTCATATTTCAGGGTGTGGGTCCTTGAAGGCAGGTTGTTTCATGGAGTTACTTTGCCTTTAGCTTCATTCTTTCCCTCTCGACTCCTGACTGCAGTGTGGTGAGCTACCTTCCCCTTCCAAACAGTTCTGTGAAGACATTCTGCCTTGCCATAGTCCAGAAATAGCAAAACCAACCAGCCATCGGCTAAAATCTTTGAAACTGTAAAACCCAACTCAATCTCCCCTCCCCTCTCCTTTGATGCTTTGCCCTAGCCAACAAACTCATGATCCAAACATCTTTATGAATGACAATGATACATATATACTAGATTAAAGTTATTTAAGGTGCATATGATGGTTCTTTTTATATGTGTTTTACTTAGAACTGTTGGGGGTTAGTTTTTTTATTCAAATAATGACCACAGTATAAAAATAAAAACACAAAATGTCAGCCACTGTGTTTAGTCTCAAAGCCCTATGAAATCTGCAGTACAAGTTCAAAACCAGGCATAGATCTATCAAATTACCTATAAAAGGGTTCAAATGTAGATTGACAATAAAAGTTTGGAAATGATAAGACACTATCAGAAATTAAAAGAAAAACTCTAATATTAGATAAAGTAGATTTTACTACAATAAGAAAGAGTAATATTTTATAATTATGAGGACTAGAGTCATTAATAAATAACTCTATACCATAGTATGCATATATGAACCTGGTAACAGAACTTCAAAATATAAAGAAAAATGTTATATGATGTCATAAATAATTATCAAACATGTATCTATAATCAGAGTACTTTAGAATTTTTCTTAGAATAAAAATAAGTTAACCATGTTACATGAATTTCCCAAAATACTATAGGCATGCATGAGCTATAACGTGCAATAATATGACTTTCATTCTTACAGGAGAACATATATTGTTTTGTTTTTGTTAAGTTTACATGCAGAGTGAGGTTTCTTTTAACTTAAAGAAAAATCAAACAATTTTTCTATTTGGTTATAACTGAGTTTAAAAAAATCAAAATAAAATATCTGGAAACACTTGAAAGTTAAAAAATGAATCAGATACTTTTTTATAACCCATGGGTAAAACCAGTATCACATGAAAAATGAAAAAAATATTTTGAGTTAAATTGATATATAATACACTTTTATTAAATGGATGCACATCAACCTGTATCTATAAAAATACGCTTTTAAACTGAGGTATTGACTGGTTGGAAATATCTAAGGATGATTCAAATTGCAAGGGATTGTGTGCAACACTGACTGACCTTACACCTTTTGGTAGTTTGAAAGAAAATGGTCCCCAAAGCAGACTGTTAGGAGATGTGGACATGTTGGAGTAAGTGTGTCACTGTAGGGATGGGTGTTAGTCTCTAAAGCCACTGCCTCCTCTGAGTTCTGAGGTCAGACCCCATTTAATTAAAACTCTGCCACTGAATCCCTCTCTTCCTCTGTTCTCTTTCTTGGGAGCGCTCCTCGTTTCTATCCCTCTATCTCTCTATCCCTCTCTCTATATCTCTGTCTTTCTTTCTCTTCTCCCTTTTCCCCTTCCTTCTCTGTTCCTCTGCTATCACAAACACATCTCTCAGTCTTAATAAAAAGGTCTTTTTAATAGGAACAGCTTCTAAGTGTCTCCTGCTGCCAGTTGCTGCCTCCGCTGCTGCGTCTCCCATGAGGCCTCTGCATACACAGAAATTCATAGCCAGATAATTGTTATTCATACCATGCCACATCTGCACAAAATTTAACAGCAGACTCTGAGGTCTTCTATGTTCAATCTATTCCCAGTGTCACAGTTCACTTCCTTTTGCCTGAAGATTAAAGGCAGAGCTCTAAGCTCCTTCTCCAGCACCTCCTTGCCTGTGTTCCTCCATGTCTCCCACCACCATGATAATAGCCTATACCTCTGAAACTGTAAGCTAGTCTCAAATGTTTTCCTTTAAAAAAGTTGGTATGGTCATGGTATCTCTTCACAGCAATTGAAACCCTAAACATACATACTTTCTAATATCATAATTAATGTATAGTTGTACACAAAATATGATTCTATAATAAATAGAAGGAAGAAAGTCTTCCATTCTTGTAGATACCATACTCCCTTTCTTCCACTGAAAACAAGTATCTATTAATATCTTTCCTGTTTAACAATAAAAATACAGTGCAATAAAAACTAACAGCAATAACAGAAATATATCTAAGTCTTTTATGTTTACAGTTCTTATTTGTGGTATGTTGGATATTTTTTAAGTGATATCTCTAATTAAATTAATTCTCTTTTTAATTTTATATAATCTCATATTTAATAAACTATAATGGTTTATTTCAATTGGATTCGATCTTCTGTGGTAAAAATATTAAAATGCCATTCTCCCTTTTTTCTGCTATGCCATATGTTTTGTTTTTTAAAAAAAATATACGAACACAGAAAATTACAGCAAATCAATATGCAAATTTATGTACCCAAGACTCAGGAAAAATTGAAGAAGGTGGGGGAGAAAGATTGTAAGGACCAGAAGACTAAGGAGTTTGCTATGAGACTGTGTTTCCTAGTAATGTTAGACATGTACAATGTCTCACCATCATGGCTACTCAAACATGAGCTAAAGAAGGAGAACACGAATGGGCATGCTAAATTGGACCAGGGAAAGCCTATGGGGCTTTAGCTCTACATAAAGATCGATAGCCAACATAAGAGTTGGGTGCCACAGGAAAGGACACATCAATTGGCTGTCCAGTTCCAAATATACACACAAGTAACAGAGAAACTAATCTAGTTATATTCAGAAAAGTCCATGCATGTACACACACACACACACACACACACACACACACACACACACACACACACACACACACACACACATGAGCAATAACAATTAATGAAAGAAGAGGTGATAAACTTGAGTGTCAGTGAGGAGGACTATATGGGAGGATTTTGAGGCATGGAAAAGAAGGGAAATGTCATAAAAGTATATATTAATATTAAAAATAACAAGTATAAATAAAAGGAGAAGTAGAAGTAGAAATAACAGTACCATGAAGATTTACCAATATATTTTACATTTAATACTGTGCCTCTCTCTACATTTCCAGGTCTGTCTCTCTCGGTTTTCTGTCTCTGTCTCTTCTCTCTCTCCCCTTATATCTCTCCCTCTCCCTCACACATATGACATTCTAATTTGTTTTCTTCAGTCTTAGAATCTTTCAGAGACCATGAGATGTTACCAGCTGATACATTATCAACTAACTCCAAAGAGCAGCAGGTCAAACATAACTGCATCAATTTTTCTCATATTCTAGAATTTAACACTCTTATTTTTATCTAATATACAGTTCACATTCATGTTTCTCTAATTGGCCACAGATTATTCTTTATACTTTTCTCACTAATTAAGATTTATTTAAAACAAAGCAGATGCTAAGCATATAAAATGCTTAATAGAATACTACAGTTAAAATATTTTAATAGAGAACAATATTTTCCCCAGTGAAACAAAGACTTGGTTCCCAAATTTCCTTACTATATCCCTTTACTAATACATTTTTTTCTACTGATCCATATCACTAAGGGGGTATCTATATTGTAAGATGAATCTTATGTTTAGTTAATAAAAAGAAATGTAAACTTTATTTGTACATAAACCCAAAAAATTTTATGCTGTCCTTAAATAGACATATGTGTACTAAAATCCTTCAAGGAATATTGAAGGTAAATTGTGGGTAGAAATCCTGTAAGTGGCTTTAAGCATAATACTCCATTACTGACCATATGAGGATTAAGAAATTTGTCACTGGAGAGTAATGGATGGATTAAAAGTGGCCTGGGCTTAAGATTATTGAGTTTAAGGGGTTAATGGCAGTGACATGTGACATGTAAATGGAGTTATAGGATAAAATTGAAATCAGGTTAATCTTGTGATGTCATGGTATCTCTACCTAAAAGTATCATCATGAATGTTGACTTATATATACCAGTAAAGACAGATTGACTGTAATCAACCCAGTTTGGTAAATAAGAATGTAAACAAAAACTGTAGTTGAGGGGGATGCAGACCTGGTATTATAGATTATAACCTTATGACACTTTACATCTTTCCTACAGTAATGATTTATCCTAGTTACATAGAGCTGGCACTCTAGGTTTTGTTTTACTAGCTGCTGTACCAACATCACCTTCTGTGAGACTGCTAGAAGAGTGTTTGATATGAGACCCTACAACATTAAGTTAGAGGAAAACCTTATTTTATAATTGCTCATGTCTGACATGAGCATGAAATGAAATAAATCAATTTGTCTCCCATTCCACATGTCACCCTGAATAGCCAGTCTAATAGAACGTGAACAACATTGCCTGTTTCTCACTTATTCGTGGTAACATCTCACAGACAATATATTCTGAAGTGGGACAAATGCCTTAAAAATTAGATGCATATAGTCAATTGATATTCATAGAATAGTGTCCCCACTGGAAAACAATATGTTGGGTCTGGGAACAAATCCATACAGTTAATTCTATCTGAAATATCACTCCAAAAACTCACTCGTAGGGTTTGTGCATTCCTTTAAACAAGCAGGTGTTTCTAGGGTAAACTTTTTTATTCCTAGTGAAGAAGATCTCACATAAAATCTTGCTCTTCTAGATACTCTAAAGCCATTTTGCATTTGGTGTGTCTTATTCTAGGGGTCTAACTGGCAGAAGAAGGAATGAACTACTATCTTAGAAACACTAACAAAACTCGAAATATGATGGAAAACAAGTATTGATATTATATCAGGAGAATATGAAGAGTAAGTATGAAATAAAAGAGATTATCTGGACTGTTTCTGGGAACTTTCATTCCCCATATAACACATAGGAAATGCTGAAGTAACCCTAGTCTGACAAAGCTAAAGTAAACCAGAGTTTTGTTACTTTAGGGATGAAGGTCTGCATCATTAAACCAGCTCAGCTTAGAGCCACTGCAGAGCCTACTAGTGAGAACATGGATGTTAGGGGCAAGAGACTGAACATCAGCTGTTTAAGATCTGAGAGCCTTTGATATTGGATATATTTTTGTATTTAGAACCTCCTGAATTTCGAGGACCTGCAGATTCTGCACCTGATTATCTTCTTGAATACTGTCTGACAGATTCCCATGTGCAACCATGAAGCAAGAGGCCAACTGTGGCTAGGCATATTTTACTCCTTCTTTCTACCTATGCTTTCCCTGATGCTTGTCCCAGCTGTGCTTTTGCAATTCTTCACAACTCTCCCTTCTCCACATCACATATTTATTTTCTCTCTAATGCCAGAATGTGGGACTATCATAGGATCCTTCGAGACATTCTGATGCAAACACAAATAATAGGGATTAGAAAATAATAATCTTTGTAGAAAACCTTTCCTAATGGGAAATGGAATATTGAATAGATGAGTCCGGTCTTCTGTGTCTCCGGCACAATAATTTAATGCATGTTGGATGTTGTTTTGGAGACCCCCCACAGGAGATATGAGTGGTTAGGATTGTTCGTCTTAAAACATAACCTTGTCCTATCTTCCTTAACATGTTCAGTGTTCCTACTCAAATGACACATATGAATAAGATGAACATGAACTTACTTCATGGTCTTACTCCAATAAACACTGAGAGAGACACAAAGTTGGGACCTGTACTTACTATGTCTAAGCTGGAGATATGTGAGGTATAAATAAAAAAAAAACCTAGACCTTATAGATTCAACAATATGGATATGAAATTTAAAAATCATAGGGATAAAGTATTAATAAATTTACTCTTATGGTGACTTAACTCTAACATCGCACTCACCCACATGCCAATGTCCACAGAAACAACTTTTTTTCACACAGACTTTTGAAAAAAAGCTTTATTATTGATAAATTTCCCTGTTATTAGATAAAAGACACAAGAAAAAATATCTAAACTTTACCAATAGTTTAGTAGACCCTGCAGTTCTTTTGTACTCAGTATCAGATTCGAAGGATTATTCTTGAAAAAAATGCCCAATCATTGAGGGAAAAGTTGACTCTTCTTTCCTCATATCATTCCTTTATCTTGATTCTAAAGCTCTTTGATGACAAAGACTATATTATTAAGCATTGCAATGCTTTAGAGAATTTAGACAGGATGATTTCAGCTTTTTCTCTTTTAGAGTCAGTTATTACAAATGTTAATTCATGTCATTTTGAGAAATAGCATTAATGATAAAAATATATTGAAGAGGGGAGGTAATAATTTTTTATCAAATATGGAATCCAGAAGATGATCAAAGAAGAATGTCTCAGTGATGACAGAGCCTCTGATAGGGGGACAGATTATCAAGGGTCAGATTTTTAGTTAAATTGATGATGCAATGCTAAGACAAGGTGCCTTGTGACCCTTCCCTAATTCTTTAATATGTTTCACTCTCTCTCCTGTGTGTGTATGTGTGTGTGTGTGTGTGTGTGTGTGTGTGTGTGTGTGTGTGTGTGTGCGAGCATAAGAAAGACAAAGAAGAGAGAAAGGAGGAAGAGGAAGAAGAGGAGGTGATATAGCTTTCATGCCAACTTGAGAGACTGGAACAGTATAAACAGTAATTGAAAGGGTGATATAACCAAACCACAACAGAAATCATGACTGAAACTAAGGGTAATGTATGAGAGTCCAACTATCTTGGAATGTTTAAGAAGCACAATAAATATTCAGATTAGAGTTATAATGGTCTATGTGAGAAGATATAACATGACCTAGACACCTGTAGAGGGAGAAGGAAGGTGTGGAGTTGAGGATCTTACTTTCAAACCAGCAGGGGCCTAGCCACAGAACGTTCTTATTTGTATCCAGAAAATATATGCCAGTACCAGTCATTCTGCTGACTCAACACTGAAGAGTTCTTTGTGCATGATATATAATCACAAACATTTGAAGGTCACCAGGCTGTTGAGGCAAGAGGCACACAAGTAAAAAAAAAAATCAAAGAGTATTATGTGCCAACATATATATAGTAAAAATAGAAATAGTGCTTAGGATGCTGTTAACCTGGATAATGTAGGTATGTGGCAGAGATACACTGAAAGTTCTATATAATAAAAGAAGAAAAAGAAAATAACTTTGGGGCAGTAAGGTGTTAAATGATGACAGAATAATAAATTGAGAAAATATGCTTGAGCAAATTTGGAACTCATCGCAAAGTTAAGGCTACATGCACCTATATGTCAAATGCATACTAAAAAAATGTTATCAAATTATAAAGTCATTAATCTGAATTTTGTACATTCAAGAAATAGCATATCTAGCTACTGCCATGGAAGCAAGATAATCATGCTTCTCATTCCTAGTCTCCTAAGGGCATGTGAGAAATTCAAGCTATTTTGGTACCAGGAACTGGAAGCAGACAAGCAAGAGATTGCCAAGTGTAGTAATTGGAATTTTCTTAATGACAAGATAATAGATGCCCCAAATTGTTTGTTGCTTGGCATACAACTGCATGCAGGCCAAATAACAACTCACGGCCTGCTGCCAAATTACTACATGAGACCAGACTGATTTGTTCTCTGTCTCAACCACAAGACTTTTTCATTTCCTCCTTTTGACAGATATTTAATAAAAACTTGAGTATACAAATGCATCTTTATAAACTAATGTAATAACAGAAAATTCTGGAGATTTTATACAGAACAAAAGAAGCTAATACAATGAAGTGTTGAAAACATATCTTATTGGTAATGGATAATCAAGAACATTCCATATCTACTCAGTTTTTTCAATAAATCTTTGTGGCAATGTATTGGATTCACTGCTGTTAAATTCCCCATCTTATAATCAGATTTAATTATTCCTGCATACATTCATCTGTGTAAATACTGACTACTTGTTTTAAATTTTTGGATTGATTAGCTGCATCGTTTTCTGAAATATTTTTATATGACATTTTAGTTTGGATCTTTATTGAAATAAAAGTATCCTGAAAACATTCCAAAGATCAAAAATAACTGTCATCTGTCTGACCTATTTTACTATAAGCATTATAATTTAATATATGTTTATCTTGGAACGCAGCTAAGTCTCATAATTCTTGCTAGTTTATTTGTTAACTACTACCACCAATACCAGGTGTTGCTGGAAAGGTTTAGAACTTTGAAATATTGACCCTTTTGATATTTCCTGCATATTTCAAGGACAACAGATAAGAAATTGTATAGGAACGTCTGATGGCATTCTCCTTTTTCATTTCTGTAAGTAGAACACACACACATACACACACACACACACACACACACACACACACACACACACACACACACACACTCACAGGCAAGCAGGCACACAGGCACTCATGCACACAGGCATGCCTAAACGCACGCACGCATTCATTTGATATATTTTAGGTCTTTCCATTGGGGCAGTATCATACTGCTGCATGGTTTTAGTGAAGACTCTAGGGTAGTGGTTCTCAACCTTATGCTGCAACACTTTAATATGGTTTTTCCATATTGTGGTGACTCTAGTGATTAAATTATTTTTATTATTACTTTATAACAGTGATTTTGTTGCTGTCATAAATCATAATGTAACTATCTAATATGCAAAATATGTGATATCCTATCCTCTTGTGTCCTGACCCACAGGTTGAGAACCACCATTCTTGAGTTGGCTGCTGGAGCTAGATATTAACTATGCAACTCCTTCCTGATATATGCAAGGCATGTTTTAATATTTGGAATGGAAGCCCAATGTTTATATTCAGAAATGATGCAAAAATGGCTGAAAAGACATCATGCTCAGCTTCATTAATGTTGGTGTGGGCATTCCTATTGACAAGGTTCAAACCAATCATTTTTATGCTTCATTTCAGCAGAGGCTGAAGTTTGTGTCTCAGCTAACCAGATCTCCTCCACCTACAGTTATCTCTATGGGTAGTTATTAACTCAATATATTTTTATCAACTCAGATAAAAATAAAGATGAATAATGAAACAAAATTAGGTTGTGAATGAGCCACTAGTTTTGAGGGAAAATTCACTAATTCATTCAGCCAAACATGAGTCAACTCAAAACAGAAGTATTACTTCTAAGGTCAGGCAAACAGAAAATAGAGGAAATGCAGAAAACTGAGACAAAGTGTGGCATAGATAAAAGGGTTTAAAATTCACATGAATCCATATTTTTTTAACATATAGAAGAAAAGCATTTAATAGATTAGGAAATCTAAATTTTTCTGTAATGTTAATATTACTGACATGAATATAAGGGTTGTATAACAGGATAATAAGCTCATTGAAAAAGAGAGGAAAAAATATTCATATGGTTTAGTAAGGTGCTATGTCACCTCTCCCTGAACGCTCAGATTTTGTTTAGACAACCCCCTCTCCTGATATTCATTTCTAGCCATGGTGGTTAGTTTCAGTGGCTAACAACCTGAATGCAGCCAATAGCTGAAAGATAACACCTTTAGATTTAAATATCAGAGGATGGTGTTTCACTTGACATTATAAGTATTAATTGTATCATTTGCCAATTTGCCTAGCAAATATTGCATATCTACTTAAAAATAATGCAAAAATATTACTAACCCTCTAAGAAGGACAGGGTGAGGAAGGCTGTACTTGATTGGTTTTGTTTCGACCTTAGAATTCAGTTATAATAATAAACATACCCCATGTACTCCACAATTTTGTGAGTTAATTAATCAGTATATTTTTCTATCTAGTTTTTTAAATTAAATTTCTAGTAGATAAAATCAGAAGATTTTTGACTTAATATTTTGAAGCAAGATAAAGAATGTTTTAACGAAGTTCTCAAATTGAAGCCAGACAATAAAATTTAAATCTGTGATACTATTTCTGGGTATTGTATCAGAGTGACAAAAATTTTCAAATTCTAACTATTTTCTGTTTAAGATAAAAATATTAATCCATATTTATGTCATAAAACTTTAAGAAGTTTAAAAAAGCACATGGTATTCTTTGGGATCCTTAAGTGGCTTAAAACCAAAGATAGTACCCAGTTCTATATGTTGTATACTTACTAACATACTTATAGTATTTAATTTATAAATTGAGTATAGTGAGAGGTAAACAATAATTCCTAATAATATCACAAAATAATAACAGCATGCTTTAATAAACATGCTTTAAAATGTAAATATTAACTTGTTTCTAGAATTTTCCCTACTTATTATCTTCAAGTTACAGCTTATTGTAAGTTATGAAAACCATGATAAGCAGTTGCTCTAAAAGCAAGCTGCCTTCCATCTGTGATAGACTACATTGAGTTAGAGTTTAGAGTAACAATAATATACATGTGAGCTAATCAGGTTTCAGACTATCTATTGTTGAGAAATGTACTTTTAACATAAATGCCTACCTGTCTTCATAATTGAATGCTACATATTTTATTTAGCATATTTTATGTCGCTTGCACTTCTGGTTTACTTGGGTAAATATATCCTTCTGTGGTCTTTGATGTAGTTAAGGATTAGATAGTTATAGGTATAGTTTTTTTTTAGTCATTTGAAAGGTATATTGGATATGAAGCTTTAGATTCATAAAGATAAGGTAAATGATAAGAATATTTTCTTTAATTTTGCTAAATACAAGTAGACTAGATATTGTAACTGTAATTCCTGCTTGATAGCTATTTTGTCATATGTAATTTTGCTGTGTTAAAATGGAAACCTTCCTTTTTGATTAGACAGAAAGGGGGAGGTGATGTGGAAATGCCTTTCTGTATGCTGTGAATATCAATCTTAAATAAAGGAGCTGTTTTGGCCTATGAAAGGAACCATAGAAAAAGTAGGAAGAGAAATCAGAACATAGGTAGGAGAAGCAGGGCAGAGTCAGGCAGACCGAGCTGAAGCCGCCCAAGGAGCAACATGTAAGGAATACAGGTGAGCCATGGCCCGCATGGCAGACAAATTATTAGAAATGGGTTAATTTAAGATGTAAGAGCTACCTAGCAATGTGCATGAGCCATAGGCCAAACAGCATAAAGTTAATATAAGCATCTGAGTCATTTCTGGGGGCCTGAGCAGCAGCAGTGGGTGGCTGGTATGCATGTCTGTGGGTCTGGGACTCTGGTCACCCTGGACCAAGAAACCCCACTGCGACAAAGGAGTTTCCTAAATTAAGGAGAGACCCACTTATGGAAGCCTAAGATACCAAAAAATCAAAGTCCTTTCCCTGGCTTGGGGGAGGGTCTTGGAAAAAAGTATTTAAGCCCCCCCTCTTATAATTTAATTGAACTTGCTTGATTCAATCTGTCCCCAGAAACTGTATTCTGTACTATTTTGTTCCTCTTTCACAAGGGGAAAAGCAGGACCCCGAGCATAGAGACAACCTCAATTCGTGACCCCAAAATACATGTATCCTCAACTGTGGAGAATATTATATATTTAATAAAACCAGTCTGGAATATCAGGGAATATATCCACCCACAGTCAAGTCCGGAGGACCAGAGAGTGTTAACTCACACCTTTAATCGCAGCACAAGAAAAGACCAGAAGTGGTGGGTGACCTACGCCTTTAGTCCCATAACTCCAGAGATAGAGATCTTTCTCTGTTTCTGTGAGTTCAAGGCCTAGCTCACACCTTCCTCACACCTTCAATCTTAACTCTAGAATATGATGCGGATTTGAACCCCGAAGTGAAAAAAACTGGCTAAAGAAGGTATTTAAGGCAGGCGTAGGAAGACATAGAATTATTCTGTAGGAGCAACAAGGAGCAAGCCTGAGGAAGCTGGAAAATAGCTTGGCTGGGTTAGATTTGACTACGGTCTCTTTCCTCTCTCTGATATTCCAGTTTTTTCCCTATATCTGGCTCTGATTTTTCATTTAATAACAATTAGAATTCGTGTTACACCCAACAGATACATAATTTCAAATTTTCCTAGGAGAATGATTGATTACAGCTGTGTATTGGGTTTAATTATCATTGCTTGTGCGAAGCCTGGCAAAGCATACTGGGAGGATGCTGCTAAATCTCTTGTACAGAATCCCTTGACCACTTCAGTGACTATTGAATTGCATTGTTGATGTTTTTCTGCTCAAGAATTACTGAACATGTAATGCATATTATTGAGCTAACTGACAAGTGCACCATTCTTTCTACTTAATACTTTAATTATATATAATATTGGTATCTCTAACCCTTTAAAATGTTTTCAAATTCAGCTAGAAACAGTTGCAGAGCTTTTCATTAAAAAATTCACTCCAACTTTGGTACAAAGTGAGGAGTTCTCTAGACTACCATCTGGAGTTCTAATTATAGGTCACTGGTCCAGGTTTTTATTTGGCATTCAAGTGCTGATACCAAAACATTTTATGTACTGTTCACTGGCCTATGGGATGAGTAGCTGGGTACCTGTCTGAGTTCAGTGATCCAAAACATAAACAACTCCAAATTGATCAGAATATAAAATAGATATTACAAAAGGCTGAAAAGGGTAGGAGGAGGTGACGGACTAGAAGAACACTGTGTAATGTATACCAAAGCAGAGAATGATAGTCATTCTTCTGGCCTATAGATCATAATATATTATATATTTATTATTACAGGAACAGTACAATTTGAAGACTCCAATCACAATATAAAAAGAGCGATAGAAACAAATAACCTTGAAACCATTTATACATTATACATATTATACTATGCTGTATAGATAAGTAAAATTACCATGGGTTAATAAAATTGTAACATTAAAGGGAAGTGAAATTTAAATACTATGTTTTGGTCATTACCTATTGCACACACATTGACAAATTATAGTGTATGCCATAAATTTATACAGTAAACTAAGTGGTAAGTTTACTCATTTATTTATATTTGACACAGTATTTCAGATAAAAAAGTCAAGGTTGGCCTTGAGTTCACAGTAATTATATTCCTCAGTCTTCCAAGTACTGAGATAAATTACAGGAATGAGCTTGATTTATATATTTAGAAGATAATGCAACAAAACAAAGCAGAACAAAGCAAGTAATACCAGAGTATATTATACCCTTGTAGAAAAATGTCTTTATATAACTTGTTACTTTGCATAATGAATAGGAATTTTAAAAAAAGAAGAAAAAGAAAACACAATTGAATCCATGCTTTTCAGTATTAGTGTTTTTTTTAAAAAAACAATATTATTTTATTGTATCTGTACATTTTCCTCTAATAGCATTTTGATTATTTGTAAAAATGTTTTTATAAGTTACTTAAAATAACTTGAAATTAGAGACAAAAGAAATATTTTTGTTGGAATAGACTGGCAAGTTTAACTTTTAGAGCTGAGATCTCAGCTCCCTCACTGTAAGCTGTGTAATAATAAACAGATTTCAAAGAAAGTATTTCCTTTGTTAACTCTTTGGAAAAAAATAAACAAGAATCAATGCAATCTCATCAACAGAGCAAAATAAATCCTGCTAAATGTATAATATGAATTCTGATGTATAAAATTGCAAATGAAGTATTCTTTTCCTTAGGGTTCTTACTTAAAAAGACTTCTAGCTACTGTTTATTTAGTATCAATCTTGTCTCTTGAATAAAAAATGTACTGACATATTTCTTTATGTGCGTACTGAGATGAGGGTCATATGCCACATCATGTGTATGGAGCATTTTTGTGGAGTTGGCTTCTTCCTTTCAATTATGTGTGGATTTTGAAGTCAAACTCTGGCCATCAAGATTGAGAAGCAAGCTCTTCCAGATGAGGCATTTCCAAGTGCCAACTATTTACTTTTGATTAAAGCAGTTATTACTTAATTTATTTTTAATACCAATGACTTTATTGGAAAGAGTCTAACTCGCAGTTTAAATGCATTCATTTCACCCTAAGGCATAGTGGAGATGCTGATGTAAGATACGGCTCTGCAGGCTGTCAACACTCTGAGTCCAAGTCCCATTCTTAACATAGTCTTTAAATTTCCTTTGTCTATTAAAGTCAATAGTGGTCTCATTGTATTTCCATGTCAAAAAATTTCCCTGTCACTTGACACTCTGTTCATTGAACATTGAAAAATTAACCAGTTACTTAAAGAATAACCCGATCTTCATTCCCATCTGACCTGAGAACTACAAGGAAAAATATTCAGTTTCCCCCAGCACTCTCCAGCACTGTGTTGTGTTACATTGGAAGGGGTGAGCATGCTTTGTCACCTTTCATAATGTCACCTTCCATACCCTCAGCACAATCACTAGCTGCCATTATGATTAGTGATATCTATGCTTCATAATATATTGCATCTAATTTTTCAATTAACTTCTTAGATTAGCAGACAAAGTAATCGGTTTTATCCTGATATCTTCATGCATATATGTATTCTAATGTTTGGGCAGAGATGAGTGCACAGTAGAGGTTGGCAACAGAGAACAAAGTATATTTCATTTTGAAATGAGATAAGCTTACATTCAAAGAGGCTTTCAGTGCAAGATATGAATATATACTATATCTCTTTTGAGACTATTGAGGGACATGAAACCTATCACATGGGGCAGAGCACTGGGTTAGCATCTGTGGGGCTCTAAATTTAATGACAGCACAAAAGATTAAAGAACACCTCGTAATATTAAACTTTATATAAATTTGTATGCAAATGCATTAGCTTATACTATTCCATTCAATAATAGATTTGGAAAAGCAAAATGACATAAACAATTTGTTACATGCCTTGTAGAAAGGTCTTTTGATATCCTTCATGATTTATTTCTTTAGAACCAAACTTTTCCTTAGATGAAAGACTTTCAATGTTTTCTTAAGTAACCTGAAACTCCAGTTTCTGCCATTGTACATAGGGAGATACACTAACTTACACTGTTTAGACTATGTGACAGAAGCTACAGATACAGATCTTTAAGGTCAGTGCTTAGAAGGGCGCTGCTCCAGGACAAGGACAGGAATTCAGAGACCAGACCCATGTTGGATAGCTCTTAAACATTCGTAAATCTAAGGATTCTACACCCTTTTCTGGCACAAGACTATATGAGTGCACACACACACACACATACATGCACGCACACAGACACATGTGTACACACTTGCACAGACACACATACACACAAACACACAAAATACACACATCTAATACAATAAAAGTAATTTTAAAGAGTACTTAAATCTCTCTTAAAGAAAGTTTATGAATTCAATGGTATAATTCAACAGATGGGCTTAAGAAAGTTAAGAAAATGTGTGTGGGGATATTTTGTAATATAATAAAGACATTTCGGAGATATCAGAGGGGGTGGATCTGTAGTGATTTCTCAGACTGACTGATAGCGTTTTCTGTGTAACAGTCCAGGCTGTCCTGGAACTTACTTTGAAGACCAGGCTGACTTTGAACTCAAAGATTCTCTTGCCTCTGTTTCCCAAGTGCTGGGACTAACAGTGTGAGCTATGGCTTCTTCTGCCTTCTTCTGACCTTCTATCTTTCTACACCTGCCTTAAGTACTCTGTTTGCTCAGTTAAGGCGTGGCACCACCACTGCCTGCCTGGGAGCCTGGAACTCCTTCTGTAAACTAAAATGATCTTGAACTCAAATTGAATTAAGGGTATAAGTCACCTGTGAGTTACCACTGTCTGATCCTCCTAGACTGAATATGGGTAGATCCCTCTGATATCTCCGAATATTTTTATTATATTACAACATATCCCCACAAATATGCTTGTGATGACTCCCTGAAATGAATATGTTTACGTATACACATTGTAATGTTTTCAGTTTGAACTTGGAAACAACCTAGCCTTGCTTGCACAATCACTGTACAGTCACCCTCAAAATAAATTAATAACTTAGCTACTATAAGTGCTTAAATGTCTAAAGCTAGCTGGGAGCTGGAGAATCATTTCCCACACATGAAACACTTTACTCATTAATGAAGAATATTTGATTCATTGCACAGCATAGCCCTATTGGCATTTTGTGTTAGACAAATAAACTAAGGCTGAATTTGATGGAAAGAGGGCTACATCTGGAGATGCTACTTGTGATCAAGTGTGACTGGTGCCATAAGACACAATAATTTGTAACCTAGGTAAGAATTAAGAACCTGGGCTATTAATTCTGAGACATGACAGGACTTGGATTGCATGTTACTTGGAAATATGGCTGAGAAAATTGATGAGAAAGTATGATTTAAACATCAATTGCTCCTTTGTACATTTCATCTGATACACTACTTAAAAAAAAAAAAAAAAGGCTAGTCAGTGTTTGGAATTATACGCCATTCCTTTAACTTGCATAAAACACATTCTTCTGTCTTCAGTCTATGTACTGCTTTCAATTTATTAATTTAACACTTACATATTGTTTTCACTATAGACAGAGCTTTATGTTGAGGCTCTACTATATATTAAATATATTCTGGGAGTTTTCTTGTTCAGTGCAGGTATTGGAGTTGCTAAAATTATGTTTCCATTTCGAAAAGTGGCAATCATTTCACTGCTGTGTCATTATCTAGGATATGCTGCTGGTTGCCAGATAAACTGGAAGTTGGTTCACATGCTAACATTTACTAACATCTCTAATGCCATAAGATTTGTGTTGTTATGGAAATCATGCATGTGATGATTGCATCTTCTGAAAATTTTGACTTTCCTCCCTCTCTTCCATATTTTGAAATTAACTTGGATATACCAGTCTTTTAGAATGTATAAATTTCCTTAATAAAAAAATTTCACTCTTTCACCTGTAAATTCGAAGCAATTGCTGTGGGTCAATAATGCTCATAAGTAGAGGGTTCTGATTTCCTGTTATGACTTGGAATGATTTGCAATGCTTTGCATATATCAAAATTTATAACTCTCATCTTGTATTATAGTTTAAAATCATTCTAATAGAAGCAGGGCATTATGCTGAAATTTGATCTCTTAAGCATTAGCAAAGATTAGAAGATTCTTATGTTTCATTATTTTTGAAATAAAACATTTACCAGCAGTTCTGGATGGCTCCACCATTGTTATGTCTCATTTGACTTGAATTATATTTATATAAGAAGCATATGTAGTAATTTGACTTTAAATATTCCAGGATATAATTATAGCCCTAATACTTCTAATTTTTATAATATAGAATGTACATTGATTTGAACTCTTAGCATAATAAACTTAATGCTTACCTGAAAAGTCTTTGATTCATTTTTATTTAAATCCTTGAAAATAAGTTTATTTCTGTGACTTTAAGTAATAGGATTATATCATTTATCTAAGAATAGATAAAAATTCTCTCTACTTACACTTTTTCTGTATCTAGGTGCAAATAGATTTATAAAATATCTAAGAAATTTCTAGATGATGTAGTTAATAGCCCATGGATATGAGAGTACATCATATTAGTTTTGCCTTCCCAATCATATCTTGTTATAGGGCCTTATTGAGGGTGAAAAACATCCATTTCTATCATTGTCTTGGGGCTGCATTCAAACTTTACTCGGAGTTAGATGACACTATTAATCTTAATATTACAACCTTAGTTATCTTTCAGAAATATTGTTAGATTGAAAACTTAGCTTGGTAATAGAAAACATACCTTATGTAATGGATTCTCAATAGCACAAACCTTCAGTTTTCTATGGAATAAACTATGTAATAAAATTAATGTTCTTTTGTTCAAAATTTAATGAGTCTTCATGAAGCCCAGTCTTCTTTGCTGCACTGTCATGCAACTTACAACATAGGAAAGTCTGGGTTTGTATTGTGAATATCTTGTGAATATCTTGTATCTTGTAGTTATGTTGGGAGGGAGGAACACAGTATATTATGGGGGTAGGATATATAGTTCTATCAACCTTTGCTGACAGTCATTAACAGCTTTGTGGGGATGCAGGTACGATCATGCCTCTCTGCTCTAGCCCCTTTGCTCTAGCAAACCCTTGAAGAAATTTCTGTTGTTCAAAGAGTTAATGAAATTCTCAGATCCTGTAGCCACTTAGTTCTTACTACATGTGATTTTTAATTTAAGTGCAACTTCTTCCAGATCAAAAGGATCCAAAGAAAAGCGTGTGGACTTGAATACCCAGATTAAAATAGAAAAATGTTGAAATTAACAAAGTGTAAATTGCTGTGGGTAAATATAAGCATTTACATTTACTCCCATGTATAATGGAATATTTTTTTATCTTGAAATGACTTTATAATATAAGAAATAGAAAACTGACTAGAGCCAGTCTTGACCATCAGTATGTAAGAAATGTCATTCTTAAAGAATATGGTATTATATGCATTGAACATCTGTCTCATCTGATGAAAATGCACATATGTAGGAAGTACATGAGTGCTATTTATTTTTTGTTAAATAAGGAACTACTTGAATGAAGCTGTAGTATTAGATTATTTCTTTGTGTGTTCTATTTTTTTAACCAAAAATTTTTTGCCCATTATCAGAAATATTGGGGAAAGAAAAATAAACCTCATATTGATGTTATAGTCTGTTACTTTAATACTTTAGGAGACTGATTTAGAGAACAAGTTGGGACACTATATATAATACCTTGACTTGTTTCAAACTGTGTGGAAAATCAGTATTTTATGACTTCAGTTTATCACAAATAAAAAACATACCTCTTTCATCTCACAGGTACCATTCATAACTTTTGAGTAAATGATTTTATCAGGCAGCAAAAGCAACATGTCAAAAACATTCTACTGAAATATAAAATATATGTTCTATAAGATATTATTTTTCTATGTTATGATAGTGTTCAATAGAATATTTCTAGTTTAATTTAAGAAATGTTAATTTTTCTTAGTTACTAGCTGTTTCTAATATCTGTATTTAGGTAGCAGTGATTATGCTGTTTCTCTAATGTCTGTCTTTAGGTGGCAGTGATTATTCATCATTGCACTAATAATGGAATTAAAGTTGCTGGATGATTATACATGGAAAATGAATATATAACATGAACTCCAGCAGAGAGGGTCATCTAGTTTTGTGAAATTAAATGTTTATGTTGTTTAAAAGCTGTTGTGAATAAGAAAAAAAGTAAACACTTTGTCAGTATTCTATAGTTTAACATTATCCATTCTTCGTTATTAATTTCAGGTTTAAAGAATTCTAATGGAAACCATTTATATTTTCTTAGTATACTAAAAACAAAGTAATTGGTTTACTGTACATTCTTCATATCTGTCCCAGGAAATCATACATGGCTAAGCATTAGTACAGAGAAAAGCCATTTTGGTTTTGGTAGCATTAATATTTATAATGAATTAGACAAAAATAGACAATATCTACCTTTTATAAAATCCATACTTTTGTCTATCATTATAATGAGTCTGTATTATAATCCTAGTACTTACTACTCATGCACTATTTTCAGATAAGCACCAATTTCATTGTTTCAACAGAAGCCATTGATTATGAAGGATAACTTAATGCATAATTTTTCAAAGGAATTTCTTCATGATTCAAGAGTCAAAATTATGAGACTTGAAAATACAATTTCTAAAAATTAATAAAAACAAATTTGAGTTTATGATCTTATGCTAGGATTATGAGTAGCTCATCTTTTTTTCGGGTGTGCTTTAATATATAAGTTACAAGGCTGTAATATTAAGTGGATTAATGTATTTGTTTACAAATATCAACTCTACCAGGTTCTGTCAGGTCTGTGATGCCTATTTCTAGTGATTTAACACTTGTAAAATTAGACTCTCAATATTGTAAGTCTTCACAATTGCTGGCTGTGCTTCAGAAACTAAGATGGTACTTGTTAGTACATGACCGTGAGACAACGTTAAAATCACCTACTTGAAAATGTGAAGAGTAGGCATGCAGAACTGGGAAGAAAATTCCAAGGACAGAGTTTTGTTTTGGTAGCTTTTACTTAATAAGTAAAACCGAAAAAGAGGATATAATTGCATTGATTGAAGATAAAAAGTCATTTCAGAACAATAATCAACAGTATAATGATGGCATGCATTTATGGGCTTTTTAAAAACTATTTTGTAGATTTACTTATTTTCACTTCTTAAATATGGGTATTTTGTCTGTATGCATGTCTGTATACCACATTCATATTTAGTACTTTCAGAGGCCACCTTCATGTTTGGTGCCTTCAGAGGCCAGAAGGTGGCATTGGATTTACTGTAATTGGAATTAACGACAATAGTGAGCTGCCATGTGAGTACTAGGCATCAAATTCTGGGAATCTAGAAGAGAAAACCCAGAGTCACCACTCCATCTCCATACCTCTGTTTTGATGGGAGATTTGATAGTCTTTTAAGGAGTTTTATCCCATCTTGTTAAGTTTTAATATGAGAGGCTGTGCTTAGAGCAAGGTGACCACTGGTTTTTGTAGTTTACCTGTTTGAAAGTCAATTAAGTAAGGGAAACATTGGCCAAATGTATCTATCTAAAATTTTAATTATATTTTGAATATTTTATAATTACTTATCCAGATGTTGAAGTTGGGATTACTTATGAATGGTTTATGATAAAGGAAGCACAATTAAGGTTTTATTTGAATATGTGTTTCTTCTTCATATCTTAATTTCTATCTTTCTACAGTTAATAGCTAATAACAGGCATTGTGTATTTCGGATAACACTCTTTATTATAAGTACATTGTTAGGGCAGGATGGAACTAGCTCAGTGCTTAAGGCAGTTTGGACTTGTCATACAGTTTTACTTCATATAAACCAGCTTTAGGTATCATTCTATCCAGAGCCAGTCCACGGGGACTCATTGTAAAAGGTCAGCTGAATTACTTATAAGTAAGTTGGCTCTAGAAGCATCTCTCTACTTGGCATAACTAAATCTTCAGGTTCCCATTTGTTTTAGGAATATGACTTATTCTTCAGAGAGGATAATAGACTTTAAAAACACACTTACTCTATAATTTTTGTCAGTTCACTGTATTATTTGTTGTTAACTGCAAAGTTAATTTATGCTATTATTAACATCAAAGGGAAATGCTGTCTGATTTATTGAAAGGATAACAGCTTTTCATCATAAAAGTGAATTTCTAGAACTTCAAAAAATCACAATTTTGATTCTCATTGTGGAGATTTAGATTCAGACCTTGTGATGAAGTTTTTTCATCAGAAGACTCTAATAAATGCATATAAGAAATTATGTGGAACCTTATAACAGGGTAGTAAAGAGTTTAGAATTTTCTTCACAACTCTTCTAGAAGTCATTTTAATTTATATGACATTTCTTCTCAGCAGCATCAGGGATCCCTTGTGGCCTGTAGGTCTACTATTTGTGGTTTTCTTCTTTTTCTTTTTCTCTCTTTGGGGCTTAGGGTATGGGAGGATTTCACTATGTAGCTCTGTCAGAACCAGGACTTAATGTATAACCATACAGGCACAGAACTCAAAGAGATCTGCTTGCCTCTGCCTCCAGAATGATTAAATTCTTTGCAGAAACACCATGCTTGTGCTTTCTTGGGGAGTGTGATGTCTTCCAATGGAACCTTTTTAATAACTTCCTCCTTTTGCAATATGAAATTGGAGTCATTGATTGGCATGTTTAGTGCCTGTATAGTAATGGAGTCTGGTGTGGTATAGGAGTGTACACTTCTGATAATGCAATCTTTCTTTCTTGGAATATTATTTAGTCATAGGTATACATGTTTGAAGATAATAGACTCTCTCTGAAAAAAATGATCTTCTTAAATAGAAAGGGTGTCTTCTTCATCATTTTATATGTTTATTCATTTTTGGATCTTTGTTCATTCAGTATTTTAAAATTTGACTCCAGTTTTACATTAGAGATATAACAAGAAGTAAAAACAACAGAAGAGCTGTCTTTGGGAAGCACCTATTCTAGTAGAAGGAGACATGGAACAGAAAGAAAGATAACAGGAATGGAGAAAGAGCTGTACAGGTAAAGCACTTGCTCTGAAAGTTTAAACTCCAAGACTTACATGAATCCATATATAGCAATAAGCACCTTTGATTTCAATACTCATTCAACAATATGGAAGGCAGACACTCAAGAATCCTTGGGAATTCTTGGAGCATCTAGCTAGATACACATAACTTGTTAACCTGGCATACACAGGGAAAACAATAAGACATTGGCTTAGAACAAGATGAAAGGCAAGGAACAACAGCATACATTGACCTCTTTTACACATGTTTCATCATACAGGTAAATGTACACTCACATCCACAAACATACATGTTCATGGACATGTCACACAAACAAAAGGCTAAAAAAATAGACAAATATAGGTATGTAGTGTATTGTAAGGCAATCAATACTGAAGGAAAACAGGAAAGGAGAATGATGTGCTGTGGTAAGGGACCACGCCTTGGTTGCCTGGTCTCGATAGGAAAATGTCCTTCTGAAAATATGGCATTAGAACAAGGATGAGGAGTAAATGCCATATGATTCAAGATACTCTGTGGAATGCAAGGTCTATCAAGTGGGTATGATCACATGTCAGAGAAAGTCTGAAATTAGGCTTTTCACTGTGGGCTATTTATGCTTTCATGATTTCTCATTATATAAAAAGAGAGAGCATGCCATGAATACGTTTATATTTCCACAGTCCTAGTAAAAAATTTCTATCCAATGCCTATTTTTTTCTAAAATGCAAATATAGGGACTTGGTGTGTTCTAAGAATTTTAAGTCATTAAAATTTCAATCTCAGAATTTCAAGATGGCACCAAGAGTGCCTGGAAATTTAGCTCAGTAATAGAGTAGCTTTTCCTAGACTAAAGCAAAACAGGGTAGACTTAAGCAGAGCAAAATATAGTAGAGTAAGAAAGAAAAGAGCAGAGCAGGGTAGAGTAGAGTTGATCAGGGTGTTTGCCTAGAAAGTACAAAACCTTGGGTTCAATACTCAGCACTGAAAATGAAAAGGAAGAAAGAAAGGTAGGGAGAGAGGGAGGGAGGGATGCAGGGAGGGAGGGAGGGATGCAGGGAGGGAGGGATGCAGGGAGGGAGGGATGCAGGGAGGGAGGGAGGGAGGGATGCATGGAGGGAGGGAGGGATGCAGGGAGGGAGGGGTGGGAGTGAGGGATGAAAGAAGGGATGAGGAAAGAAGGAAGGGAGGAAAAATGAATGACAGAATTAATACAGTGATAATGAACAATCTGTTTCTCCATTATTAGTTAACTTATACATTATCTTAATTTCTACAAGAACCTCTAATATCTAAATATTAATTTAAAGTCCCACTCAACATGCACATGTTCCAGTTTTTGCAATCTATGAAAAATGTATCAGTATTCATGGCCAAAACAGCGATGAATAACTAAAAATGATGAATGATTTATTTATCATTCCCATTGAGGCTAATTTCAGAAATTTACTATAGAAGTAGCTAACTAAAACAATCAGCATAATCCCAACTGTAAGAGATGAGTGGCAGAGCATGTAAACTTTTATAAAATGTTGACAAAGTCTTCAAATGATAGAATAGAGTGTTCTGTATTGTGGAATATTACTTTAATTGGGCAAAGATGTACTACATTTATTTATGAAGCATTATGTAAAGATGTATTGCATTTATTTTATCTTTCCTGTCTAAGGTTCCTGATTGGTCTAATAAAAAGCCATAGTACCAATAGCTAGGCAGAGGTGGGATAGGCAGGCTGACAGAATAAGAATGAGGGGAAATGGAGGCTTGGAGGAGAATGGGAATGAGGGAGAAAGAGGTAGAGCTGCTAGGAGCCAGTCAGCCAGCTTTCAACCAGCTGAACATGGTGTAGGGCATATAAAATGAAAGGTAAAAATCCCTGAGGCAAAATGTAGATGAAGAAAAATAGGTTATTTAGATTGTAAGAGTTAGTGGGCCAAGCACAGGATTGGGCCTGGCACTTATGACTAATAGTAAATCTTCATGTCATGATTTGGGAGCTGGTGGTGGCCCAGAAGTAAACCTGCTACAGTTCTGCTTTGAAGACCCTTGTGATGGAAAACAATGAGACAACTACATGACTCTCAGGAAATATGTTCACAGGGACATGGGAATAGCTAACGGAGAGCAGAATGCATTTATATATGAAATGGAATTGATTCACATATGTCACATATCAAAGTTAATCTCAGTGTTCGGAGGGAGCTGACAGTGGAGATGATTTATATGAGTTCAGAGACAAAGTAACAAAGCTATTACAGTGCAGAGAGGTGTCTGAAGGTTATTTGTAAGAATCAAGAGGCATTTGCAGATACACAAATAATCTATAGGAGAAAAATCACAGTGATAACCCAACATGAGTAGAATATAGGAGAAATACAATATTGACTTCAGTGGTTATAGATAGGTTGTATCTATTTGGATAGCTTAGCTTACCCTAGCCATCTTAGAGCCTTTTTTTTTTCTTGCTCTTGAGATTGTGAGAACTAGTTTTATCTATGTAAGAATAACGATTGATTATATGAATGTTGACTATTCATTAAAATAAATGCAGCAGAAAAACTGTTATCATTGATCTTGACTGTTGGAACAGTCCAAACGTGATAGAATCATGTTTAATTTTTTATTAATTAAACTCTTTCATTATTTTATTTCCAGACCATAGTTCCCTCTCCCTACTCTTCTCCCTTCCCCTCCTCACACCTCCATTTGTCATCTATCCTTCTCTATCTACTTTTTCTTTGTTTCTGTTCAGAAAGGGGCAGGCCTCCCACGGCTGCCAACAAAGCATGACATATCAAGCTGAGGCATGACTAAGAGTCTCCCTTTTTATGAAGGCTGAGCAGGGCAACTCGTTATGGGAAATAGTTTCCCCAAGCTAGTTCAAGTGTTAGGGCCAGAACCTAATCCCACTTCTGAAAGTCCTACAAACAGACCACGTTATACAACTGTGAGACATTTGTATGAACAGAGCCTAGATCTATTCCATGTGGGCTTCCTAACTGTAGGTCAAAGTCTGCAAGCTCCTATAAGCCAGGTTCTTTTTTCTGAGGGTTCACTTGTGATGACATACCTTGACACCCACACCCTGTTCCTACAGTCCTTCCTCCTTACCCTCAGCATGATTTCTGGAGCTTGACCCAGTGATTGGCTATGGATCTCTACATTTGTTTACATTAATTACGAGATGAAGGCTTTCTGATGGTAAGTTAGTTACCAGTCTGATTACAGGATGCCAGTTTAGGTACCCTCTCCACTATTGACAGGAGTCTTATCTTGAGTCATCCTTGTTGATTCCTAGAATTGTCCTGATACAAAGTTTCTACCTAACCATGAAATGTGAAGCCCCCATCAAAATGTCTCCTTTATTACTCCCCGCTCCATCTCACACACCCCTCAAAATGATCCTTCATGTTCTCACCCTCACCAGTCCTCAGTTTACCCAGAAAATCTCTTCCATTTCTCCTTCCCAGGGAAATTCATACATTCCTCTTTTGGCCTCTCTAATTAACTAGCCTCTCTGGAGCTGTGGAGTGTGTGTGTGTGTGTGTGTGTGTGTGTGTGTGTGTGTGTGTGTACATATCCTTCAGTTTATACCTATATCCACTTATAAGTGAGTGCATACCATGTTTATCTTTCTGTGTCTTATATTACCTCACTCAGGATGATTTTTTTTTTATTTCCATCCATTTGCCTGCAGATTTCATAATGTCATTGTTTTTAACAACTGAGTAATAGTTCATTGTGTTAATGTGCCACACTTTCTTTATTCATTCTTCAGTTGAGTGTCATCTAGGTTGTTTTTGGCTATTACAAATAATGCTGCCATGAACATAGTTGAACAAGTGTCCTTGTGGTATGATTGATCATTCTTTGATTATATGTCCAACACTGGTATAGTTGTGTCTTGAGGTAGATTGATTTCCAATTTTCTGAAAAACCACCATATCAACTTTCAAAGCAGTTATACAAGTCTGTACTCCCACAAGCAGTGAAGGAGTGTTCCCCTTCCTTCATATCCTCTCAAATATAAGCTATAATTAGTTTTTTTTTTAAAATCTTGCCTTTCTGACAGGTGTAAGATGGTATCTCAGAGTTGTTTTAATTAACATTTTCCTGATAGCTAACAATGTTGAATAATTCTTTAAGTGTATCTCAGCCATTTAGATTCTTTTGTTGAGAATTCTCTGTTTAAATCAGAGCCCAATTTTAAAATTGAATTATGTGGTATTTGATATCTACTTTTTTGAGCCATTTGCATATTTTTGGATCAGCCCTCTGTCAAAGCGTGGTTGGTGAAGATCTTTTCTCATTCTGTAGACTGCCATTTTGTTCTAATAGTGGTGTCCTTTGTCTTGCAGAAGCTCTAGAGTTTCAGGATGTCTCACTTATTGTTACTCTCAGTGTCTGTGCTACTGGTGCTGTATATAGGAAGAGGTCTCCTGTACCCATGTGTTCAAAGCTACTTTCCACTTCCTTTGCTATCAGGTTCAGTGTAACTGGGTTTATGTTAAGGTTATATGGACTTGAGTTTTGTGCAGGGATAGAAATAAATCTATTTGCATTCCTCTACATATCATCATTTAGTATGCCAGCACCATTTGGTGAAGATTCTTTCTTTTTCCCACTGTATAACTTTGGTTTCTTTGTCAAAAACTATGTGTTCATATTTGTGCAGATTTACATCAGGGTATTCAGTTCAGTTCCATTGATACACATGTTTGTTTTTATGCCCATACCAAGCTGTTTATATTACTATAGCTCTATAGTAATGTTTGAAGTTAGGGATAGTGATATCTCTGGAAGTTCCTGTATTATACAGGATAGTTTTAGCTATCCTGGTTGTTTCCATATGTGGTTGAGTACTATTCTTTCAAGGTCTCTGAAAAATTGTTTTGGAATTTTAATGGTGGTTGTATTATACTGTAGATTGTTTTTGGTATGATAGCATTTTTACTATGTTAATCCTACTGATTTGTGAGCATGGAAGATCTTTCCATCTTCTGATATCTTCCCTAATTTTTCTTCAAAGACTTAAAGTTCTTGTCATACAGATCTTTCACTTGCTTGGTTAGAGTTACTCCAAAATATGTTATATTATTTCAAAGTTTTTCTCAGGTATAAGGATTCCCTGGTAGAATTATGGTGTCACTTATATATACTATCATATCATTAATGTTTAATTTTTAACTGACTCAACCCTTTAAACTATTTGAGGTCTAATCCACTATATACAGCAAGACAATTCAGCATCTATCTACTTGCTGACTGCTGAAAAGAATGAGAATCAATACTTGAATTTATATGTTAAAGCCAAAATATGCATTGGAATTGCTGTGATTAGACATACTTGGAATGGGCTGACATTGTACTGAATAAAGAGATTTTGGCAAAGAAATTATAAAAATGAAGAAGTTAGAAGAATTAGTTTTACTAGTGACAGAAAAAACATGTCACACATATATAAACATATACATGTATATGTATACATACACACATAACATCTTATATTGCATGTACAACATTTTGGAGTTTGATGATAATGTTTTATATTTCTTAATGTGTTCTGAGTGTATTTGATGTTTTGACAACTTTGTGTTGCTGTATTATTTTCTTCCCTCCATTTATGTGAGGAAATGGAAACAGAGCACATACTGTTCTCAGTATCACTAAGATTCTTCAATTGTTCCAAGAACACATTTATTTGCATTAAACACTTACTATATTGAAAATTCCTTTACAGACATTGAAAACAAATAGTGCATAGATTAATCCCCACCTTATAAAAGTCATTCTCAGTAGGGTTTGTATATGTGAAATATGAATGTTATGAGAATTTATTTTTATAGAATTATTTTAGGTATCTTATAAATACAGAGGACAAACCCCTATATTATCAAACACATAAGTAAGATTATAGGAATTATATTTAACATATTTAAATTGTAGTTGTAAACATTTCTTGAAGTTGAGTATCAACCCTGCAAGTACATAGAATAAAGTTTTCTTCATGGATAGAGAAGAAAATAAATTTAAAATAATAAAAGGTTAGAATATGAAAGAGTCTCTCCCTTTCTGGCCCACAGTTCCTCACCTGGAAGATAGAAATAAAATAGTCCATTATAAGACTACTAATAGAATTAACATAATTTTATAAACACATTTTATAGTGTGAATATACATTTATTTACATGATTGTATTACATTTATTTTAAATATAAGTAAAATTTATAAATCATAGTATGCATAGAGACTATACCACAATTTATATTATTGTTACAGTTCTATATAATTTTATTACATTCTGGAAATATTTATGCCTACACAAGAATGTGTTAAGGAAAGCCTTAATACCCAAGAAGTCAGAAAAAGTCCACTCTAATATTGAGTACTTACTTAGACTTTGGTGATGAGCATTAATTTGTTTTCAACATTAAGTAATAAGAAAATACTTTTTTCATTATGGTTATTCCTTTAAGTGATTACACATCCAATTAGCAATTGCCCAATAAATTCTTCCTGTTCTACCTGCTACTAATGGAACTATATTCTGGGAATATGGCAGACTTGTGGTCACTAGGTAAATGATGTTCCATCAGGTACTTTCTGTCTTCACACTGAGAAAGTTGCTATGAGTGTGGTCAGGAGCTGCCTGCCTCAGTCAGAGGAATCTACTGCACATTGTAACACTGCGCAGCACTCAGAATGAGGAGTGACACAAATCTTCCATTCATGTTAGTTTTATTACTTTCTCTTAAGGTTAACTAAATTTATAGCTCTTCCTACTCCCAGACCATGGGGAGGTCTACAAACACGAATTACCTTTTTGGAAGCAAGCTTCAAGAAAGATTCCTTTATTTAGGGGCTTAGTTTTCTCATGTACAAAATGACAATGCAAATCTTTTTCTTTGCATTTCAGATTGCTGTGTTCTTCAAAGATGTGACATGTAGCCTTCTTAAGACAGGTCTGATAAGTGAAATGATAACACATCCAGTTTTAGATCTTGTCCAAAAGGTGAAAAGTGTGAGGCCTTTGTGTGGCGACAACCCCACAGACATGCACTAAGGAACAGAGAGAAAGGTGACACATGCTAGTTTGTGATAGACTATAAACACGAATTCCAGCTTTGCCTTTTGTAAACTTTATGAATATGAAGCACAAGTCATTCTGATAGCAATATCAGAATGTGAAGTACAAGCTCCCATGAAAACCCACATTGATGCTATCATTTACATTTTGGCATTAACACCAGAAATCCAGATTTAATTTGACTACCTTTAAAAGCTCTTGCATGAACTAATTGTGTAGCAATTACTCTATCAGGTTGAATTCACAATGAATTATGTTCCTAACATTCTTTACCAAAAGCAGTGCATGCTTCAGAATTTTTTAATTCAATTAAGGAGACTGCTTCAGCTTAAAGTGACTGACTTAACAGACACACACACACACACACACACACACACACACACACACACACACACACACACACACACAATAAGACAAACAGTGCAATGGCTTTTTAAAATGGAATTTCTAATGCATATGTTTCTTGTTTAGATAGGGCAATTGAGTTATGAATAATCAATTTTATTAGTTGGTGCTGTGGAACAATTCATGTGAAGGAATAAAAAAAGGGGTAAACAATGTGAATAAGGAAGTGTTTAAGGAAGAAAAGGTGTAGGGCATATCTTATGTTCACTTTTCCACCAAAGACTTGGTAGCACAGTGACAAACGCTCAGTGATTCTCTTGAAGGTGCACTAAATGTTCCTCTCCATTCTAGCACAATCGTCCATTGTTCCCGTTCCTTTCCTATTACCTAGGTTTTCAGTTTTTTCATTGATTCTTTTTTATTTGTTGAGAATTCTTTGAGAGAACTGTACTGTGATTAGTTTTAATTGGCTATAAAATCAATATAAATGGAGGTTCCTGACACATTCTTATGTCTTCCTGAGTAATACATACAGGTATATAATAGCAATAGTTTGAGAATACTGATTAATTTGTGACTGTAGCAACATTTTGGCTATCATAATATTTTTTCCATGTGCCACCATAATAACAAATGTTAGCTATAAAAATATTAAGGATAATAAAACAAACAGTAAAGATGTTGATCATACCTGACAATTTCCAAGTGTTTGGCTTATAGTGTCATAGAAAGCCAAATAATAGGTTACTAAACATTTTAAAATTTTAATTTTATTCAGTTCTATAATTTTAATTATTTGGGATCTCTATGATCTGGCATGAGAATTTCTACTTAAGATGTCTAGAAAATGGTGCAAGGATTTTTCCTTTTCATAAGGAATCAAATAGTTTTAATGTAGGTAATCACTTCAAAGTGAAATGAGAGACATTCATTTGGGCTATTCCAGAATTTTCTATTTTTTCAATCTTGAGATGTGTCCAGGAGTAACAATAACCACTATGACATATTAATTATAAAAGTTACATCCCTTTAATAATCAATATTGGGAAAGAGTGTCTGTAAAATCTACAGGTAGGCATGGGATAAACACTCACTCTGACACCCAGTGAGTGGGATTCTTCAGGAAAAAAAAATCATAAACTTCCACAGTCAGTGTTTTCACCTGTAAAATAGAACAGCATAAAACCACTGGGAGGAAAAATTAGAAAGCAGTGGAGCAGAGGAGACTCCACATTAGGAAGATAAGTGAATTAATGAAAAAATGAAACCTGAAGGAACTTCCAGTCACCAGAGACAGTGGAAGCAACTGCTGTGGAGCTGCTATTTCCCTTTTTGCTGACAAAAAAGGCCAGTCTTCCATACTTTGATCCTTACATCATGAAAGTCGGTGGTAGGGTGGCTGGGAGAGGGCAAACTAAACAACTTAATGCAAAGGATAATTTTATTTGCATTTTATTGTAAATAATTTATAAGTAATAAGGAAAAACAAAACCAACATAGTGATGGTTGTAAACAGATAACGACAAAGACATGAGATTATTTTCTAAAGAGAATATTTACTTAAGTATGGGTTTCTTTTGAGTGAATGCAATTATATATCTAGTGTGTATTCTCTTTCCCTTTTTTCAGGACTTTGATTATGACTGAGAGGTGACACTGTTAAAGAGTCTAGCTAGCCATGGTAGTGGAAACCCATAGTCACTTCAATTATGCAGCTTACAGAGTTGAATAAAAAGGATGAGCAGGAAGGTAGTTGTGAGTTTGAGACAGGCAAGATGGAGAAGAAAGAGAAACCTGTCTTGAAGTATCAATTACATTTAATGCTTTGGCTAAATGGACAATCTCAAAAAGATTAGCTTGAGTTAAATGGCTCATTTCAATGTTTCTTCTTTGTGGTCTAAAACCCTGATAAATGAAACAATAACCCTGGCTTTGGTTTGCAAATTTAATGCTGATATTGATTTCTTTCTCTCATAAAGTGCATGCAATCGAGGACTATAACACTTAGTATCATCACTGCTTACTGCTATGGGCATCCACTACACTAAATTTAGCTGTCGCCATTTAAGGAGGGAGGTTTCAACATTCTGTACTCCAGTTCTAAATCAGTTAATACCTTACACAATTATTTTCTATCCTTCTTTGTTTGTCTCTCCATCTGCCTTTTGCGATGATGATTTATCTTTGAACTATTTGTAGGAATATTTAACCACTGCTCTTTTTCATTATTTACACTGTTGACAAACAGCACTTTCAGAGTTGGGGAGAAAAATCTTGGTGTATGAAACTGAATTGTAACACCAAATGACTATTTCTTTTTTCATTATGTATCCAGCCAAATTTATGGTGCAATTAACAAACCCAGAGTCCGTGTTTACAGCTACTGATAGCACAGAGTCTGCAGGCAAGGAATATATGAGAAGGTAATTGTAACATTGAAGCCAGATATGTACAGATGAGGATAAACAATACCATAGAAATCCTCTTTCAGTTAGGAATTTCTACCAAATGAGCCTTTAAAAAATGCATGTACCACGAGGAACTGTGGATAAATTACAGAGATCTGTGATTATAGAATGAATATTCAACATATATCATTCACATAGCTCTAATTAGTGAGATGTCAGAGAGTTATATAGCATACCTATTCATTTAATAAACTGACATTTTTATTCCATGGAAAAATGACAGTCACCTAAACATATTTTTTAGTTTCAGCCATCATTTACTGAATATTTAATATGTGTACCATACTGTTCTTCTACATTATATTTATAGAGTTTATTTTATTCATGTAAAAATGTCAATATGTATACAATAAGGTACACCCCGTTCTTGAGATGTGTCTTAATGAATAGCTCCAGCTGGCAGACTGGCTTTGAACTAGCAGGGATCCCTGTTTTTGATTCTCAATTCTGGGATTAGAGGCGAGTGCCATCATGCTTGGCTTCCAGAACTGGATTTGGGTAGAAGACATTGTTTCCAACATTTAAAACCAAGGCTGATATAGAGCTCCGTGAAATGCAGTGGGATTGTGCCCTCAGTTTTTCTCTCCTGGGTGGGATTTGTTCTGGTTTGTGCATGTAGGGATTTTGCCAATGCTACTCCAATTGCAGTGGGTTCATATATACAGTAAGCAGTTTCTGGCCTGGACTAGTCCCAAGATCTGGACCAGCAGAGAAAGGGAATGTGGTATATTAGTTCCCTTTGAACCTGAGCATGCTTCAGTCTTTTATTCTTTGTAATTTTATCTATGTTCAATATGTATTAAGAAAATAGTTTAGAATATAAATCCTCATGTTTTTAAGATTACTTTCGAGGGTTCTACTCTAAAGAACAGAAGTGTGAAAATTTAAACTCTGAGTACATTGTGTAAGAGTGTATAATTCTTAAAATTAAGTTATATTATCATTAGCTAAGTTTGAGGTGATACACAAATCAATGCACCTCAGCCAAGAATGGGGTTTTGTTTTGTTTATTTGCAAACAACAGAGCATATTGAGCTCTGTTATCAGCTTTCACCAGCAAAGTTATTTGGTCTACATTTTCTATATGGACACTTCTATATAAAAGTGATTAACTTTGCCCTCAAGCCTCCTCTTATTTGGCTGAGATTGGAAGGTAGTACGTACATTAGGTTGCTTCTTTCCACTTTAAATAACCTGATTTTTTTTTTTTTTTTTAAAAAAAGCTTATAGGTATTTTCTTTGGGTTATTTCTTAGTTGATTTTAGATCCTTCCACTGCATCAGGAAAATGATATGCTGGGTCTTCATGGACCACATTGCCCACATTACACTCACCTTCAATGCTCTAGTCACTAATTTTTTATAATACTGCACATAGTTGACATATCATCGCTTAAGTAAATATTTCAGCATACTTCTCTGAAACAATATGATTCTTGTCTTTACACTACAATGCTGCTTTCTCATTAAAAATCAAGTATAAAATGATGTCTGGTAAAATATCTAATTCAGGGCTCATATTTTAAATTTTCTGTAAGGTGCAATAATATATTTTCAATGTTTGCTTGAAATATATGTATGTATGTTAATGATTACACTGTTAATGATTACAGATATTTTAATTTCTGCATATTCCTCTTAATTCATTTGTCATAATTGTGAGACATTAGTTTCAGAGAATTTTCCATAGTCCAGACAGTGCTGAGTACAGATGTGATGTTAAGATTTTCTTTGACTCATTTTGCATACTATTGAAATGCTAATGCCACTTTATTAGCCATGATCAATAGGAATTTAGGGCTTTACATGATTAACTTAATCTAAATGATTTTCACTTTTTTTCTTTTCTGAGATTTCTAAAGCTACTAGATAGGAACCACTAAGATATATTAACTATTTTCAATTTCTTCTGTCTCTCTATCCCCCATCTCTCTCCTCCTCCTTCTTTTTGCTTTTCAAGATCTCATTGTTTCTTTAGATAGATATTGTTGACTCAACTGCTATCTGAGCTCTGTCCTCAAAGATGGATATAAAATTGTATGACTTAGACTTGGATTATTATTTAAGTTAGGAATTATATTTAATGTAATATATCTAATATAACACTTTGTCTTAACTTCCACGACCTTAGTGGTATGTAAGAGGTAGTTTTCATGATTTAAATGTATGAAAATACCAGGTTTAATGTATGGTATAATATTTCAAGTAGAATATTAGCATGAAGGAACTTAATTCTGGTGGGTATATTCTGTATTGACTTTCACTGTTTTAAATATATCATAGTTATTCTGTGAAGCTACAAAAATGCATCACTTAGGTTTATCATGTTCTTCTCTCACTATTGTTTTATTACTGTATCTTATAATAGCTAATAATGACAAAAATAATTACACCTAGGTAACTAACATCTAGATGCTCATTCAGCTTGGCATCCCTTTCAAAGACAGACTTGTAAGTGGATTAATGATTAGTTGTAAGATATCACTTGTACTTACTGAGTATAGGATATACTGAATCAAGGTTATACACCCTTTATTCAGGGGAAAGAGTCATATAGATCACAATTTTAAAATTTTCAGAGTCTGTTTGGTCTTAGCTGTTTTCATGTTTCCTCTTGTCAGTGTGAAGCAATCAATTATCCTGTGCAATACATATATTGTGTCCTGCTTATACGTCTACACAAAAACATGCTTCACAGTGCTGACTTTCCTACTGTATGACATACAACACCAGAAACTACTATCCCATGCTCAGAACAATAGCAAGTTAGAGTCCAGTTGTTTCTGATGTTTCTCTCTCTATTTTGAATTCTACCATCTAAACAACCATCTCTCTTAGACAACAACCAAACTTTAGTTTGATATTTTTAGCCTATGTTTTCTTATTTTAAGATTCAGTCATGGTCAAGGACAATAACTATACATTTTTTTTTCTCATTCTATTTAAGATGATTTTATATGAGTTCTAATCATGATGGCTCTTCCTGTGATATTTCTGTGTCTTTTTTTTTTTCTCCTCTGGAGAGCTATATTCATTGTAAGAGTATAGCTACTGACAAGTGGAAAGCCACACATTTAAGAGTATTTGGGCCTTTTTTGTGGGATTATACTCTGGTACATTTTAAATATTTGTACCCCTTACTGGCTTAATAAAATGCTGATTGGCCTGAAGGCAGACAGGAAGTGTGGGTGGGGCTACCAGGCTAAGAAAACTCTGGGAAGAGGAAGAGTCAAAGAGAGATGCCAACAGATGCAGAGGAAAGAAGTTAAGATGCTGCTCAGAGAAAAAGGTACTAAGTCACTTGGCTAATCGTGAGTTAGTTTAAGAGTTAAGAATTAGCCATAGGCTGATCAGGATGAAATTATTGTAAACTGCTGTGTGTTTCTTTGGGACTTTGGGACTGCTGGTCCAGATCTTGGGACTAGTCCAGGCCAGAAACTACTTACTACATGGCCCTAACAATTTTGTCTTAAAGGATTTAAAATAAAAAGGACATAATGTTAGTTGGATAGGGAAAGGGGTTGAGTCAGGGAAGATAAGAGGAAGAGATGAATATAATTAAAATACATTCTATAAAACTCTCACACTAATAAAAGATAAATGTAAAAAATGCATTCACAGTGTACAAAAAGACAGAGACTAATCGGAAGAAACTATGTAGATTATTAAATCTATTTCCTAACTTCTTTACGAAGCAACAAACTTCCTAATTTGCCTTCTGACAAAAATGCTTTCTTTCTCGGTAGATAGCATGACCAACACACAATGCCTGATGTATTAAACACATTTAAAATATTGCCTATAAACCCTCTGCACAAAAAGTAGGAGAAGAAACACTCTTGATTGCATTATACTTTTTTTATTTTTGAATTCTCAAAAGCTGATTAAAATAACTTAAAGAACACCAACATTAGATTTGTCTTGAAGCTATTAGACTATTAGTGACAGGTACTTGCTTTCAGTTCTCTGTAACTTGTGTTGTGCTCACAACGGTAAAATTGAGAGTGAAATTAGATTTGAGCCATGGTTCCAGTGTTCTACTCATTATGAGCATGTCCTTGTGTCTTTGGCTGAGTTAACCCACCTTGGGGACTTCTTATCCCTTTGGGGGAGGAGATGGGGGTGTGTGGAGGGAGAGGTTGAAGGCAGACTGGGAGGGATTGGGAGGAGAGAAGGGATGGGAGCAGGGAGATACATGGGAAAAAAGACATTTTTTAAAAAGTAAATTGGTTTTATACAATTTAGATAATAACCCTAGCATCTCTCACAAAAAAAGATATAGATGATTTAATTAAAATGGCATGTGAAAAATAATCATATATCATATATTAACTCTTCAATGACATTAGATTTATTTTTACTTTTGTCTTTTATGGCCATTTTTTGTAGTTTTTTGGCCTTTTTAAAACATTTAAAATTTAAAAATGTGGTTGTAGTTATACTTCAGGCCCATAAACTTTGAATTTTTTCAGTGCTAATGAGAAAGGAGCAATAGGTGCTGAAAGGCACTGGACTATAGAAAAACAACTGAACTAAATCAGCCTGTCTACTTCAAAGAAACCAGGATATGTTCAATGAGGAAGGGACTTTGCTTTTGCTTCAGCAGATGAAGAAAAGCTATGGATAACATCAAAATAAATAAAGACTCAATTTGAGCCAGGGAAACTTCTTGATAAATAGCAATGATGGTTCATTCACTCATGGGACAATTCCTTAAGTTATTAAAAAAAAAAAACTCACAAAACAAGAATGGGGCAGGGTTTGTTTTTGTCTTTACAGAACCTATTAATATCTATCTTCAAGAAGTGAAGACCTTGAATATCTAAATGTCTAAAACAGAAGTGAAGAAGGGAAGACTAACCAGAAAAATTTACAAGCAAAAGAATATTGGACCTTTTGGTACAAATACACTCTATAGGGTAAAATCTCTCTGCCTAACATCTACATCTTTCTATTTATGTAAGTCCCAGCTGAATTATAAACTAAAGCTGGCTTTGGAGTTGGAGTGTGGCTCTTTCCTTCTCTAAGCCCAAGCATGCTTGTTAATGGAAAATGCAAAATCTTTGTATCTTATCAGAATAGCCACCTTACAGAAGAATAACTAAAAATAAGGTGTAATTCTATTGTTACTAATCCTATGCTGTATAAATGTTTATAGTCAAATTTATAAGATTATATATATATTTAACTTTTGCCATGATATTAATGATCATATAAAATACTAATTGTAAAAAAAAATTAAAATAAAACTTTATTTAGCTTCCTGTACATTTTGGGGGATTGAGTCTGTTATCAGTTTTCCACAGTGAACCATAAAAATGCCTATGCTAACTCTGATGTATTCAAAAGGAAGATGGGGCCCCAAATGAGAATTTAACATGGACTATAACAATGCCACTAGGTTGACAACAGTAACCAAAGGTTGGATGTAGACTACAAATGGCTCAGAACAATTTTGAGGTGCCTAGTTGAGATGAATCAGTGTCACAGACTACTCTAGCCAGGACTTGAAACAAACCCTGAACTTTCCCATTGTGCAAAAACTGGACAACAAATGATATAGCTACATATTTCAGGTCTTTACAATTAACAATTATTTTTCAGGATCCACTAGAGATGTTTTCCCACCCAGACATCCGGGAGTTAATTTAAGAACATGTTAACCACATTCACAAGAGCTGGGATGGGTGGGTTTTGGTCTTGCAATGAGTTATGGATGGCTGTCATTATTCAGGGTAGTTTGTTCCAAATTGTTATTGGGTAAGGTTAGAAATAAAAAATTGAACAATGGAGATTGGATTCAGGATTTTTGCTTTTAAAAAGAAAGAAAAAAGGGGATACAGACAGGATATAAGGGTAAATTATTGAATCTACTTTTAAAAAGCAATTACTAGTTTTAAATATTTTACATTGTTTTGGAATTTTGTATGTTGTATACAAATTACGTATATTAAATCAAAGTTGAGATTGATTTTGTTACTATACATATATTTCTATGTTTGTTCTAGGTATTGTACTTATACAGTTTAGCTAACACTGTAATGCAAATTGCTAGGCCTTGAAAGTTATTATTACCAACTAATTAGGATATATAAAAATACAGGTTTTTAGTTAGACATTACAATTAAACTTATAGCCATATTAGAAATGTTTTCAAGATCTAACAAGGATATATTTTAGATAGACTGGCCATCTTCAAACACTTCAGAGATCTTCCAAATGTGGAATTTAAGATATTTTAATAATATAGGTTCTTATTGTTTTATGACAATAAGATGTCTGCTTCTAGCAGCACCAATCTACTTCAGAGAAGACTGGCATTGAAGAAATTCCATATGGAGTTTACCTTCTTTGTGCAAAAGTTAGCCACTGGGCAAGAAAGTGCCCTTGCCTCAAGTGCTGACATACATCAGTTCAAAATAGAGAAGCAGGACACACACAAAAGAACTGCTGAACCTTGCCAGGACAAGGTGAGAAGGCCTTTAAAAATATCCTGCTTCACAGAGATGTCTATTAGATATTATAGGCCTGTAGGCTCAAGATGGACACTCCAATGATGCAGAGAAAGCTTGAGTAACTTTCTAGGCAGCCAACTGTTTCAATTTTCATATTTTTTGGAAGTTGCTTACTTGCACATCCCGTTTACTTAATATAATTTCCTGCTTGGGTCTCTGAGGGAGTTGAAGATGAGATAGTTATAGTTTAGTTTTCTAGTGACAGTTTTAGGAAAGAAACTCACTAAGAGGTTAAAATGTATAAGTTTGAGAGACATCAAAAGATAGTTTTGTTAGTTAGATAGAAAGTAAGCTAGGCACAATTCTTTGGACACACCAAAATACCATAAATAATGGAATATTTCTTTGAATTTGTCAGATTCTGTACTGGATATCACTATTGCTTGTATATATTGTATATAGATATTATTCCTATTGTACATAGTTTTTCCTCTATTATTTTCATCCTTTTTCATTTTTGACACAAAAAGGAATATATGATAACATATACTTAATAAAATCAGTCTGGAATATCAGAGTAAAATACAGAACTAAGCTATCTTAGGGAAGGGTGACCCATACCTTTAATCCTAACTTTAGGAATGTGGAAAAAGGAGCAAGAGAAGAGGGGTTTTCAGCTTTCCCTGAGACTTTCCCTTCCTTCTAGGATGAGGACTCAGAGGCATTCAATTGGAGGATTCCTGGAGAGAGGCCTGAGGAGTAGGCTGGATGACTGGTTGTTTCTAATATTCTATCTTATTCCCAATATCTGGCTCTGGGTTTTCATTATGTACTAACTAGTGTTCCTGCAATAGAAATATGTTTTCATTGGTAAGAGGCAAGGAGGGTCAAATAAGGGTTAACCAGGGTTTTTGGAAAAATCACATAATTATAGAGAGTTATAGGTGCCTCTATGTGGGTGCTGGGAATTGAACTTGGGTCCTCTGGAGGAGCAGCCAGTGCTTTTAACCATTGAAACTCTCTAGATTTAATCTTCTTTCTTCACTATGGATTCTTGTTCCTGTATAGACTTAGCAATCATAATGACCATTGAACAAGTTTCAAAGTGACAAATCAAAAGCCAAATAGCACAAATTTTGAAGATAAGGAGTATTATTAAACAAACAACATGTGAATGTATTTAGATTTTATATTCTTTGTCAATAGAGCATCTTATAAATTTACTAGAAAAATTTCAGAGCCCCCAGTAAAGAACAGGTGAAGATTATAGAAATGCTAAATTGAGGATATCATATTTGTTTTTCAAAATATAGCTGGTAAATTTCAGAGGGATTTGGAGCACACTGGAGGAGTTGGAATATAATATTTAGAATTAAGACAAATAAATACTGTGATTAGTGTGTATTGTGGATATGTATAATGTGTGGACAGGGGAACACATACCATAGCATGTAAGGTGAAGTCATAAAACAACTTGGTGAGATTGTCCTGTTCTTATACCTTTAAATAAGTTCTGGGGCTAGAAGTGGGGTGCTTGGATTTGCAATACAAACACATTTACCAGGTAAGCTATATTGTTGTCTCAAGAACAGTTTTTTTTGTTTTTGTTTTTGTTTTTGTATTTTTTTAATTGAGATTGCTCTCCCATGGTTGGCTAGTTGTTCTTCATTGGTAGCTAATGTTTTTATTAGTAAACTTTCGGCATGTTCGTTTTGCTGCCTATTCTCTTGTTCATTTAAGTACACATATTCATAATCTTCTTTTCTTCATTGTAATCCTTAGATACTTAATTCTTCAATCTGAAAAACATTGTGTTTCATCTCAAAATGCATTCTTGGTTTTTCTTATGTAATATATGACATATATTCACATTATTTTAAATCAGTTTTTTGTTGGAAAGACTTGAATTTTTCTCTTATTTTGTGTGTTCACTTTATTATTATTATTTTTTATAAAAAAGTCCTTCTTATCCATGAATCCTCCTGCTTCCCCTCCCTTCCCTCCTTCCAATTTCTCCCAGTCAGCCTTCAGCCTCTCCCCTCCCCATCTTTCCATCTCCTCCCCCAAACTTGAATTTAAACAGAACTGGTTATACATATGTGGGCTGAGCAACTATGTTTGTGCTTATCATAAAAGGAGGTTTCACTTTACCAGAAATAAGATGATAATATTGTACTAACTTTTAATGAGAAGAGTTTTATAAAATATAAAATATGCAATGTAGTAGTGGGGTTTCTTGGTCCCGGGCAGCCAGAGGCCCAGACCCACAGGCCTGCCACGCCAGACCTCTTAGTCGCCCGCCACTGCTCAGGTCCCCAGAAATGACTCACATGCTTATATTAACTTCATGCTGTTTTGTCTATGGCTCAGACACATTGCTAGCTTGCTCTTACATCTTAACTCAACCCGTTCTCATTAACCTGTCTGCCACGTGGCCCGTGGCTCACCTGTTCCTTACTGTTGCTCCTTTAGGCTTTGGGCTCAGTCTGCCTGACTCCGCCCTGCTCCTCCAACCTATGCTCTGATTTCTCCTCCTACTTTTTCTATGGTGCCTGTCATGGGCCAAAACAGCTCCTTTATTTAAAGATGGATATTCACAGCATACAGAAAGGCATTCCCATATCAATGCATCTATGGTTTTTCACAAAAGCATTTGTGAAGTTGCCCATGCCATTGCCTAACCATACAATAAAAAAATGTATATTTGTAGATAGTTCTGAGTACAGAGTAGAAGTAATATACTAAAATACTTTATAAAGTTTTTCTTCTGTAATAGAGAAAAATCCAAGTAGCAGTAATAATGCTTCTGCTCAAAATATTTAAGCTTGTATTGCTATATCTGTGACTCTTCTTCATTAATATAAGTAATAAATAAAACAATGATATAGTATGCTACATTTAGAGGAATTTAGATAAAGAACTCTGGGTTTAGATTCTAGTTTATATGACCTAGATTTGTGATATGACATATTAATTCATTTCTTTTTTTTCTTTTTGATTATTTTAATTATCATCTTTAGTTGAAATTTTTTCATTAAATATATTTTTATCATGTTTCCATATTCCCAATTTATCCCATATCCTCCCTTCCATTCTACCCACCTGACTCTATACCCTTTTTCTCTCTCTTTAATGTAAAAAAGCAAATAAAAATGTAATAAATCCACAAAAAACCTAAAAATAGAAATAAAAACAAATAAACTAAAAACTTATAAGGAAAAAGTACAAAAAATGAGAAAATAAAAGTCTATAGAAATACCATTTACTTCATTTTGCACTGTCCAAAACACCTACCCTGAGGCATAGTTATGCCTAATGAAATCCAGACTAGAAAAAAAAAATTTCGTTTGCAAATACCATCTTAGTTAGAGGTTAGAGCTCATGCCCATTTCCTACTCTATGCTTGTACCCCATCTTGCTATAATTTCTGCAGATTATTTATTCTTTTGGATCCAAGTTACCTCACTAAGGATGATTTGTTTTCTAGCTCCATGCATTTACATGTGAATGTTATAATTTGATTTTTTTAAACATCTGAATATTATTCACTTATGAAAATACACCGTATTTTTGTTATTCATTTATCAGTTAATGGACATCTAAGCTGTTTCCCATTTCTGGATATTATGAATAGAACATCCTCAAACATGGGTGTGCATATTCTGTATGTAAAACAGGATACATTTTTAATCTCTTCAAAATTCAGTGTCCATTTTAATCATTATAATTATATATCAAAATTACCAAAACTTAAGAATACTTTCCTCAGAGGGTATTGTGAAAATTTATTAGACAATATATTGGATGAATAGAGTATATAACAACATATAGGATGGCTAACATGAATATCAAAATATTTTATGTAATAATGATATTACGATTTCAAATACCCATTGGAAGAATAATAGAACGCATTAAGATCAATAAATACATGTTCCTCAGATGGTCCAAATATAATCAGTATTTTCAATTTTTATTTCAGGAGCACATTATAATTTAAATGAATTAACTCAAAGGTAAATTTCATGTAACTGTGTATATGTATAAATATAACAATACATATATATGTCTGTGTATATACATTAAATTCTAGTAATCAAAATCTACAATTGTTTTGTGAATGTCACAAAATGCTTTTTATCAGACAATTGAATGCAATTTTAAATAAAATGCTTTTGAAAATTATGTGAAAATTATTTCATAGAAATTGTATTAGTTTTATATCTCAAATACATACAATTATACTATTAAATATAATCTTTCCTACCCATAGCATTGATTTTTTTTTGCTATTTCTCATTCATAGGCAATCATATACCTCTAATGAGTTTATTTCTTCTGGTATCATATCTCAATGTTGAAAATTTATGTTTGACTGATTAATGTTGACATCTGAAAATAAAGCCATTTATCTTACAGTTAATATATATATATTGTCCATTATGTTTAATGAACTCTACAATCAAAATATTTTTGCAAAACTAAACTAACAAACAAAAATTTTGTTGTCATTTAGGTGTAGTGTAGCCAAACTGTAGAAATGAAATTTTAAGGAAAGACAGATTTTGGCTCGCAGCTTTAGTCTGTTATTGCAGAGATGGCATATTAGAACTTCCACATACGTGGCAGCAGTGTCAGCTATTTATGTTGTGGCCAATCAGGAGGGAAAGAGAAGAGGTAGGAATGATGGGCTGGTTATAGCCTACAGGGGTCTAGGTCTAGAAATAAATTTTCACCAACTTAACAAGATCCAAAGACTCTATAGCCTACAAAATAGTTCTACAACCTGGGTTCAAAATATTTTGACTATGAAAAACATTTTAGAATAACTCATAACCATTATTTAAGCAACCAATCCTAGAGACAACAGTTTCTCACTGAGGCTGTACAAAGGAAAGTTGTAACAAATCTGCCTTTTTAGGATATAAATGCCATAACAAATTAATCTATTTTGTTCATTTTATTGCTTATGTATTTCCAGGCATTACAGTTTTGTCTGATAAATACATATAACCAGTAAATTCTAATTAAATATAGAATTCTAACAGTTTGTTTGTAAGCTACATATTGGCAAACTATAGAATAGGATATGTAGTGGATATGGTAATTCTGACTGCAGACTAAGTTCACAACTTATACAGTTTAATTACATATTATACAAAACACCACCCTATATTTAAGATTATTGCATAAGCAATTAAATTAAAGACACAGGAAGTAAAGTCAAATCTGAAATAGGTCTACAATAGTTGGAATATCTTATTTAACCAAAGTATCATGACATGATTTTCTTCTAATAAATTAAGAGAAAGTAGTCTACTACTTTACTAACATTACTATAATTATTCAAATAGTTTTGCTGTGTATGTTCCAAATATTTCCATACTTGTGAAAATTAAATCATATGTCTATAAGATATGTTATTCTTTATTGCATATCCTCAATGGATAAAATATGTTATGCTCTTTTATTTATTTTTCTAGTACTTAAAATTCAGTTGATTTAGCTTTTTGATATTATTTAAAGGCTTTATAAAAATTATTGTGGCATATTACAATAATAAATGTATCCTAATTATGACAATAAATTACTTATAGTAAATACAGTTTTCTATTGCAGGTTTTGTTGACTTCCTCTTTAGAAAAACATGACTTGCTTCTAGGATTTATCTACTCAAGAACAGCTATATGAGGGTATATATATTGTTGTAGTGTTCAGTTTTTAACAACTTTGTCTAGGTTTCCATGTTTTTCTTTTGTTTGCACTGAAGAATTAATGAGCTTGTTGACTCTTATGTATCTAAAAATTATTGGAAACACAATAATGACAACTGGAAAAGAAGTAAATAAAATGAAAGATAATATTAACAAAGTCTAGCATGATTGATAGACTTGACTTTTGATTCTTTGCTGAGAAAAGTTTTTAATGGATCTGAGTTCTTTACTAATACCCAAATGTCAAGACCTACTCATTTAACTATTCACTTCATTTACTTGAAATAATTGGATGAAATAGAGCTAAATGATCACCTTGATTTCATTTGCATTTAATTCAGTCATTGAAATATTTGAATTTACATATTCGTTTTTATTATTTTGTTCTTTATCTGTTATTAATTATATTTATACACTGAAAATACTTACTCTGACTAAACTTAATACCAATACAGTGTCAGGGGTGGGCTTATTCTTGTGGCATGGGCTTCTCTTACATTATGCCTTGATATTTGCTTTGAAATCTAAGCTTACCCCAATTTAAGGTATAGGGGGATTATATTGTTACATTGTAAATAATTGTCCCACCTACTGGTTTAATAGAAGCACTGATTGGCCAAAGGCATGCAGGAAGTATGGGCAGGACTACCAGACTAAGAAAACTCTGAGAACAAGAAGAATAGAGCAGAAATGCCACAGAGAAGCCAAAAGATGCAGAGGTCACCCATGTTGCTCTGAGGAAGATTATTAACCGCATGGCTGAACAGGATAAGAATCATGGGTTAGATTAAGAGTGAGAGTTAACAAGTTATATACCTGGGCCCCAGGTCAATCAGCGTACAATTAATGTAAGCATCTGTGTGTCTCTGTGGGACTATTGGACTGTGAGTCTGTGGGTCTGCAGGTCTGTGGATCCAAACCCTGAGGCTAGGTCCAAAAGTCTGGGCCAGAAACCTCATACAACAGTAAGGAAACCCAGATAACAGAGGTCACTTTTAGATGCTTTGAACACTAGCACCTGGGAAAGCCTCAGGCACTGCAAGGCCCAAGGGAGATATGTGAGTGAGTCTAGAAGGAATGGAAATCATGAAATTTGTTCTTCGCAAAGTGAAGGAGTGCTGAATGCTACCACTGAGCCATGTTCAAGTATTAATCATAATTTGATGTATTAAGCATTTTACCAACTCTAATTAAGGAATGTGTGTTTTTTTAATAATGCTTATTACTCTTTGGCATCTTTAGAGATAAATTAGAGATTACATTTGATGGAAGAGGACTATGGGTTACTTTTATTGTGAAATTTCATGGTAAAACAGAGAAGAGTCCAAAGGCCACCGATGAATAATTCTTATAACTGTCATTTTGCTATATATAATTAGTTTCACTTAATGTATTTGAATATGATCACAGATATTCCACAGCAAATACTTTGCATATATTTATCTGAAAAATTAAAATGAAGAGAATAATTTAAAATCTCACAGGATGACTGAGTCTGAGCAATCAAAACAAAATACATGTCTGTAATTTGTAGTTTCATAAAGATTATTTTCTCTATGAATATATACTTCCCATTTTAGTTTTTTGTATATGACTAATATCTGTTAACATGATTACTTGTATTCCTGGTATCATCATTTTGGTACAGTAATTTGTTACTTAAAATTAGTTACTTTAAATATCAAAGTTAATTTGTCTCTGTATCAATTGCCAATCCCTCCAAAAATTATCTGATATGTTTGTTAGAGAAAGTTTATTTTTGCTTTGAGATCAAAGTTCTTCACTCTATAATTGCTCTGGTGTGCTCTACACAAAGACAGAAGCTAGTTATTTTCAGTAATTGGGATACTAATAAGTGTGTTGATTTTTGCAATGATAAAAGAAAGAAAATACAGAAATCCAATAAAAAGGCAGAAGTGATAAAGGACATTACCCTGGTAATTGTATCTTACAGTGACTCAATGTCTCTGTCAGTGAATCAGGAATCTGTAGCTATAATGAGTAGTTTACCATTTTAAAGGTGTTTGTTAGCTTTTTAGACTGGTTTTAGAATCACTAATTTCCTAGAATTTTTTGAATTCCCAAACTATTTTCATGTGGTAATCTATGGCTGTAGTAAGTGGTTTCTGGCCTGGACTTTTGGGCCTAACCTCAAGGTTTAGGCCCACAGATCCATAGACTTGCAGAGACACACAGATGCTTGCAATAGTTTTATGCTGATCGGCCTAAGACCCAGGCATGTCACTTGCTAGCTCTTTACCCTTAATCTAACCCATGATTCTTATCCTGTTCAGCCATGTGGCTCGGTACCTTTTCTCAGAGCAGCATAGTTATCCTCTGCTTCTTCTGGCTTCTCTCTGTCATTCTGCTCTGTGCTTCCTGTTCTCAGAGTTTTCTTAGTCTGGTAGCCCCACCCATACTTCCTGCCTGCCTTTGGCCAATCAGTGCTTTTTATTAAACCAGTGCGTGGGATAATTATTTATAATGAAACAACACAATCTCCCATATATCCCCTTTGCTCTTTTTAAAACAAAAATAACTCCAAATCTAATATTCTTTTCCTCTCCTTATCTATAACAACTTATAAACAACACTGTAAATAAACACAAACACGTTTTGGGAATGTAGGTGTCATTCTCTAGGCTACTTTGTGCTGAATGGGGGCATTGCAATCCCATGGGAATCCAAATAAAAATGTAGGATTATGCACAAGTCTTTAGTGCAGTAGTCTGTAAGGTTGAGTCATCTCAGCCAGTCTTCTTGAAATTGTTCTGGATACAGAGCTCAGGAAAGTTCAACAGAGGTGCTCTGAAATGCTGAATCATCTGGTCCATCTATTTCCATTGGAGACTTTTCAGGGGGTCTTCCTCTATCAAACTTTATGTTCTTTATCCAGAAATAAATCTACAGCTTTTCATTTTCTGTGAAAATAAAAAGAAATTCTCTTCTCTAAAGTAGCATATTTTTGCATTTCAATTTTAAAGTCAACTCATTTACAAAATATATAGGTTGAATAAAACCAACAGCACTTATAATCAACTGTCTTTTAGCAGCTTTTACATTTTCAGTCAAGAAGCTTAGAGATAAGACAATAATATACAGTATCCAGACTCTCTTTGTATTTTCCATCCTTATGTGGCTTGCTTATTTATTTATTTATTTATTTATTTATTTATTTATTTATTTATTTATTTATTTATTTATTTATTTATTTATTTTACTCTATTTCTTTTTTAAGGACTTTCTCTACCTTTTCTTTTCTTTCTCTACGCCTATATATATATATATTTTTCAACACACTCTAAAACACTTAGACTTTTTTTTAAAAACTGTCTTTACTGTATATTTATTTCTTTACTTTTTCTGTCTCCGACCACAGCTTTGCTTGGCTAGGGTGACTGACTCCACTCTAATGTCCTGCAGAGTAATGTATTTATTCCTTGTGTGAGAAGCTAAGGATAGGCAAAGAAAGACTAGAATCATTATCATTGATGGGGAAGAATCATAACAAATTGTTAAGGTCACAAATCATATGACACAGGTAGAAATGGCACGTCCTCAGACAGGGCAGTTTATATTGAGCACACCTTGTGAACCTGACTGCTGTAGATTACACAGCAGATGTAGAGGATCAACTCAGAGTCAGACAATAGGGTGTTAGAAGCAAAGTAGAAACCACCCAAAGCGGTAATGGATATCAGAAGGTGCGCAGTGGTCAATGACCTTGCTCCAAAGGTCACCAGTGGAACAAAGGCCAGGTTATTGTTTTTCTTTATTTCCTGCCATTCAGACTTTAAATCTCCTATTTTGTTTGCTGGTTCCAGTTTGAAGAATACAAACTTATTAAGCTTTGAAAAATTGTTTCAAATTTCTGGAAATTGAAATGTTACTGTTTTTGAGTTCAAACAAGATTAAACAATCGATTCTGGTGACTGATAAAGTAATGTTAGGGAATGTATTTAGAGTATGTTTCTGAAACTTTTTATACCATTAATTTGTTTGTTTGTGTATTTATTTGTGTGTGTAAGTGCGCACACACATGTGAATGTGATAGGATAGCTTGTGACTGATTTTCATCTTTTACTGTATGAGTCCCAGGGTCACCTGAGTCAAACGCAGGTCACCAGCTTTTGGTAGCAAGAGCCTTCACCTACGGAGCCATCTCCCCAACCATAAAGTAAGCTTCTGAATATCTATATGGATCTGTGTATTACATGATGGGACTTTGTGTAGATGACAGTATAAAGGCCTGCATATCATGTCAATGGGATAGACTTATCCTAGTCAGCTATTGTAATTACTGTCAGAAGCCCAGATAACCGTACCTTCTACACATATCTCCAAAGTTCAAGGCTGTGTGGTTTGTAAACTTTATTTCAGTCACTTGAAGAATGAAGACAAACCTCCATCTCAGTATGAGAATGAGCTTCTACTGGATGCTTATGCCTTCTGAGTAGTAATGCTGGATGTTTGGGTTTCCTATTGGTATTTTAAATGATTGGAGAGACAATATACACCAGGTTTGTCAAGGTAACAACAAACAAAATAAACAAGAAGTAAAGTAAAAACGAAGTCTCTCAACCAATGAATTTAGTTTAGTATAGAGAGAAGATTGACCATGTCCCAGAGAAGAAAGTCAGAATAAAGCATGCACAGCTGGGAGTAGCACTATGACATTGTGGCCCAGAGCTAAAGTTCAACAATAATTTAGGCTGATAGTAGGAGAGATAACCCTGATGGCAGACAGGGACCTGTCTTTGCTGGTGTGGCGTGTGTGCTTGTGTGTGTGTGTGTGTGTGTGTGTGTGTGTGTGTGTGTGTGTGTGTGTTATTATCCTGGGACAGTAGGGTGGCTCCTGCGCTGGAAAGCCCTCTGTACCTATACCTAGTTCCTTAATGCAGCTTGTTAAAGGAGAATCAACTACCATCATAGAGGAGAAATCAAAGATAACAAGGAAAAAAAAGCAGACATTGATTAGAACAGGTGTGGTGGCACAGTACTCTAATTGCAGCAGTCAGAAGGCAGAGGTAGTACTGTCATGAGTTTAGTGACAGCTCAAGCCACACATTGAGATTCTGTCTTAATAAACAGACAAAGCTACAATAACTGAGTCATTGAATTCGTACTTGAGTTTTAAGAAAAACATCTAATGGACACATAAGCATTGGCAATTTCTTATTAAGGAAATATGCCAGAAAAAGCAACATTTAGGGGTGGGCTTCTATAAAACTATAAATCTGTAATATTAATTTTTTGAGATAAAGCACATTTATATTATACCATAATAAAGGATTACAGTTCTAAAGTCCATGAATTTACCAAAATATTTTAAGATAAAAAACCTTAATAGTCTATCATAATCATACAGTGTGAGAATCATTTCCTAAATTGAGTTGATTTAATACAGTAAATTAAACATATTTTAAACTGTGTTCACTGCATTTTCTTTTTGTTCTTACCCTTGAGAGTAAATTCTCCATTTCTCAAATACAAATTTATTTTTTCCTGACATTTTGATGGAACTTCTTGAGCAGTACTCCTGGATCTATGTAGCATGTTTCCCAAGAGCTCTGTCTGTGTGCACCCAGAGTCTAAATTACCTTTCCTTTCTTCAATCTAAGCATTGGCAGATTGTCTTCCTCAGTGTCTGTGGGTAATACTGCAACTATGTTGCACTTGTCTTGAGTTGATAATTTCATGGCTCTTCAGTCACACCTTGGTACTGATCAGGTTCAATATCTGTTTCCATTTTATTCTGTGTCTATATCTTTTATATGGTCATTAAGTGTTCTTCTGTTCCTTATGGATAACTATTTAAAGCTACAATATGTCTTGAAAGTTTTGAAACCTTTAGCCGTTTTTCAAAAGATGCTTTTGACTAAGTCACAGTGATTCTTTTAACTTGAAAAGCTAAAACTTCACAATACAAAGTTCATGTCCTTATTGGAGCATACATGTGATCTTTTAGTCCATCTTAGTGTTTTAAAGAAACATAGTTCTCAGTGGGTTGTAACCTCACATATGATACAAAACTGAATATGAAAGGATTAACTATGGTGCAGATAAGATGTATCCCTCCATTTATTTATTTATTTATTTTGAGTCAGGGTTTCTCTCTGTATCCCGAATTCACTTTGTAGATCAGCCTGGCCCTGAGCTCAGAAATCTGTCTGCCTCTGCCTCCTGAGTGCTGGAATCAAAGGCTTGTGCCACCACAGCCTAGCCCTCCCTCCATTTGTCATATTTTAACAAAGCCCTTCTACTACTAATTCCCATTAGAATAAAAAGGCTTATACCAAAATTCTAACTTTTGTAGAATTACATATTTTATAATAAAATGTGTTGATTCTTTTTTATTTATAGTTCAAATATAACAAAAGTATTACTCATGACATTTGGCTCAGAATGGGGTGGTGATGGTTAATTAAAGACTGTCAACTTGTTTGGATTTATAATAACCACTGTAACACACTTTTGAGTGTATCTATGAGGGTGTTTTCAGAGGGATTAATTGGAGAGGAATGAGCCCCTCTGAGCATGGATGGCATCATTCCATGAAAAGAAGTTCTGCTTAGAAGGGAAAAGTAAGTTAAGTTTCTTACTTAGGATGACGATTGTGGTGATGAAAGACCATGAGGAAATCAAATTGGGGAGGAAAGATTGTATATGGACTACATATCCTGAACCTTTGTCCACTGAGAGAAGCAAAAACAAGAGTTCAAACTCAAACTAGGGGAGCACGGAAGCAGGAGCCGGTGGAGGGATGCTGCTTAAGACAGGCTTCCTCCTATGGCTTGCTCAGTCTGCTTTCTTATAGAACCCGAACTACTCAGCCAGGGGAGTTTCCACCCACAATAGGTTGGACCATCCCACATCAATAACTTACTAAGAAATCGTCTTACAGGTTTGAGTATAGCCAGATCTTACTGGCATTTTCTCAATTAATGTTTCCTCTTTGCAGATGACTAGCTTGTGTCAAGCTGATATAAAAGTAGCCAGTGCATGACATGAGCACCAACATTATGTCTCTGCTAACTTAATGTGGACACAATGTGACTAGCAGCCTTGTGCTCTGGCTCTGGTGCCTTAACCTGCCATGATAAAAGGTTATGCAGCCTTTGAGCCAAAATAAAGTCCTTTTTTTGTTTCTGCAGGTATATTGCCCCAACATTTAAAAAATGACAAGTAAAAGAATTTTCAAAAGTTTGGGGGCAATTTTATTTGTTCTTTGGGCAATTTTTTTCATTACTGGTAACTCAAATTCTTTCTTTTCTATGAAATAACTTTTTTTGCTACAGAATAATTCAGAAAAAAATTTTTACTGGATCAAAGTCAATTTCTATAGCTTAGTATGTAATAGACTTAGGCAATTAGTGGTCCTGACATCTGAAACGTCGCATCTAGAATTGGAACTTAGCATTCCTTTATTTTCGTACTGTTTGTATAACATTATGAAAAGAGTAAAGGTTTGGAAACATTCCTGGTTTTGCTTATAAAGCTTTTGCTTACATGTCTATCACCACTTATGTCTTGATGGCATTTAGGAATGTATGCTCTGTGGTGTAGAACAATGATAGAATGTTGGCCTAATGTGCACAAAGCACTGGGTCTGTTTCTCAGCATCACCAAATGAGTATGTAAATAAATAGATAAATTTAGCGGTGACTATTGTGTTTCAATAAAGAAATCTGTACATCAGTGAAATTTTCATTGTGTAAATGGATAACTCAAGGGCCTGATACCAATGGATGGTGATATAACCAGAGATTTTTTTTCAAAGATATAAATTACCAAAATTTCAGTAAAAATATACAGTGGTATAGCTTTTGCCATGCTCCTGATTTGATGAAAAGAAATGAGGTAAATCTGGAGAAACATGTACACTTGCAGATGGTTAATATCAGAAATGAAGGACAGGACACACTAGCAAAGAGCTCCCTGGGATGTGCACTCATGAGAGCTGAGATGTGAATGGAAGACTGGCTAATCTGAGTGAGTACAGAGCATGGCTTTTACAAGAGAAAGTGGGTTCTCTTGTAAATGTGTATACGTGTATGGATATGTATATACATGTGTGTGTGAAGCATATATGACACATTATGGAAAGGTAATTTGAACACGTACAAACAGCAACACACTGGCAGTAGAAATGGGATTTCCCGTTCTATGATGAAGGTATTTGGTGATCTGATGAGTGAACAAAATGAATGGCACTGCCTGTTATATGCCAACATCCTTATCTGCCACTCATGAGTGCTTGAATGGGTTTCCCTAAGGTAAAGGACATATTGGCTTAATGTCTATGCTCCATCTTAACTAGATTTCATCTGTTTGATCATGGCAGAGGTAGCATCCTGTCATGGTGTGGCTCCTCAAAGCAAAGTGTCATCTACGTGACTGCAATCTTTAGATGAAATCAGTCCTCTACAATTAAGAAAGGATGCCAGGCAGTGGTGGTGCATGCCTTTAATCCCAGTACTTGGGAAGGAGAAGTAGGCAGATCCCTGTGAGTTGGAGGCCAGCCTGGTCTACAGAATTAGTGCCAACATAGACAAGGCTACACAGAAAAACTTTTTCTAAAAATCAAAACACAAGAAAGAAAAGAAAAAAAGAAGAAAAATAAAACAGTATTTTCTCTAAGATCTCAGAATACTTCTTATAAGTATTTTATATAAGAATTTGTATGTTGTTGTCTGCAACTGAGAATGAATGAAAGGATTCTTTATGTGGCATAAAAGGCTATGACATGCTCTTGTTTTATGGGTTGTGGAAGTGCTTGTGGTTTAATAGCATAGACATATGTTAAAACTGAACACATTATCATGCATCTTCTTTTTCTTCTTTTCATGGAGAGTTTCTGGGAGACCTGAGAGGCAGAGTCTAGCTTAATGAAGTGTGCACCACATATTACTTATTTCCACATTTTTTTTTTGGAATGAGACTGAGGAAATCTTGGAAATGGTAGTGACTTCAGAAACCTTTTCAGGTTTATTTAAACATGGCATAGCTGTTATGTATACACTTTTCACACATAAGTTCTGCCTTGTCCTAGGTCCTAGATCAATCCTAACCGGCAGCAGAATGTATGTAAGCAATTTACACTGTGGCACTGTGGCCATCTACCAGCAAGAACAACTTCCTTTGTAGTGTTTTAAACTATAGATTTTAAGTAACACACAAACTAGCAAATATTGCTGAAGCTCTGTATTATTCTCTAAGTGAAACCATGCTTTCTTACCTCCCTTAGTCAATGATTTGGTTTGGACTCTAAGTCTCTAGTGCTCATGTGTCTTTAGATGGTGGAACCCAGAATAGCAAAACAACACTGCTAATCTACATAGAACTGTAGAAACCAGAAAATTCTTGTGCTTGATGGGAAAGATCAATTTCATAAACACACTGAAAATAACTTTTAGGCATTCAAATTGCTTATTAAATAATTTGATAAGGATGTCTTTGATCTAGGGTTGTTTTTGGTCTAAGGAACAGATCCAAAGTCTTAGAGTAACTGAACCTTGTTGGCAATATGATTACATGGCATGTTCAACAAACACCAAAATGCAGCAAACATATTTTATATGAATTGGAAAATAAAAATTAAGCTTCTTAAGAATTAATATTAATATAATATGCATTAGGAAAGCATGTACATAATTCTTAGAACAGTAGATATATTGTTTTGACAGAGAGAATATGGAGGTCATAGATACCTGTAGAAACTACATCCCATATTATTTCAGTACATGTTTGATACTAGGAATTATGATCCTAGGAAACTTTACCTTGATTATACATAATTTAACAAAACTTTCTTTCATATTTTTATGGTTGTGGCTTGTTCAACATTTTATAATCTTTGTGATCAATAGTTACATCATGTGTTCTCAACTATTTAGTAGCCTTTTTTCTCTGTATTCACTTTCATGAAAAGAGTGTCCACATTTTAACATTTTAGGATGCTTTCTTTTCTGGCCTAAAGGCCAGATTATACATGATCAATGTCTGATGAAAAGCATTAGTGACCATTCGTACATAATAGAAAAATTCAATTGTTCAGACAACTTGGAATTCTTCCAGGAAGGAAATGAATCTTTTCTTTGCCAATTGTCATTTTGTATCAGCTGAAGCTGGACAGTATGGGAGTTATTGTTGCTCTATCTCAAATTACATAGCCAGCACTCCGGTGCTCATCCTTTTCAGTGACATCATGCTTGTAGGAGTTTTGTTGGTAATGGTATTTTCTGCCACAATAAATACTAGCTAAGAGAAGTTTATCACAGTCACTTCCACTCTTTACAGAACAGAATGAATGATCATCTCTTGAACAGATAGCAAGGTAATTGAGAAAGAAACTCTTATTATTTTTTTTCTTTCTTAACTCACATGGGAGGCGATAAGCACACTACCTAAAATTGTCTAGACAAAGTAAATGCTGAGACAAACTTACAGGCTTGTTCTTAGTGAGGTCCTGGCAAGTTTAACCACTCAATGCCTTTATGAAATGAATACTGTACAAATTTAAATTGTGTGAACTAAGATGATTATAAATAAAATAGAACACGCATAAGAAGAACATACAAGGTTGTTTCCTCCAACATTTGCCTTTAATTATGCTCTACAGATGAAAATTTATTATTGGTCAATATATAAGTGGTTAAGATCTCTTAATATAGTCTAAAGTGGCAGAACAAAGCAAAGCATATGGAACAACAAAAATTGAGTCATGTAATAAAGATAGATGAAAGACAAGATGGTGCTGAAAATCTACAATTATAGAACACTGTGGCATTGGTGTTTGACTCTAATAAACGGGATGATGATTGACAGGAGGAAGTGGGAAGACCTTTGGACACTTGGAATTATCTTCAAGTAGATGAAGACTTTGAAGGCATGCATAGAGTACCATAATGCCTAGGGGGTATATAAACCCAGAGCCCACATGGAACAAACTGGTCATAGGCCTGCAGGCTGAACCAGCACAAGGTACAGGTCTATCTAAAAAAAAAAAAAATAGATGCAAAAATTCAATTAGCATTTACCATATCTGGGAATTGATTTATTTCAGTAAAGAAAATAGAATTAGATATTTTATGACATTTACTTTCGTTTCTCCTTTCTTTTGTTAGATGAGAAGTTGAGTATCACTTGCTAACTATCATAGAACTCTGTTTTCTGGCACGTGCCTAGACTCAGCCCTATACAATGCAACTATGCAGTAAGTAGCAACTAATAGTCCAGGGCTTGATCCAAAATCAGAGACTCGGTCTTCCTCTTGCCTCCTTTAAAAAGGTTCTTTCTTTTTATTACTTTTTTTGAGAATTTGCACATTGTTTGCATTATGGCCATATTCACCCTCCTTTATCTTCTCCCTGAACCCCTGCCCATTTCCTACCCACCAAGATTTGCGTGCTCTCTCTCTCTCTTTTTCTCCCTCTCTCTCTTTTAGCCTATGAAGACACACTAGTGCTGCCTATGTACTCACAGAAATGTGGCCATCCACTGGGAATGCAAAACCTACCAGGAGCCATATCCTTAGAGAAAGATAACTCTTCCTCTTCTGGCAGCTATCAATTATCAACTAGGGCTGAGACTTCGTCCCTCCCTCTCTTCCTTCATCTATGGATTTGGTCTCTCATAAGCTTGCACAGGTCAAGCACGTGCTGGTATAACTGTTGGATTTGTACGAACAACTCCCATGTTGTGTACAGAGAACAGTTTCTTTGTAGTCATCCATTGCCTCTGGTTATTTTGATTTTCATAACCCATTTTTTTGCAAATATCTCTGAGCCTTGAGAGGAAGAAGTGTCTTATAGAATCTCACTTAGGGCTGAGTCCCTTATTCTCTGTACCTTGACTAGTTGTGGGTCTGTGTCTTAATCATAATCTTTTCAAAAGGAAGCATCTTTCATGAGGATTGAGGATGCATTATCTATGAAGGTAGAAAGGAAACAGGAATCTATTTACTTTCCTGTTCATTTGGCAGAATCATAGTAGCAGATTCACCCCTAAGGTACTGCCTCTCTAGCTCCTGGTTTCTGTCATTGTTTTTCTTTTCTTAAAGTGAGAACCCACTGTCTAGAACAACACCAACATAACTCATTGTATATGAGCAAATATTCCAGCTGGCAACTACATGGAATCCTCAGTTCTACAGTATAGTTTCTCTTGTATGGGAAGGTACTCTTCAGACTACTGAAAGAGAAATGCAGACAGCAATGAAGCTACAAAACCTTTAACCTACAGTCTGTCCTGCTTGCAATATATGTTAGAACAATCATTGCACACACATAGACCTTGAGGGAGTAGCCAAATAATGTCTGATTTGAATTAAGGCCTACTCTACAAGATAAAACTCATACCTAACACTGTCTGGGTAACTAAGAACCAAAGACAAAATAGCCCAGAGACCTAGGGTAAAAATAAACACTACTGCAAAAAAAGTTTCAATAACATGACTTCCTGTGATATTCTACTATACTCATAGATGAATGCCTTATCCAGTCATCATTAGAGAAGCTTCCTCCAGTGGTAGATGGGAACAGATGCAGAGACCCCCAGGTAGTCAGAAGCAAAGAGGAAGTCCTTTGAACACACTGCTGTAAATGAGTTGTTTTCACCAAATCACTCACTGCAGAGCTCATGGAGGTGGAAAGAGAGTACAGGCTAGAGGGGATGGCGGACACCAGAAGAACAAGGTTCTCTGAGTTGACTAAGGAAGGCACACATGAACTCATTAGATACTGAAGCAACAATAAAAAGCCTATAAAGGTTTGTTCCAGATCTGTATATACTTTACAGCTTTATGCTTAGTATTTGTATGGTGCTCCTAAAAATGAGAACGATTGGGTTTGGACTCTAGTTTCTGCTCTTGGGACTCTTCCTCCTGTTGGGTTCTTATCTCCAACTTCAATATGATAGTTTTTGCTTCATCTCATATTATTTTATTTTGTCTTGCTTGGTTTTTATCTCAAGGAAGTCTGTTCAAATGAGAGATACAAAGGGAGTGGATCTGGAGGGGAGGGGGTGGGGGAAGATCTGGGAGTAGAGGGAAGGGAACCTATCATTAGGATATATATTATGTAAAAAGTACTATATTTTCTTGTTTGTAATTTTTTCATTTAAAAAGGTTTTTTCTCATATCCTCTAGTATTCCTCCTTCCTCCTCTCCTTCTTGTCTTTCCACAGCCTCTACCTGACTCCACCCTCCCATCCATTCCCCAGTGAGGGCAAGGAATACCAAGGTGAGTTAGATAGGTCTGGCATATCCAGTTGAGGTAGGTCTGAGTCCCACCCCCAGTATCAAGGCTGAATAAGGCATTCCTCTGTCGGGAATGGGCTCTGAGATGTCAGTTCATGCACCAGGAACATAGTCTTATCCTACTACAAGAGGCTCTACAAACTGTCCACCCCATTCAACTGTCATCTACATTCAGGGGGCTTAGTTCCTTTCTATGAAGCTTCCTCAGTAGTTATTTCAGAGTCAGTAAGCTCCCAATATCTTGGGTCAGACATCTCGTGTGTCTCCTTCTCATGATCCTGATCCCTTTGCCCATATACTTTTTCCTCCCTCTCATTGGCTAGAACAGGTGCTAGCCAATGTGCTTAGCTATGGATCTCTGCTTCTGCCTTCATCAGTTGCTGAAGGTTCTTTAATGACACTCAGGGTGGTCATTCATTTGAAATCCTGTTTAGGCACCCTCTCCACTATTGCTTGGAGTCCTAGCTGGGACACCTTGTGGGTTATTGGATGTTTCCCCAACACCAGGTTTCTCTCTAATCTCTCAATGGCTTCCTCTATAGAAATATCTATTTTCTGTCCTCCCTCTCTGTTGTTTCTCCCATTAAAACACCTCATTCTCTCATGATCTCTTCAACAAATGCTACTTGCCTAACTGAATGTCAGCATGTAGAAGAATGCAAATAAATTCAAATCTATTACCTTGCACAAAACTCACGTATAAGTGGATCAAAGACCTCAACATAAACCCAGAGACACTGATCTTAATAGAGAAGTAAGTGGGAAATACCCTTGAATGCATTAGCACAGGCAACCACTTTCTACAAATAGTAGCAGTAGCACAGACACTAAGAACAACAATTAATAAATGGGATCTCCTGAAACTAAGAAGCTTGTGTAAGCCAAAGGACACAGTCAATAAGACAAAATGATAGGAAAAAAGGAAAAGGAAAGAACAGAAAAAAAAGTGTAGCTAGTAACAATTTGTATTTGTGAAAACTGTCAAAGCAATTCAGAGCCCATTGTCTCCTTAGGTTTTAAAATCATCTTTTTGATGCCCATTTTATTTAGCACAACAGTCATCAACTATAGAGTAAAGTATTCTGAATTTTGTCATAGAGTCATAAAATCATCACTAAAAATCACAAAATTTCTTATGTCAAACTTGAAAATCATTTCTTAAAATCAATATGATAGCTATAAACAGTAAGATTGTAGAATCTCCATGTAATAATTCTGCTTAAAATGATGACTCCACGATGAACTTGGAATGAGGTAGAGAACAGGGGCGTCATTCACTGGAAGCACGCTTTGAGAAGAAGTAGTGAACCTGACAGGATGCAGTGGAAAACAGTCACAAACAGTAGTTGAAGTGTCGGGGTAGGGGGATCAACGGTGTTGCTGATGATAGACTCGGAATAGTTTTGTCTATAAAATGTAAAAAAAGAAAAAAAAAAGAAAAAAAAAAAAAAAAACTACTGTGCCTAAAATCATTATACCATCTACTAACCTGATGCATGCTCCTTACTAGTGTAGGGCCATTTTTGTTCCAACACAGCAATATCAAATGGTATCAACATGGTAAAGATACTTTTCATGGGAAGGGATGGTAGCAAGTCTTCTATGACATATATACACACATATATACATAAGTCTGTATGCACAGTTGTCACTATTTCTCAGTATTTTTTCAGTAGTAATTATTACTTGATTCTGGTCAACAGTGAGGATCAATACATGAAAACTATTTCTGTCTCCATTAGACTTTAAAGTATAGTGATGAAGAAAATCAATTTTGATCAAATATTGCAAGAAAGCCTTTAAATAAAATTAAAAATTTGTTAAATGGTAGGTTGTCTATCTTGGGTAATTCTAATGAGGTCTGAAATTTTTCTGAAAGTTTTTTCAAAATAATGGTATTCACTTTGATGTCTGAATCTCAGGCTTTAAAGAATGTTTGATGCTGAAGGAAGAGCCAGCATTAAATGTTTGTAGGTAGGAATTCAGGCTTAACTTTTGACCTAGTAAAAATGACTTTGGAAATAGTAATTTAGGCAACAATTTTGAGAATGGTATAGGTAAGGACAAGAGTAGAGACATAACACTCCCTGGGGAGGAAGTCCAGGGTAGGGCACATGGCTCAGGATGTTAATATGATTTGTCATAAATTCAATAAACAGTTTTAGACTTTGAGCTTTCCAGGAACTTACCATGTAGTTAGAGAATAAAATTAATGAAAATATGACAGAGACTCTGCTTTAATGGCAATTAAATTAAAGGTGCAAGAAACAAGCAAATATCCAATATGTCAGTGTTTGTGAAAAATTAGTAAAAATAAAAAGGCTTCTGGCCTAGGAACAAAGATAACAATAAAAATGGAGGCTATGTATTTACAAAGGTGACAATTAAAATTGATGGAAAAGAGTGTTCTTGACAAATAATGTATGATAAATTATAAAGTTGCAGGAATTCAGTGAATTTGGCATATATGTGTGCCAATAAGAGTAGGAACAAATTTTATTCAAACTTTATTTTCATGAGTGTATGTGATAAGATTATTATATTTTATAATATGCAACTCTCTGAACATATGGAGCAATCATTAACTCATAATCTAGTATACAGATGCTCAACTATAAGTCAATAAATATGGACTTGAAAGTGTACAATTTCTGTTTACTAAAGAATTTATTATTTGGTAATATGTGCTATCTCAATCTTATTCCAAACTTAAGTATAATATACACAGGACTTACTATTTTTACTATATAGAGTAAATTTAAAATATTTTCTACCTAAACTGAAATTTGAGAAATTAAAAGAAAACATAGGCTTACCATGAATGGAAGATTCTGTAATGTTTGAAAATGTATTTCTATGGATGTTTCTATTGAGAGAAACAATTAAGAATTTTTTTAAGAAAAAATGGGTAGCTAACATATAAAATACAAAATTTTGTAGTATTAATTATTTTCAGTAAGATTTAGGATTAACCATATCTTGAAACTCTGTGGCCTCAAATTTAAAGATTTTTTTCCATATTATTTGTTTCTTTAGGTTTTATTAGCAATAGTTTAGATTTGCTAGTTAGAACTCAATTTGCTTATGTAAACTTTTTAGTACATTTGGCATGTTGTTCATTTGAGAAAGGACGTTAAGATACTTTACTTTCATTTACATTTTGAAACTGAAGCTCTTGAAATAGGTCATGAAGATAGCACTTTATATTGGAGAGGAACAAAATAAACGAAGGAAGTATTCTTTCGATTGATGAATAGCCAAGGATTCTACATCAGTACTAAAATATTGTTCGCCAATGATTAAATCATTTATAGAACTGCCAAATGTCTAGTACTGGTGTTTACAGAGCCATGATATCATCGTACGGTTTTTAAATGTGTCTTAAATGACACAGTTAATCATTTGATACATTTCCATGAGCCAGATGCTCACATTTAATTTGGCTATAGCTCAGGAAACTAGTGAAAGAAGTCTATGATTAACTTGGTTGTCATAAAATTTGTGTATTTGATATAGATATTTTAATAGAAGAATTTGAGTTTTAATAATATTTGTTGACAAAGTCTATTTTCAAAAACTTCCAAAACATTAGACTATGCCTACAAAGGTATAATGGAAGTCTCAACTTGGGAATGTCTTAGCCCCTTTGATTTGCAAATTCTTTATAAATACTATGAATTCAGGGAAATAATATTGATGTTCATTTAATTTTATGACATCCTTGACAAATAATAATAATAACTTATTACTATTAGAGATTTAAAAAAAACTCTATGCACAATTAAATATGTAAGTCAGCACAAAATTTAACATCTGCTATCTCTGTTATTCCCATTATCTTCTATGATGTCAAGAGCAGACTTTATTTCTTTATTTTTACAAATGAGCCAACCAAGGCATATACATCTTCATGAATTTACTTGCAGTTGACTCTTGTAGAAAGAGAGTTAAAATTATAACAGCATTTGAATTATGATGTGAGGTTATTTTTACTTTCATGATGTGAACTTTCCAGTCTCTTTTATAATCATTTGTAGGCCTATATCTATGTTCAGGCATATAATTTAGAAGCAGAAGTATAGTATGGAACATCTCTGAAGGCTATTCAAGTGCTCATACAAGGAGAAATGGAGTAACTCTGTGCTCTTCATTTTTATCTTTATTGTTGATTAAATTGAATGGTGGCTAAGTTTCTTGTGCCTATTTTAGGCCATGAAACAACCTTGCTGATGAGACTCATATGCTCTTCCAGGACCAAGGATATGATGACCAATCTTGTTTTGCAATGAACTCATGAATCTTCAGCTTTAGCGTATAAACCATTTGTTTTCTATATTTCATGTTAAATTCACTAACATTTAATTTATATGTTGAGCATCTTAATCATAACCTAGGTATTATTACCACAAGTCTAGATATTAGCACTGACTTCATAAGAATGTTAATATATCAGTAGAACTTTTAAAAATTTTATGGTGTTTTGTTGTTTAGATCGTGTTTCAAATTTTTAGATACTTTGAACATAATTTTTCCTTCTCCCAACTCATTTCAGATCCTCTCTTCCTCCCCTACTCATCCAACTTTTAAGTTCTTAATCAAACATAAATAAAAACCAATACAACAAAATCCTTCAAACCAAGAAACAAAGCAAAACAAAATACAAACAAAACAAACAACCAACCAAAACAACAAAAAACTGCCAAACTCTATCCAAATAAAAGCACAGAAAAAAACCTGTGCAGGCTACTATATGCTAGTTAATTATTCTTGAACATGAGTCCTTCCCTGGAATGGTTGATCTACCTCGTGTCATTCCCTTAGAGAAAACTGATTCTCCGTCTCTCGGCAGGTATGAAATGTTGTTATGAGAGTTCATTTCCTTAGTAAGTAGGTTTTCATTTGTCGACTCAATTTTTAAAATATAAAAACTTATAACAACTAGCACGTCTAAGTTGGAAAAGAGCCGAAGAGCAAAGAGACGTACAAGAATCAGAGACCCACTCATTTACACACTCAGGAGTCCATACAAACACATATTTTTGTTTTGCTGCTGTGTATCTTGTTTTTTGTAATAAGGATTTTGGAAAAATAAAATAAAAATAAAAGGAATAAAAATGTGTAAGGAGACGGTAGACTAGGTATTTTTAAAAACACAGTTGACAGATGAAATGGCAGGATAAGCCACTTAAAAAAAATCTGGTCTCCTTGACAGCAGATGTTCAGAAAAAAAAAATAGATATTTGAAAGCAAAGGATGGTGAAGTATATAAAAGAAGAGAAAATTTATTTGAAGAGGAAAAATATGGTTAACAAAGACTCTCAAAAGCTGGCATTTCGTGGAAAGAAAAATGTCTCAAGAGATTTGTTACATTTTGAGTCAGCTAAAGATCACAAACACAAGATGAGATGTAGGGGAGTTTTCAGCTGCTCTCTATGAGTAACTAACTAGTCATGTGTCTGATGAGTTCCAGTTACACATCCTTCATTTACTGAATTAGGAAATTGTTTTGGTCATCAGGATTGTGGTAAAATTCTTCCCTCTCATCCTTTACCTAAACTTGATTTTAACCACCTGACTCCAGTGTTTTTTCTTTCTTCTGAGACCAAAAACATAAAGAAAACAAAGAAGTCCACAGAGACAAGAGACAGTGTGCATATTTGAAGAGATAAAGCAGATTTACATTATAAACACTCGATTTGTTGTTAAATATCCTTACATAGTGACTTTTTATATTTTTCCAGATCACTGTGCTTTTTAATTCACTAAAATTTTTATTGTAAATGGGAGAAAATTGTTTTCTTTGCCTCAAATCCAGTTAATGAGAAACAATATATATGAAAGAGAACACAAAACCCCTAGCTCAAATAGAAATTCTAAAGGTCCCAAAACTATGTTGTGTGCTTTGTACATTTGCATCTGCTGAATTAGTATCAAGCAATCATCTAATTATCTACACTTTAGAAAAATTACAATACTCTGAAGTACATACAGGGCAGACATTAATATCACTTCATTTCATGGTTGTCTGGCACAAACACTTCTAAAATACTGCAGGATTTGTAGAAAAAGAAGTAGTAATTAAAATGATAAACCTACAAGAAACAAATAAGATCATGTTCAAAGATTTGGGCACTATTAAGAAGTTGTTTTACTTTGATTTTTATTATAAGTTCCCAAATAGACCAACTTCACATTAATGTCAAGGTAAGTTTATTTTATAGACAAATTCTGAAAAATGAAAAGGATTTGTAATATCTGAAAATGAGCATTCAGTGCAGACTCTAGACAGGAACTCCTGAGATTCATTGTTAGTTTTTATGAAAGTTGATTTAAAATAATTGGAAGAAAATATGAAAATCTTTAAAAGGAGTGATGTTCATGAAAAATTGATGAACAAGTTGGTAAAATACAGTGTCCTATGTGCATTTGTGTATTTTTTATTATCTCTAAAATACTGTTGTTTGGGGCCATTTAGTTAGGGTTTCCTCATAATTTTTAAGAAAAAAAATTAAATTTAAAATGTAAAGGGAATTCTAAGTTTAAATTATATAACTTGTCCAAGAACATGTGGTTTGGAGATATGGTGAATTATCTCAATGACACAGGCTGGCAGAATATATTTTCTTTTGATATGCTTACTATAATTTGGGGAAGTAGACCAGACTCCTGATTAAAACACTGATGGTTAAAACACAGTTCCAAAAGTGTGCCAGCAAACTCCCACTTATCAGAATTTAAGAAGTACACAAATATTTTTGGAATGGTTATAGTTGTTGAACTGTGCCTAAATTATTTTTAAAACTGCCAATCATTTGTGTTATCCTTTTGAATAGTCTCACCTCTAATCAAAGAATATTTTTCTTCAAGGATGCTTAAGTTTAATTAAAAATGGGAGCTCAGGTATCATTTTCATGGATGTGATCATGCATTTTCAGCCATCACATTACTATTTAAGAGACTATAGCATGGGCAGGGTGTCCATATCAGAAAATTGATTCTCTTCCTCCCTTTTGACTTATCTATCTGTCTGTCTGTCTGTCTACTTATCCACCTCACCTCTTTTCATGTGTGTGTGTATGTGTGTTTATGTTATAAATCTTTATAAATTTTGTCATTATCAATGAGAACACTTGATTTCATTTTTCATATATTGTCATTAGTAATGCGATAAACATGAGATTTCATATGACCCTTTGGACATGATTTCACTCAAAGATAAAGCAGGGGATAGCAAACAATTTAACAAGGTAGAAAGGATGTGGATCAAAGAGGACTCCATACACTGCTGATGGGTATATACACTGACTACTCAGCAAAATAGGAAATTAAAGTATTATATAGAGACCTACTGTTTGACTCAATGTTTCTCCTTTTAGACATTACCCAAAAGATTTGAGAGGCAAAGATGGGTTCGTGGGAGTTCTTGGCACTCTGTTAATGTCAGTATTTAGTACAACTCAAATGTCTACTAATAGAGGAGCAAATTTAAAAAGCTTTCATTAAGATAATAGAATATTATTTCCAAGGAGGAGATACTATCAGTTGATAGATGCTTGATCCACAGCAACGAATTTGAAAATATTTCTCTGATGAAGAAAGTAAGACACAGAATATCATTATATGTGAAATATATATTGTGTATGTACATGCATTTATATATAATGTTATATGTATAAAAATTATATAAAATAAAATAAATATATAATATATGTGTGTAATTTAAAACAGGCAAAATGATAATGACAAAGAAAGACAGATCCCTATGGACACATACATACTTCTCAGGATTTTGTAAGGAGTTATAAGTATATATCTTGTTGACATTCATTTACCTATATACTTAATATGTACATTTGCATATAAAGTGCATCTTTGCAAAGAAAGAAAGTACTGGTCTTTGCACTTAACATTTTAAGCATTTATCAGTATAAGGATAAAGTCTGTAGGTAGAAGAGGAAAGAACTTGAGGACCCAGACACCCTATTATAATCTGAATCAAGGCAGCTGGTTTACTATAAATTTTTCTGAATCTAGTAATAACATGTAAGATATATGGTAAGGTCAAAATATTTCAAGACAAAATGTATTATTTTTACTTTTTTATGTTTAAAAGGAGAGTTCAAGAATACTTTTCTTATTTCCATACATGGCTTAAAGGCAATGCCCCGTTGTAAGATCACATCTGAAGTTGCATCAATAATATACCGGTGACAATGACAAGTACGAGATAGTATTTTTGAATGATTTGTGGCTGTGATACGGTTCAAACACTAAGATTCTTGGAAACCAGAGAAAAGAGAAAGTTCCTGATCTTCATTTGTTAAAATGTCACATTGGCCCAAGAGGTAGCTCAGCCCCTAAAAGAATGTATTGCACAAATGATATTTTGAATTTTATCCCAGTGCTCATGGTGGAAGAAGAGGACTCATTTATGGCAGTAGACCTCTGATTTAATACTTGCAGAGTGTGCATGCGTTTCTTAATATTCTTTATGTCAAACAAATATTTACCACAGATTTCTCATCTAGAGGATATTTAGTTAAAAAAATCTGTACTAGAATAGAACATACCAATTGGTAGTTCAGTTCCAAATAATCAGCTCTGAAATCATACATACAATGTCATTTTAATAACTGTCATATGTAAACAATAACAATTATTGAAAATTGTTGGCCATGAATTTGAAGAAATGTGAAATGGGATGTATGAGAGGGTTTGGGATAGAGGAAAAATGATGTAATTATAATCTCAAAAATTAAAAAAAATACAATCTAAAAGAGCTGAAAACTCACTATATACTTGCCTTTACTAAAGATTAATAGTTCAACTATGAAAAGTATTCACCTTTATCTCTAACTGCTCTCTACTGAGATTAGTGTTCTATAGAAAAATTATGACATAATAAAATCTGAAGCATAAGCCAACAGTGCCCACTGAGGTGAAGGAAGTGAACTAGCTATGTAGGACTGCACTCACAATAGAAAGGACAAGCTATTCAAAGGCTTGCAGAGCACAACTAGCAATACTCAGCAGCTAGCTAAGGCAGGAACTTCTAATGGGCATCACTTATTCAATCCTGACTTTTACATGGCATACACAAACTCATAACTAGAAACAGAAGCACAATTGTCAATGGATCCCTGGAGGTAAAGATTATTAGAAGAGTTAAAAAGAATAATAAGTAGTAAATAAAATGAAAGTCAACTAATGTTCCTCATATGAGTTGTCTCTTTTATAAAAGTACACATTGTCGATCTACTAGACAATTGCTTATAGTCTTATCACCTGTAATATTTGATACAAGCATGACCAGTATCCTCAGATGTCAAATGGTATTCGTATGAGTATAATATATTTACATTATGATATAGCAGTTAGAAAACTATTAAAACGAAAAAGGTAATCCTAAAAGACAATTCATATAGAGGAAGTTGGTTCCTAGTCAAAGAAAAACTAAGCTGACTGTATGAAAATTTGAAAGATACTAATTACATAATGTGCTTAAGTTATAAATAGTAAGCAAATACCTAAAGACTGAGATTTTCAGGGCTGGGAAGATGGCTCATTTGTTAAGATCAGAGGACATCAGACCTGATTCTAGCACTGGTGTGAAGGTAAACAAACCCCCCTGTAACTCATCCAGAGAATCTAGTAGCTTCTGGCCTTTGCAGCCACAAAACACACACATTCTCTCTCTCACACACACATAAATACACACACACATGTTCCTAGTTGAAAAGAAAATGCAAACTTGTAATCATTAATATTTCCAAAGCTCCTTTTTTTCAGTTGTATTTTCCATGTATTTTTAGAAATATGGACTTGTCCTAGGTTTTGGTTTCTTTATACTAGCCATGTAATCTGTGACATAGAGCATGCTGCTCTGATAGACAAACAGAATACTAACCACACAGAGCAGTAGAACTATTTATAATAAACTTATGATGTCATGAGAAAATCAGATCGTAAGACAGCAGAACCCAAATTTATGTGGGCATTATTAACCTCTCTGGGATTTCAACTAATCAGCTCTCTGAAAACACTGGAATGTATATTTTGTATCAAACCAATTTTACTTTAGGCTCTACTCTCATATTCAAATACTTAAAAGTCAAAAATTGCTACACGACTACATTGCAGACAATATGTAAAAATAAAATTTACTTTATTTATTATCGGTTATATGGCTACGTTCAGTTATAATTTGTTGCATGGGAAGAAACTTGAAACATGAGCCATCTTTGTGTTTTTATTCTCAGAAGAACTAGGAAAGTGTGTTTGATGCTAGCATCAGGAAACTAATTAGAACAATTAAGAGCTGGATTCTTGAAACAGGAATTACAGTTAGTCGCCTGGTGTGGATTCTGAAAACTCAAGTCTGGTCCTCTGAAAGAGAAACAAACACTCTTAACTGCTGAGCCCTCTCACTGTCCATGACTTCATGGATCTTATAATCTACTGCAGGTGACACTTCATATGAATAAATCAAAATTTAAAAAATTAACTAATGCATACAGGGTTAGATCTGTCTGATATTTGAGCCATCTGAGTCATGACCTCATAGATTTTATAAGCTGGTGCAGGTGATATTTCATATAAACATATCAAGGTTAAAAAATAACAAAAACTTGCAGGGGTTTGCTTTACAATAGCTAAAAAAAATAAATTTTAACTGTTGCCTTTTTATACTCAGAAGCTAGTAAGAAAAAGAACCTCAACTAAAAATATCATAAGCGTTTGCTGGAAAGTATAACCTTTTCCCCTGTGTATTATGCTAGAAAGGGCCCTGCTTTGATATCTGAACCTGTTGGTCAAGAGTAAAATAGTTTGCCAATCATGTGCAAGTGAGACATAGCAATGGAGTATTTCTGTTTTTATTTATATACAAATGATATATCTGGGATCTGTTTTGAATAATCAATAGAAAACAAAATGCTTGACATGAGAAAGTAATGGAAATCTGGAAGTGGAGGGTTTTTCCTCAGAAAGGTGAGAAGAGACTTGGGAGCACGAATCTCCCCCAAATGATCATTCCTCATACTGTAAATGATGCAGGAAAACTAAGATAATATATCTCTTGCAGGTCAGCAGACCATAAGCTTTTAGAACTGTTTTAATCCACTGTCATCCTATGAGGAAAGATTAAAAATATGAAACCTTTCACATTAATTACAATTTTGGAAAATTCTCTTGGGAGTATTCCATTTTGGTAGTCACAGGCCTTTGAGAAAATGATACAATTTAAGATTTAGTACATTAGGATGCAGAATACAAAAAAGGCCACAGAGGTCACATGAAATAGAGCAGAGCAAGGATCAATAATTTAGTAGGGACAGAAAAACCATAATAGAAGTAAAGAATTTATCAGAAAATGCGTGATTTATACCATAGACTTCAACACAAATACTTAGCAGAAACCTCCAGAGGTGACAGGTATAAAACAATGATTAAGAAATATGTGCTCTGGGAAAGGGGCTTTATCAGACCTTGTTATGAAGTAAAGGATAACCAAGAAGCTTTTGGAAATATGAGCGCTGAAAATAAAATAAATATTTGGGCTAGAGTATGAAGTGACTTCCAGGACATTCACAAAGAGCTTAATGTAAACATACAGGGGAAAGGAACAATCAGAACTATGTACCTGTGGAATATGTGCTGATTGCTTCCTAAGGCTGCTGATATAAGCAGCGTTCAGTGGAAATCTTCCCAACATCTCCCAGATTCTAACCTACATCTAGAACTCATGTTTTCTCAGAAGGAAGCTTTTTTTTCTTATCACCTTCATGTCAATCACTAAAACTTTAACAACACTAATGTATGTAAGGGCTTTTCGTTCTCACTTGCACATGATTGGCAAACTATTTTACTCTTGACCAACAGGTTCAGATATCAAAATTTAAACTTGTAGTCCATGAATTGTGCGTATATTTCATTGCATGTCCCTGGTTCTCCATTTTGGATATTGTGCCTGTATACGTGAATATATGGTTGCCTATACAGGAGTGTATAGAGGCCAGAGGTTGATGGTACAATGTCTTTCCCAATCACTTTCATTTTATTTGTTTGAGAAAGGGTCTCTTACTGAACTGAAGTTCAATGTTTTGGTTAGATTTTTTGGTCAATGAGCCCAGCAATCTACTCATCTCCCCTGCCTCCAGTGACTGGCATCACAACAATGTATAGCCATGTCTAACTTTTCATGTGAGTACTGAAAATCTAATCCAAGTCTTCATGCCTTAACACTGAGTACTTTACTCACTAGTCCATTTCCCCCACATTCAGTCTGGAAAACACAAACAAACAAACAAACAAACAAACAAACAAACAAATTTTCACATTTAAGTAAGTCAGAGTTTCTAAAAGGGGCTATAGGCATTGTCCATATTAAGTAAAACATAACACACATAGCCAAATATAATGAAGATAAGTATATGCAACATATAGTAATGATTATTTGAGTGCTTAAGAGAAAGAAGCTCTATATAAATCAAGATGCCTTCAGATGCTATTTTTTTTAACTTATGTATCTACTTAGAGTGTCTCATGGGATAAGAGTCTATAGAGAAAAATCAATTGCCACTAAGTGTCTCTGCACTTCGTAAGTAAATTTATAGTTTTGTAAATTGTTTTAGCTCCTATTAATGCCAACCATTGGGCCGTATCTGCATTATCTGACATGTTCTTCACTAGAATCCTCTTGTATACATAGTATTACACATTTCTCATGAGGAAACAGTGATGCCATCTAATGACTCATCTAAGTCATTTTCAAGTTATAACTGGTATGGGTATTATTTACCATCCATGGTATTATCTGGAAGAGTGACACATATGGAGCTAACACACAGTCCCCCCACAGTCAGACGTCCCTACTCCATCTAACCAGTCATCCCCATAAGACTAGTCAGCTCTATTAATGCTAAAAGTCTGATTTTGACAGTGAATTGCTGCTCAGGGTAATTACTTCTAGGGAGATAGATGTCTGATGGAAGGGGGAATTGGGAACTACCACAACCTATTTCGGTCTGGAACTGAGTGAGAGCAAAGCAACAGGCCTAACACATGATCTCCTTCACTTTATAGACATGAACATGGATAGTTTTTAGGGGTCTTTAACTATAAACATACACCATTTATTAGAATAAGTTATATTGTCCAAGAAGAAGAAAACATGAGTGTGTGACTATTATTATTCAGCAAATCACTTAGTATTTGCTAACATTTGTAACCTTAAATATTTATTGTACAAAAATATATGTGCATATTTGCTTGTGTATATAAATATATTTCTAAAAGCTTCTATCTTAAAATGTGTATCTCCTTTCTTGGAATCCCATGCTGTATTCTAGCTACATCATATCTGAAATGATATTGATTATTTAGAAATAAAGATCCTTAATTGTTGCTTGATATTTGGAAAAAAATTATTTTAAATAAAATAAATAGTTCTGCTCAGATATATTTGACATTGTGATTCTCACTGTCTAGCATTCCCTAAGAAATAGTCTTTAATCCTACAGCCAGTTGGCTTTTAGCCTCAGTGCATTTGTTTAAATTTTAATAACAATATTGCAACTACGTTATAAAGTTTATAACTCATAGCTTTTTAGTGGAGTCATATAGAACCAGAAACAGGATCATAATTGTACAGAGCAGACATTAAGGAGGCTGACTAGAATGGAATCAAATAGAACACCTCGGTTACACTCCGCGGCTTTAACTGCTTGCCTTAGATTGTATGACTCAGTGAGGTGACTTCTTTTGCCAAGCAGGTGTGAAATTGACAGAAGTGCACAACAGCTGTGTGGCTACATTACAAAGACACCAACTTCTGGCCCTGATGTTTTACAATGCTAAAAAGGCAAAGAGGAAACCTTCTGTTCACCTTTGATTTATATGGAAGTTATTACCTACAGCGTCTGCCCTTGCAACATCACTGAATTTAATTTCACCAAATTTCCTGCTAATCATATACACTGACCTTGAAAGAAGAGATTTCTTTCATACTTTACTTAAAAGTGGGTGATCACCCAACCCTCTCATGTAAATTTAGTGTCCTTTTCCCTATGATGGCCTTTGAAGGTAGCTTACTAAAGAATTGGGAGGGTTTTAATACTTTTGCTTGGCATTGATCACTGGGAAAATGAAATTCAAGCATTTTTTCCCTTGAGGTTTTGTACACTAGACAACCAAATGCAAAAGCTGAACAAAGATAAATTCTCTATTTGTGGTAAGGCTATGTGAAAATGGAACATTTTTAATCACTGGAAAGACCTACCATGTCATCCCCTTCATTTCCCCCAAAGCACAAGGGTTGCTCCCTCTGGTATAATCTTTATTTTTTTTCCTGTCCAGAACAGACTTAAATGAAACCAGATGTTGGCTGCCCAGTAATATTTGTGTCATTTCTCAGTTGGAAAACCAGCATACTCTTTTTCTAACTTCACAGAAAATCCCCACTTCTTTCTAAAATAACAACAAAAAGGAAAACAACCAATTTCATTTCAGGAAGGTTGCATGTTAGCATTAATCATGCTCTGTGCCAATTAGTAAAATATATGTGACCCTTCAGACTACACTTTACCGCCTTCAATTTTGTAATCTATAAATCTTAAAGGATGATCGATATTTTATGTTATACAAAAATCATTGTATGTGTTCATAGTTATTTTATAGAAATCAAGCTGTGGAAGGTTTGACTTGAATGTTTCTATGTATAAAATCATTGTATGGTGAGCCCCATATCCAGCTATCATCTAATCACTTTATAAGATGCTGTTTCACTAGAGGAGGAAAATCAACGTCCCATGGAAAGTCACTGCAAATAAATTCAGTCTAAAATAATAAAATACTAAAATTGTCAGTTGGCAATACGATAATGCTTCTAAATATTTATCTGGTAGGTTTATGTATTGTGCATTGCACACATCATTTATAACCAGGCATGAACCAAGTAAATTACATCATTACTTTTTGGGAAACAATTTCAGGTATTGATTAAACTTATTTAATTTATGTAAATGAGTGCCTTACTTACATGTAGTTATGCGCAACACCTGCATAACTGCTGGTTACAGAGGTCAACAGAGGCTGCTAGATCCCCCTATAACTGGAAGTAGGGATGGTTAAAAACTACCATGTGGGTGCTGAGAATTGAACCATGCTCTTCTGCAAGAGCAACATTTGTTTTTAATTGCCGAGACATCTCTCCAGCTTCTCAAATAGTGCTGAAGAGAATAGACTCCAAAAAAGATTTGTTCAGCAGGGTTAAATAAGTATCTGAACAATTTTCAATGTTATGTATGCAGAAATTATAGGCACAGTATGGTTAATATAATGTGTTTCTATAGATTATGAGAAAAAAAAAGACCACTGCAAACTTTATGTCTCAAATAAAAGATGATTTGTTTCTTGTAGTTCAAGAGGCTGGAAGTCCAAGATCAATCTGATGCTTGGTTTGGGGTCTGCTGAGGCTTCTGTCTTTGTCTTGCAGGTGGCAGTTACTTGCCATGTCTTTATGAAGTCTTATATCTTGGTGGGTACATTGTTGGTGCATTTGTTTATTCCAAGTTTCATCTTCTTGACAAGATACCAACTACATAAAGCCCAATATAATAAACTTATTTTAGGTTTATCTAGATCTTTATAGGCCTAGAAGCAAAATACTGTCATATTCTAAGCATCTAGGGGTAAAAAATTCAGTATATGGATTTCAGGAAACCATGATCTCTCATGGTTCATTTAACTCTTCTCTGTATCCAGGCAGAAGTCAGACATGCCAACAGATTTTTGAAATAATGGATGCCTCCTCTGACCTGTACTTTGTAAGTTCCAGAAACTAGAAATTTCCTTGTGGGGTTTTTAATATATTAATGAAATCCTGAAATGATTATGGTTGCCATGAATTAACTGGTATCGAAGCAAGAAATTCCAGAGAGAGAAAAAAGCAGAGATGAGAATTTAGCAAAGATTTGAGAAATTAATCCAGGTAAATGCAAGTTCTAGGACTAAAGTTTCTGTTCTTACTCGTGTGTCATTTGCAGAAATCTTTCCTGAGGGGTTCTGGAATGGAAAGGAATGCACTGATACTTGGCTTTGGGCTACATTAGTTGCCTGTGTAGTTTCCTCAACTGGACACCATGTACAATGGAACTGAAATGATTGTTCAGTGGAATACACCAATATCATTTGGGAGGGAGGAGGAACAGAGAAGCCAAAATATGACAGCACTCACTGTGCTGGCCCATTAAAAACATCCAGTTGAACAGATGTTGCTGATTTTCTAATAATTGCCAGTTATGTTTCAAACCAAATGAAAATTACCCAGGAGACTGAAGAAAGGAAAGGTCAACATTTCCTAGAATATTTGGATACGATTTGGTAGCAGATGGTAGATGAGTGAAGACCTTGAAAGATGCCTAGGATCTGAATCATCAGATCAGGAGAAATAGCATAATGCAGGGAGGGCAGCATGGACATGCTCATGAGAATGATGGATATAGAGCAGAGAAGGGACTGGAGAAATGCAAACTCCTTCTGGCAAGTTCCACCAGATCAGTGACGGTATTTCCTGGGGGAACTGCATAGTAAAATGCTTGTGTTTTTGCAAGGAGAATTTTGATTTATTGGCTAAAAGAAAGTCACTGAAGGTTCTTTAGCCATCATTTCCCAGTGGCCCAACATCTCTTTTGTTTGAGATTTCAAGACAGCCCAGCAGAAGTTGTTCAGGGACTTGGGAATCTCGGCTGTCATCAATTTTTCCTTTAGCTACTGTTAATAGGTTCTCTTATACCTAACAATTCTTTTTTTTTCTTTGAAAAATCTTGTTCCCTTTTGGATATTTTTCCAATATTGAAATAATGTGTATCCTATATTAATTAGGTGACTTGAAAGATAGTATACTTCATCATATCACAGATAAACTTGTTTTGAGTTTTTCCTAAGATTTTTTTTATTGTATATAATGTTTATGCTATAAAACATTAGAAACACAAGTAACAATAATTTTGTTGAAACTTTCAAGTCAATTGGGACGTATCAGTCCTTATGACTGCTAGAAAACACCAATTTATGTAATTTCATTTTGTGTGAAATTTTTATTTCCAATTTTATCATTTTAGCTTTACATTAAGTATTATTTTTCAAACCTACCTTACTTTCCAGAATGTTTCTTGTGAATATGTTTATGGTGTATACACACGTGTCCTTTATGCACATGTGCACCTGTGTATTCATAGGTCAGAACAGGTTGTCAAATGCCTCTTCTGTTTCTCCTGAGCCTTGAGGCTCAGTGTTCTTGTCTAGGCTGGCAGCTAACAAACTCCAGTTGTCCTCTGACAACAGTTTCAGGATTACAGTGGGCATCTGATCACACTTAGCTTTTTGTGTGTGTGCTGAGGATCCAAAAACAGGTCTCAAGCCTGTTTCCAAAGTGTGCTCTTTTACAGGGTCAATTCTCCAGTGTTACAGAAAATTATTAGGGTTTATTTATGTATACAGATTTTGATATAAATGACTGATTGTGTAAATGTGGAACTCAATAATAAAGATCCACAAATATTTAATTTAAGACAGATTCAGTCTTGCTATTTTTAGAAAAATTATCAAACTCCTGGACAATGACTTTTATAATGCCCGCCCTTTTCTTATACTCCACCTTTGACTCTGCATACATTCTTAGTGGATTGGACTAAACTACAATAATCATTCTCATAAAACAATTATTGGCTCAAAAGCTATTTTATCAAAAATATATTAAAATCACATTTTAAATGATATGAGTCATCTCTATTGATCAGAAAATCTTAACTTTTGTGCAATACCTTATTTTTAAAACTATTTTAAGAGAGGCTTATGATCATTGTGATGTTATCATGTTATCACAAAGTCCTGACATCTCATTGGCTATCAGTAGAATATAATAGTTCTCCCAGGATCCTGGAATTCTCCTACCCAAACATTCTTACATATACAAAATAGATACTAGTTTGCATGCTCTACTTTTTGTTTCATTTATATGGATTACTTTTTTGAAGCACTAATTTAAATCTTAGGTAAAACCTAAAAATACAAAACCTGTATGTAGTAATGGATCAAGTTCCATAAAGATTGACACACTTATAGAGACACTAGTGCCACATTGCTGTGACATTTCCATGTGAACCTCATCTTTCCCTGCCTGTTTGGTAGATATAAGGATATACACTTTTACTAACACACATAGATTTTGGTTAAGTTATGACTTTGCCAATCTTATCTGTAATCTTTGTAGCATTATCATTTAATTTCCTAATTCCCCATAGATTATGTAGAAATTTCTAACCCAAGTTATTTTAACATACTTAGCAAACCATTGAAGTATATATAGTTACTATATTCTTTTTGAATACTTAGAACCAAGGTCTTATTTATATTAGAAACACACATTTCCTTAGAGCATACTATTTTCAAATAATCACTTCAAAAGTGGTATGGCTTAGAAAGTTTCAACTTCATTGATTTTATAGCTCTCTTGTGTAATTCACAATTAAGAAACAACTTTATAGAAATGGAAAATTATTATTAAGATATTACAGTTAACATTTTTCTTTAAAACAAAGGTCCTTGCTTATTTTTTTTTAGATATTTTCAAAGTTTTTGACTTCTTCCTTTCCCATTCTTATTATAAGTCCAGTCCATTTAACTAAGTCTACCTTTATTCTCTTTACCAAAATGAAAAAAATAAGATTAAAAAATTACTTTTCATTTTTATAATTCCACAGTTTCAGTAAGTTGATAAACAGTATGAGATTTCTTAAGATACAGATCACATCATCAATGAGAAATATGCGAAATAGTTTATTTAATTTTTAAATAAGATTGTGTAATTTTATATGAAAATGAGAAAGAGAAAAAGGTGAAGGCTTCAGTATTCTAGCCTTACCATGTAACTTCCCCTATATACGGCATAAGTAACAATTGTAAGAAAATTCATTTCAAATGTTGATGCCATTGCACAGAGTTTAGTTTATAAGCCAAACCATTCTATTGAGAACTAAAAGAACTGCAAACCTTCTGGTTACCAGTTGTTCCTCTGAATACTTGTTTGGGTCAAAAAGCTAAGAAATACCACAAAGCATTCTCTCTATCTTAGATCCAACTATGACCTGTCTATAAGGTGTTCTGTGCCACCAACCTACTTTCTGTCTTATCGATTCCTGTCTTTTGTTTAAAATTGCCTCCAATTAAAATGACACAATGTAGCTAACCAAAACTTCATAAGACAGCAGTCCTAGTTGAAGTGACAATGACAGGGGCCATTATTATTATTACCATGAAGTCAGTGAAAAATATTACAATGCTAACAGATTTTAATGTATGTTGTCATAAAAAGACAGAGCAGCCAGCCAGAAAAAAAATCAATAACTATTTGGATTTTTACTAAGGACCCTTTAAGAAATCATATGGGACACTGTTGCAATGGAGTTTCTTGGTCCCGGGCGGCCAGAAGCCCAGACCCTGCCTTGCCAGACCCCTTAGCCACCAGCCGCTGCTCTGGCCCCCAAAATGACTAAGGCGCTTATATTAAGTTTATGCTGTTTGGCCTATGGCTCAGGCACATTGCTAGCTAGCTCTTACATCTTAAATCAACCCATTTCTATTAATCTGTCTGCCACATGGCCCATGGCTCACCTGTGTTCCTAACATGTTGCTCCTTTAGGCTTTTGGCTCGATCTGCCTGACTCCACCCTGTTTCTCCTCCTACTTCTTCTATGGTGCCTGTCATGGCCCAAAAGAGCTCCTTTATTTAAAGATTGAGATTCACAGCATACAGAAAGGCATTCCCACATCAGAACACCTACTACAAAAGATTCCATATATATGGAAGTATACATAAAACGAAGGTATCTAATGATGCGGGTAACGATATCTCTATTAGACATCACAAGCACCAACAATTCATATCTTTGGAATGAGATGCACTCCACTCCTGTTCAGTAATTTTGTTAATTAGTAGGTCTTTATTCCATTTTTTACTTAGTTTAAAACTTTGAGAGTTTCTTGTATGTATTTTTATCTTTATTACCCATGAAACTTTTAATCATGCTAATACATGGAAAAAGAATAATTTAGGTGGATAAATACGTCCTTTATTATCTTGATCTAAGAGAATTACTTTTGTATGAGAGAATGTATGAGTCAGGGGCTCTCCAACTGGAAAATCATTAAGTGTGAAAATATGAAGATATTTCATAGTATATGTTTTATAATAATTTATAACAATTTCTCAAATGCATATCCTACATGGTAGGGCAATTATACAAGTAGTAAATCTTGTATCTGAGAACACAGATTATATGAATAAAGATTTTCATGCACAGTTGATTTCTGTTGATTTATTAATGGTGATTTTTGGTTTAAGTGATTCTTCTTGTTACATATTTCATTGAGTCTCACTGTGACCTGATCTTAGTCTAATGGTCACTACACTCCAATTTTCTCATGATACTATAAATTTTACTTTGTTTATTATAGGGTATCTCCTGTTTCGTAACCAATGGTGATGGTATGCTTATACAGGATAAAAAAATAAGACTGAAAACAGATATATGCAAAAAGGGCACTAAGAAACTGGTTAACAATGAGTAAAAACATAGGAAAACTAAAACCAATTAACTTTCTATTCTTGAAGCTGGTTTGAAGCATATCATGACTTTCTAGAAGCAGAGAACAACTTCTCTCCAAAGCCATATTAGACACTATGCTAATTGAAATATTGTAGTCCCTTAAGTGACAGGTAATTACTTACAATGATATAAAAATTTCTGAATGTTACTTAAAATGGAAATGAATACTGGACCAAAGGATTCTCGAGTATACGTTTACTTATCTTTGTCATTTAACTACATATTATTTTCACCAATGAACGTTAAAAAGTCCTCATCCTGGTTACCATTAAATATTCTTTTAATTATGCTTGTTTTTGGAAGTTTCTTCACTGGGGGAAGATGAAAGCTGTGTAGACTTCAGGTAACTGGCATGTTAAACAGTGGCACTACATAAATCACAAGAGCTTACCTATTTAGCAACAAATCTATCACTGTTAGTCCTATTCTTATGTGGACAGGCAAAATAGGTATGAGTATGTTAATGGTGAACACTGCTGCAATTGGGAAAGTAGCTTAAGCCTTTGTAAATCCTGAAGAAAGCAAACACAAAGCCTAACAGGCAAAGATTTGCACAATCGGAGATCCTGAGAATGACTGGGACTTCTCCCTTCTGAACATCTATACCTACAATTTAATTCTCTTTGTAAAGTAAGTCTGTCTGGAAAAGAGGACATCCATTTAACATTCCTTCTCTTATTTTATAGTAAATTGGAATAGGCAGAATGAGTTTAAATCGTATCTTATATTATATGTGGTTCTCATTACATCAAAGTAATTGACAACACTTTGTTAGTAACCACAGTCTGAAAAAAGTATTAAACTACTGGAAAGCACTTTTCTTCTCATTTTACAGACCCACAGCTACAGTGTCTATGAAATATATAAATGGTTTTTTGAAACGCCTGAGCTGAGAACTTCTACAATGTTCAAATTATTACAAATACCCAAAGTATATTTTTAAAATTAACACACTTCAGGGTCACAATTATTCACTGAGTAGGGATGGCTGAAGCGAGTATGTTATAAGCCCAGTAATAGAAGCAGGGGCCCCACAGTAGACCAACCTCACTTGTATTTCTATTTGATAGTAATGATGTGGGGTAATTTGGCTCTCTGGATATTATCAGTGATTCTTTGTAATATGTAAAATGAGGATAAGTAATTCAACACTCAGGAGATAATCAGAGAAATAACACATATGTATAGCTGCTGCTGACTATTAGAGCTTTGAACATTCATGTCCAGGCAAAAGAGAATGGCATGGGAAAAAAATGGGACTATACATTTTATTCTCATTTCATTTTTTAACTCATCAAAACACTTCATTCTCTGAAGGAAGAATAATAGCTTAGGCTGCAATGAGATAGAAACTAAGTGAAATCAAAATATATACTGGTATGAAATTATACTAAAATGATTGGAAGTCTCAAAAAATAACAAAAGGTGTTTTCTTCTGTTAATTCTTTCAAAGCCTCTTCTTTTGCTAAGGTTCTTTGCAACACCTTTTTGTAATCCCGGACAGCCTGTCCTAATCTTCTCTTTGGATTTTTTTTATTATTATTTAAGTTTGCATGAAATTAAGAATGAATATTTCAGTTTATGGCTTGGTATTTCATTTTTTTACTAAAGATATAAACGATACCTAGGGTGATGGTGTGTGTGTGTTTCATTCTCGCACTTACAAGGCTGAAGCTAGAGGACTTCTATAAGTTCAAGGCCAGTCTAGTTTACACAGTGAGATTCAGAACAGCCGGGGTTATATAGAAAGAGCTTGCTTTAAAGTAGTATTAAGATCAAATAATAAATAAAATAAGACCTACAAAAAATTCAGTTTCAAAAAATAAAAATCAAAAATAGTAATTCAAACTCAAAACAGTTTAGTGGTTTGGGATTTGGATTCTATTCAAAGAAATTCATACCAATGTGTTTTAAGAGTCATATGACTTATTAGCTTGTAACCAACAACATCTCAATAACCAGGTAGATTATTGGACAATTGTCAACAAAACCAGGTCTACTTTTGAGAGTTCTTTTTGTCTGCCCATATTTTCTGTCATTTTAGCTTTAAGGCACCATCTCTGTGATCAGAACATAGCCAGCTCTTTTAGCATACTTAGTTTCAGAACAAAGACAATGGTTATAAGTTGTACAAATGCCCCAGTTTTGCTTGCTAGTGAACTTTTGTCTATGTTCACAGTTATGTACTGGGTATATGTTAGGACATGGCACATGCAAAATGATGAAAAATACTGTGTGGTAAAAGCATGATAGGAAAGTAGGGTGACTATACCCTTGGATCTGAAAATTAAATAAATCATTATGAACAGCTTAAGAGAGGAAATGATTTTTGTTTTAATTTCAGAAGAATTTCGTCAATTGTGGGAGAAGAATCATGTTGGTATAAACATTCAGTGGAGGCTGTTTACATCATGACCAACCAAGAAGCAAAGAGACCGGAAGTAACAAAGATTAGGCATGCATTTCAAAGGCCCACCTCTTATGACAAAATTCCTCCAGTTCAAATCCACTGGTGGAAGTTCTACATCTGCAACTGAGGAGCAGTTATTCTAACAAATGGGTCCATAAAGAACATTTTCTAGTAAGTACAAGGATGTGGAGAAAAGAAATGCCCCTGTGGTTTTTGATAAGCCAACTTTAGTCAGCAGTTAGCCAGTAAGTATTATTCAAGTTTTCCCCTAGCACATTGGAGATGAAACACAGATTCTATGCCATCATAGCAGTGGAAATAAGTTATAAACAATCTATATTCATCTTCATTCTTTTGATGATAAAAAATAAGACTCAAAATGAAGACAGACTTAGAAGCTTGGCTAAATCTATCTGTCTATTTCCCACTGTGGATACAATGAATACACTTCTCTTTTCTGCTTAAAAAACAGGTAATTTTCACAAGATAATTTATTATATCTGGATTAGACTTCATGACAATAATAGTAGTCTAAATACCTTTCTCCAAGACACCATCTATTCACTCACTATATCTATAGGATCATCTGTTGAAAAGTGTCTGCTTTCATTGTTCACTGCAAATATGCTTTTGCCTATGAAGAATAATTTTAAAATTCTCTTAATCAAACAATTCCCTTCCCATCATCATGAACTATCATAACATCTTCTCACTCTTATTTACCTCCTATTCCTCATTTAATTTTTTCCTTATCTTTCCCACTGAGTTTAATTTATTTTAACAAAATGGCCATAACTAGTTAGTTCATTGTAATAAGAAATCTCTGGCCTGGACTTTCTAGCCTAGCCCCAAGGTTTAGACACATGCATAGCCCTGCTATCACTTATCACCAAATAATTACACAAAGGCTTACCTTAATTTCATGTTGGTAATGGCTTATAACTTGCTAACTCTTACCTCTTAAGTCTTAAGCTGACCCATGATTCTTATCTTGTTTAGCCATTCGGCTTGCTACCTTTTTATCAGAGGAGCATTTCAACTTCCTTCCTCTACATCTGCTGGTGTCTCTCTGACATCTCTGCCCTGCTCTTCCTGTTCCCAGAGTTTTCTTAGTCTGGTAGCACTGCCCACACTTCCTGTCTGCCTTTGGCAAATCAGCATTTTATCAAAGAGTAGGAGGGACTAATACATGAGGTTTCTGCCTAGGACTAGCCCTACAGTTCAGATCTGCCCGCCACTGCTTAGAAGTGCTTGAAGATTACCTATCAAATTGAAATATTTCTTTTGTATACCCAAAAATCTAACTAACATGACTCTAAGTTTGGTTATTATAGGTAACTATTAATCTGCATTTCTTAATTATACATTACAATTTTAATTGAGTTGCATAAATATCATACCTTAAGCAAGAGTAGAAAAATAATACAGCATAACAAAATTGACCTTAAATTTGTATCAATAAACCAAAGTCCATACCAATGTAAAATATTTTGAGATTAACAGCTGATTTTTGGATTAAAGTAAGTTCAATAATCAAATTTTTAAAATCACTCATATACCATATCCCCTTTTTCTTCTTATAAAGAGATTAGCTATGACCATTAACCATTTACAATGAAAACAAACATTTATAAACAATATTTTGGAAATTTGGGTATAGTTTTCCATTACTACTTTCTGCTAATTAAGGGGCACTGGCTGGGTCCTGAGCCTGGATCATCTTAGGCTGCAGCCCTGAAGCTGATGTGACCATCTCTTTCCATCAGAGACTTTTCAGGGGGTCTTGGTTGATGAAACAATAAGAATCTAGAAGCATCCACAGGTTCTCATCTTCTGTGGATGCAAAAGCGGAATTCTTCCAAAGCAATATATATTTAGACACAAATTTCAAAGTCAAGATACCTTTAAAATATATATTTTTGTTTAATTTAGCATCCTTTGGAATTAATTGTATTTCTTCAGTTAGCTCATTAACAGTTAAAATTAAAAACAAAAACAATAACCATGATCCAGACTCTATGTCCATTTTCAATCTTTACGTGGCTTATTATATTTGTATCACTCTATTTCTCTTTTTAAAAGACTTTCTATACCTTCTTTCTTTTCAATCTAAAACCTATGTACATTTTACACATATCATAACCCTTTTACAGTTTTTTTTTATCTGAATCTGTTTTATTGCAAATCCTTAATCATTTTCCAAGCAGAAGAGATTTTAAAATTCTAGACGATGCAGTTCTGCTTTGGCCGTATCTGCTCACCACTAGCAAACAGAGAAGACCCAGAATATGCTGCTGCTAATTAGCCATCTTTGACTCTGTTCCCTTTTTGTTGAAAATAAACAGAAACCCTAAATCAATCACATGCTACTGAGTCTTCAGTAAGACTTTGGGAATTGGCCTGGTTGCATTTTAGGCTGCCTGCTGCCAGTCCATTGCCATTTTGCTGTGGCCTGGATGCCACGTGTATCTCTGCACAGTGACACACTTCAGATACACAATTTGAATGCTGCTTTTGGCTCAGTTTCTGTGCTCTATAACCCTTTATAACCTTTCTCAGACTTTATGTAGATATTCACCCCATGTTGGGCACCATCTGTTACATTAGGTTTCTGACCCGGACTAGCCCCACAGTTCGGACCTGCCTGCCACTGCTTGTCTGGACCAGTAGTCCCAAAGTTCCAAAGAAACACACAGACGCTTATATTAACTTCATACCATTTGGTCTATGGCTTAGGCACATTGCTCACTACCTCTTTCATCTTAACTCAACCCATTTCCATTAATTTGTCCTGCCACATGGACCATGGTTCACCAGTGTTCCTTACATGTTCTTCTTTGGGTGGCTGGTTCGATTTGTGTCTGACTCTGCCCTCCTTCTCATACTTATGTGCTCCTGTCTCTGGCTATGATGTTTGCCAAGGGTCAAAACATCTCCTGTATTTAAAGATTAATATTTACAGCACACAGAAAGACATTTCCATATCAAGGGACAAATATTTACAAGGTATCAGAACATAATTCCAGTACAGTTCATTATCATATTCTTCTGCCCAAGATCAAATTTAGCCTATTTATTTATATTTAAATATATGAATTAATGAAAAAAAATAATTTTGGCAATGTTTTGGTTCAGGAAATGGCATTTAACCTCTTCATTATAGTACATAACTTGTCTCCTTCAGCATAATCATGTTTATGGTTTTGAAATATAAGCTAACTTTATGCCAGCATTGCCTTTATTGGCAGAAATGAAGCAAATGAAAATTGTCCTCGTTTTTATTACTTAGGTACATTTGTTTTTCTCTTTAATTTTGTACAAAATTTTAAATATGTGGCTATACTTTAACCATCTATACTCCTCTCTTTTCCTGATCAACTTTCTGATGTTCCCCTAGTCCCTCTCAAATTCATGACTTCTTTAATTATTTTTATTGCTCTCTCTGTGTGTGTGTGTGTTTGTGTATGTGTGTGTCTGTGTGTCTGTGTCTGTGTGTATCATCTTGATTCAATTTCATGCTGCTTATATGTAAATCCATTTATAGCTAACCAGTTGGGATTGTGCTGCCTGCCAGGAAGTAACTCTCTGAATAAAAGAGTTTCTCTCTGTCTCAGTAGTGATTGATTGTATTGATTACCTAATAGTGACTCATCTAAGTTTGGAACCTTTTGAAATTTCCTCTATCCACATTCTCAACTGGTCTTTTCATCATGTAGGATTTGTTCAGAAAACTGTATTTTTGAGACTTACTGAGGTATCTTCTTTCTAATACAGAGAAACAACGTACTTTGAGCAGAAATCTTAGCCCTCTCACTCTGGAAATTCTTCTACTCCCTCTTCTGCTATTTTCTGAGTCTCAGGTATAGGTGTTGATTTGCAGATGTATCATTTTGGGCTCCCTATTTTCACTTATTCTCTACATTTTATACAACAGTGATCTCTGTAGTATTCTTCATTTACAAAGTAGTTTTTTCCCTTGGTCTACTTCCCAGAACTTTAAGGTAAGACTTGGTTGTGAAACATACTACAGATTTTAGATGCTGGACTTGGGGGAATCAAACTGATAAAACCTAGAAGACTCGTTCTCCAAAAACTAGCTTTTTGTAGAGTAAGAAAGAACTATGGGAGAAAAACATTCATAATCCCACCTAGTCTTTTATAATTCATAAAAGACTGTCCAGTACAATATCCCATATCATGTACTCGTGTTATTTTCATCTTTAGGATACCCAACAGTTGTCTAATTATCTATTGTAACTAAGACCCACTCAATAAGAAGAAATTTATGCCAGTTACTGAAAATCTAGCAAACTACCCAAAGCTAGTGGAGCCCTAGAGGAGAACCTATTATTGCCACTTTCCTAAACCAACATAGTTTATGACTGCATTCTAAATACTTACTCTTTAAACCTGTAGGTAATTATAGCTCTCAGACCTCAATAAGAAAGTTTTTGTTACTTTCTTTTTTAAACTAAATGGTGTATTCTTTGCTTTTACAACATTGCAACTTCAGTTTCTCCAGTAGTCTCCACGTGGCTTGAAAAGTTTTGCAGATATTCCTAACCCTATCGAGATGTAAACTATATTCCAGTATCCTTAGTAATCATGTGAGATAAATTTATATCAAAAACTCTCTCAAAGGTATGTAAATTTTGTGAGTACTTGTGAAATAGAAGTTTTAGAATTCCTAATTAAACATGATGTTTCAAATCATATGATAGGTTCACTGTGTGACATTTCAATGTGGGATGTTCTTGTTTCTTCCTTTATATATTTCCCATTCCATTTCCCATTCATAAGGTCATCCCAGTCTTTAGTACACCATGGCTCATTTCATAGTATCCTTTGAAATTACATCATAGTGGGAAAAGAGAAAACTAACATAACTTGGCAGGCAACCTTCTATGGGAACATACATCTTTGGACCTACTGCAACATCAATCTTTCATGAAAGATATAATATTGATGGTGAAGATTTAAGGGAGAGAATCTAAATTCACTGAAAACATAGATATTACTGTCTAAAAACCACAACAGTAATAATGAGGACACTTGTATGTAAGATAATGTAAAGTCACATGTTGAAAAGTTTAAGGGTTGGAAACTCCCTAAAGGAGACAATGAAACAGGATCAATCCATCTGTCCCGTGACTGGTTTGGATAGAAAACAAATCCCCAATAAAAAATAATATAGTTAAAATACGTCAGTTTATCTTTATGATAGACTGCCTATCAACAAAAGAACCAAGTCACATGAAAATAGTCTTCTAATGCAATTATCTCTATGCTTATGGAGTCTATGTTTATATATGATTGAGAGTAAATTATTTCATGAATAAAGTCAATTCAACAAATTTTCTTTTAAGATCATTTACATTTCACTTCGTTTTTGAAAAAAATATTAGAAAATATAAAAATAGCTTCTGAATATATTTCAAAAATGTAGACCTACCTACACAGTACAGTCAGACCAGGATATAAAAATAGGGATGCTAAAAGTAGTGTTCATTGTCATAAACATGCTAAAAATTGTTGATTTGAACTTTGTAATCTCACTTTTAATTCTTATGGCATTCATAATTATTTTAAACTTTAGAATTCATCTTTTCCACACTTCTAGGTGATAAAGTTCTCCTTTTGGAAAGACATAAAAATAATCTTTTTGTTTCTTCTGAATTATGAAGAAAATAAAATGCCATTTACTAACTAATGAACAATACATTTTCAAATATAATACATGGCTAAGCCACCAAAGGGTGCCTATATTTAAAGAAAACAACACAGCATACATTAGGGCTACTAAGAAGTGCCAACTGATCTTTGACTCAAGGTTTTGAGTTGCTTCCTCAAAAACTATTTAACAACATGAAATACTCATGTAATTATAATCAGAGATTTAGAGAAATGTAGGGTTGTGGGTATATTTTTTTTATCTAATCCACATAATTGCATATGAAAGGAAAGGAACCCTAACTTGTCAGAATTGAGACAATCCTCTTTTATTCCTTTCTTTCTCTTCATAATGAATATTGAAAGGACATTTTCACTATTTTATAAGGAAAATAAACATAAAATCTATGCCTTGCTTATTCTACCTCTTAAAACTTCAAGTAGATTACTTGTTCAGCATGAAATAATTAGCAAACCACATATTTATATTTTAATGTAAAAAATCATTTAAGAGAAATTATATCTTAAGAAATCAAAATCCACTCACTTAAGATTGAAATTTTTTGGATTTAGTTAAATTTGTTAACATATTTTAAATGCCTCACAGATTTATTTATTTCTTTTATAAAGAAAGTTTAATGACAATAACCTTTCAAAGTGTTATGTCTCATTTAATTTATCACAATTCTTAATTTAATCTACTAAATTATCACAATGCTCTATAATTCTATTTTGGCAGAGATCCAATAAAACTCTTTGCTAATTCTATGAATAGTCTTTTTTTAGACTTCTTTTCCATCTTCCTGTGTCACTTTTAAACTATCATGGTTTGCTTTTTTAAAAAACATGATTGCTTTAGCATTAAATTAGTTCTTGAAATAAATAGTTTCTAATTTTCTTTGACATAAGTGATAGAATATATTGCTCAAATTACTAATCCTTTTTAGAATATGGCTGTTATCATTGTTACACCCAAAATATGAAGTCTATGGAAGGTAGAGGCTAAAGGATAGGACTTTAAAGTTATATTCTGAGACAGAAAGCTCGAGGCCATTATAATCTATACGAGGCCCTGTGTAGAATCATATCAATAATCTGCAGTATTTTTTTTTTTATTGCGTGGGTATAGAAGCCATTGCTCGTGGTGGGTTTTCATGTTATTTGTTGACTATCCTCAAAATTTGAACATTTTTTTTCTCCTCCTCTTGTATTTGTTAACTCGAAGCAATGCTTCTGGATGACGTTCTTTCCTGGAATTCACTCTGTATGCTTCAGTTTCAGGGCTTCTGCACTTGCCTTCCGTCTTTCCATCTATCTTACTAACTGCTGCATACTTTCAGATTTTGCTCAAGTCTTGCCCTCACAATAGAATAAGGCCTCTGTGTAATCTAGGTCTCTAGCCTCTTCACATTTTTATGGCCAGGAAACTATATTATCTACCATATTAACAACCTTAAGATCTTCATTATAATGACTTATTTATATGATTTCTAAAAACTTCTACTTGTAAAAATGTAACTTACAAGACTTCGCTCTAATTTATACATTGATGTATAATCTGTAAAACATTAGAAAACTACATAGCATTTAGTAGTCAACAATAAATAATATTTGACTGAAATGAGTAAAGCTTTGGCTTAGTATCTGCATAATCAACCAAACATAAATTAATAATATTATAAAATCATTGTGTCAGTACTGGAAGTATATAGAGCTTTTCTTCTTGTTACTGTTTTTAAACGGCAGTCCACATTAACCATTCATATTGTATTTTCACGGTATTCTATACTGCATGTAATCTAGAGATTTTCTAGTGTCTATGAGAGGTTATCCATAGGTTATACTTAAATGTAAATGTAAATTTGATAGAAGAGACTTATACAAAAATCGCCTCTACTTTTGTTTCATAGGGCACTGGGACTTGTCTCCCACAAATACTAAGACATAAATACAATTTCCACATTAAGCCCAATGTTTTTAAAGCCAACTGTATCTGAAAGTATCAGTGTCATTATTGAGTAATTTTCCAAGTTGTTGGTAGGTTATGTAACTATTGTGGTAGCTCCCATAATTTTTCCATGCTCTTTGATTAGTGTTAGTCTTTAATATTCTTTCTTGCACATCAGTGTAACTTGCAGATATTGTTCTTTGGACAGAAAATATGTAACTGTTAATGAAAATAAAATTGCTAATTCCAAGTCACACTCTATTTCATTGTAAACAATTGATAAAGCTTAAATAAAAAATGGCCAATAAATATTTATATTTTTCTTAGTTGTCAGGGTGAACATATTAAATATTATAGAAATGAATAAAATTATGCTCTTTGCTCCTCACTGACATTATAATGATTCAGTAGGTACAGAGGTCTGGTCTACCTACATTAGAGATAGATTTGATTTCATACATACCTATTTCACTCATCTGACTAACTTGAGCCTGATGATTTTACCATATGTATTTCAAAAGTCTGAAACTAGACCTATTTATACTCTAAAATGTTCTTAAGATGGAGTTAAAAAGCAATATTGACAGTGCAGTAAGCAGAATGTGCCCCAGCTAAGGCTGCTTTCTCTTGGCCTGTGTTAAAAGTGAAATGTAATCATTACTGCCTTTCTTCAGACAGCTGGTTTATCTGAAGATTTAGTCTCAAATGTGTCTTGCTTTTAGCAGGAGAGGTTATGAGACACTTATGTAGTGTTTAATTGACATTTCAATGGATGAATCCATCTATTCTTACTTTGATAGCAGACTAATAAAAAAAAAACTTATTTCTCTATATCTCTTTATTATTCCGTACCACTCTGGTTCAGAAATTCTCTGTCCATTATACATCTAATTATATCTATTTTGTTAATAATTAGACTTTTGATTATGAGTAACAAGTCTTGAACTACACTTGTGCTGTGAGGAGACAGTATTATCCCTCTCATTTTCCAGCATTTCCTAGTAACCTGGCATTCTTGGATAGGCATCCTGAATCCTGGAGTCACTTCTCACCACTGGTTTGGGTCCTAGCTGTCCTGCTTCAGGGGATGATTTCTAGATTTTTATCCATTTTCATACTCTTACCCTCTAGTTTCTAATAGTTAAGCAATAAATACTCTCCCCACATCGCTATGGATGGAAGGATTAATGCTAGTTTTTAGTATTCTTCATCCAAAATCAGTGAGATTAGCAGATATCTGCTTTTGGTGTACTTTGAACAAAAAACATGTGACTAATAAAAGAAATGGAAGCTGTTTGATCCCAAAAGTCTCTTTTTAATTCTCATGAATATTTAATTCACTTTAAGAAATCTATGCATTTGTGTTCCCAACTGAGTATGCTTTGAATTTATCTCAAGATTCCTCTGGTTATGATCTTCATTCTATCACTAAGTTCTTGTTATATGCTTTTTCTGTACTACTGTTGCTTTATAAAATATAATGTCACAATAATAATTTCCAACTAAAAATGAGGTTATATGATTTATATATAGGAAAGATGCTATTTTTGGTCTTGCATGGTAAATTAAATATACAAATTCCATCAGCAAAGCTTAAACAAGTGCAAATATGAATTCAAAGAAATAGAATTATAAAAGCTCCTATGAAATGCATCAAGTCATTGGCAGTTTATACAGGAAGATTGTTTTCACAATGTTAACTATAGTAACTCGATGTGTTTCCATCACATTGGTCAGGAAGGGGGCTGATGTATAACTGATTTATTTAATACATATATTTTCATTTCCTTATGATAGTCACTTGAATGGTACTAGCACATACATTAATTTTAATGCTCTTCTAGTCTATATGTGGTATAAGATCCTGTTATATATTTAATAAAATCTATGATACATTCTTGTTCTCTCAGAGTAGGCCCTTCCCAATTGTACAGGCTACTATCTCGAGTTCCCTGGCAATATCCTACTTCTCAGTTTATCATAATACAGTCATGGTGAATATGAAAATTATTTTCACAAATATGGGAAGAATTTTCAACCTGGTAAATATTGGGTGGGTTACTGAATTACAGAATATTTTATTTATAACACAGAGAAGTTGTGACACCCTATTTGAAAACAGAAATCACTCTGTATTTTCTAATATGAGTTTTCTAGAAGTTTGACTTTCTTTCTCTTACCTGAAATAGACTGATGAACCAGAACAAGAAAGATGTAGTGATTTTGGCTTTTAAGGTTTCAGGTTCACTTAGATTTGAATTATTGCTCAACTAGCACACTAATCTCTATTTAACTGACTGCCTTTCACAGACTGTATACTCCACAAGCTCTGGGGACGATAAATGGCATGGAAATAGGATTACTTGCTAAGTGTGGCTCAATTCCCTCACCCAGGTGAAATGTTCTATCAGACACATGTTTATTTTGCACTTGAGGGTGAGAACAAGGACTTTGTGGTTATTTGAGCAATTATGCCAATAGGAGAAAATGCAACTCCTGGAAAAGAATGTGGTTCCTTCCCAAGAGGAAATAAATCTTAATCATTTTACTACCAAATTTTATTTACTAATTTTTTTTTATTTACTACCCAGATTTATTTACTAAAACCGCTCATGCTAATTGAGAATTTTTTCTGATTTATGTGCTTTAGGGGTTTACCTTTCTTGTTCTAGATCATTGTTCATAAAATCCATCTTTTCGGAAAGCAGTATCTGACTCAAATCCATTAATAGTGTCTTAGTCTTGTTTCGTTTTGGTTTTCATCCCAAATTGATGTTAATTAAATTCAAAGTAGAAAATTTCCAGATATGCAATGAACACTTTGATGCTTTATATTCTTTTTCCTTTGGGTATAAAGAAAACAGAGAACAAAACAAAATAAATTTAGTCACAGTAGACCAATCAGTCAGTTCCAATGTTTCATGTTTTTATGAGTTCACAAGTTGGGCAACAATTGCTTTTAAGTTTAAAATTCCTACTTTGTCCCCAAGCTCATTACAAATAAATCACATAAGTCTTTAAAGGGTTAAAAGTACAAATATTTTCTGAGATGTTCAGACATCTATCAAAAAAGGGAATCTCTTTCAGGCCTTCATTGACTGGAGTATCCACAGTCCTTAGATCTACATAGACTGCCGAAAAGGTAAGTTTCAAATTTATTTGTTTATTTGTTCATTCTTTCTTTGAGATAGGAACATGTCAATCTAGTGTTAGTTATTCCACTTCTAGCATGAAGATGAGCACAATACAGAGAAAACAGCAGAGGTAAAAGAATTATAAATAAATGAAGTTGTTAAAATTGTTTTGTGATCGTGGAGAAGATAATCTAGAAATATATATATGATGTATATAAATATATATACATATATATTTCATCATATGCATTAGATGAATTAGAGAAGAGTGGGTTTTAAAATGTTTTTTTTCCTGAAATGTTCCCTAAATGTTGTTCTTCTTGTCTTTACACACAAAGAAAATCTACTTTTCATAGCGTCAAGGAAATCTTGGTGGCCCTATCTTCCTGTCAACCCTTGAAGCTGTCAGGTAAAATTTTTAGAATGGTGCTTTCATCATTTACCAGAGTGACAATCACCAACACACACATACCCCTGGGTACAACAAATTATGTGGGACAGTCATAAGCAGATTGTTGAGTTGGTGCCTGAATTGTTAATCTAATTAGTATTTATCAATAAAAATTGGAGTCAAATATTAGGGTAAGATTCTGAAAGATCAGAGAACCAGTTCCTTCCTCTCTCTTCCATTCCTCCACCCAGAAATGGCCAAGAACCTCTCTCTGTCCTACTGGTACTTCTATCTACAGCCCTCCAAACTTCTATGCTTAATTTTGGTCAGCTAGGGCTTGACCCCAGGATCTGACTCCAAACAAGCTTTATTTGTCAGAACACAATCAAAATATCACACAAGGTGCCCGCATTCCCCTCTTCATCTTTCTATCATAACTGTAAGTTACTAGAATATAAATATATTTAAACTTTGGCAACTTATGTCAATACTGTGAAACATCTAAAGCAGTCACAAAATAACTCTTGGTAACATGATTAGTTTCAACTTAGTTTGAGTGTTGTGAAAAATAGACCAATAGTCACAAATGCCTATAAAACAAAGAATATGGGATCAGAAAAGATTCTTTGCATGTGTGGTAAAGGCAGGAAAGGTAGGCTGTTTAATTCAGTGATGTTATGGGATTTCTGGAATACTTGGATTCCTTAAAATTTGTTTAAAAAAATCTGGATGTTTATGTCTGCACAGAAGATTTACTGGGGTAGGTAAGGATTCTAAAATGTACCTCAAATATTCTTAGTTATGATTTTTGTGACAAAAGCAACCCAGAGAAGGGAGAGTTCAATTTGGTTCATGGTTTGAGAAGATTAGTCTTTCTTGTTGGTGACAAGGCAGGTGGTCAGATTGCTAAGAAGAACTCTTGCTGCAGAACTTGTTTGGGTTGGGTATGCTTTGAAAGTGTATCTAATCATGGAAACTCCCCAAAACTCACAAGGGCTATATTTTTATATAAAATATGTTTAGGAACAGCATTTTTTAACATGTAGTTTTCATATTTCTTATAACTCAACCTTCTGTTTCAACAAAGAGACTTACCAGGGACCAATATGTCTTGAAAATTCCTGACTTGGATTTTCATAGATCATTTTTTTTTGAATAAACAACTCCATTTTATCTATTTGAATGAATTATCTCATTCTATTCATTATATAAATTCTACTCTGTCTTCAAAATGCATAAAAATAAACATTAAAATGTTGACTATGCAAAATTAATTGTAAGAATTTATTCAAATTCCTTTCCAATTCTTTTTAATTTTTATCATCCAGTGGCACGACTGTAGACAAGAAAACATTTTTTAAGAACACTGGATTTTAGATGTAAAGCAAAGGATAACCAGGCTACAATCCACAATACCCTGAGCAGATAGGTAACAAGGAGGACCCTAAGAGAGACATCCATGTGCAGTCCCCCACAACCCCAGAAAAGGAATTAGACAAGATCTCCTGAATAAGTTGAGACCCTAGTGGGGAAGGGGTAAGAGTAAGGGAAGGTGGGAAGAGAACATGAGGGAATGAGATGCTTCCTTGGGGGAGGGACAATGAAGGAGAACAGCAAAATAGATACCTTGATAGAGTGAGCCATTGTGGAGTTAGAGACAGACCTGGTGCTAGAACCCAAGAACCCACAAAGATGACCCCAGCAATAGTGGAGAGGGTGCCTAAATTAACCTTCCCTTATAATCAAAATGATAACAACCCTAATTGTCATTATAGAATCTCCAGTAACTGATGGGAGGAGATGCAGAGATCCACAGCTAAGTATTGGGTGTAGCTCTCGGTCCAGTCGAAGAGAGGAAAGAAGGGTTATATGAACAAAGGGATCAAGATGATGATAAGGAAATCCACAGAGACAGCTGACCCAAGCTACTGGGAGCTCACTGAGTCTTAACAGCTGGGGAACCTGCATGGGATTGAACTAAACCTTCTGAATGTGGATGACAATTGTGTGGCTTGGGCAGTTTATGGGTCCTCTGACAGTGGGACCAGAATCTATTCCTAGTACATGAACTGGCTTCTTGGAGCCCATTCCCTAAAGAGGAACACCTTACTCAACCTCTATACTGAGGGTAGGAACTTCATTCTACCTCAACCAGATATTCCAGACTGCATTGACTCAACCTGGGAGTCCTTATACTCTCTGAAAATATGGATGACAGGAGGGTGGTGACTGGGAAGAGACAAGGGAAGTTGAACAGTGGTGGGTATGTTAAAAAATAACTTTAAAAAAAAAAACTGGTCCTGCCAAGAATAGTTCTTTTGTTCACTAATTAAACCATTATTTGTTATAGAATATTTTTGTTGATATTTTGAATTTAAGAGCATGAGGTAAAAGCCAGGCCTGGTGTTACAAAATTGTAATGCCAAGTCCTTGGGAGGCTAATACAGGAAGATCACAAGTTACAGGTCAGTCTAGACAACTTAAGATAATATGTTTTAGAAGAATAAAGAACTAGAGTCACATGTACAATTATGTTTGTAGATTTTAAGATATCTATGCATATATATATATAGATATATTTATATATTCTCAGTCTATATAATATTACTTGTATTGTGTTTTCAGGGATGACTATTTATTATTAGATACATAATTGGTGTTTTTTTCCTTGGAAAAGACGATTTATCCCATTATCATAACTCATTATTTGCCTATATGCTTTGTGTAGGGTTGAAACCTTCTGAATTTGACCCCATCCAAGTGAGAATTGCTATTATCATAATCCTATACAAGTCTTCTTTATAAAATAACAATTAAAAAAGGAAGCCATAAGAATGAAACATAGCAAGTGAGAGAGGTATATGAGAAAACTTGAATGAATGAAATGGAAGGTGAAATGATATAATTGTTCTATAATCTTAAAAAATAAAAAATAATTTAAAATACCAATATTTATCTATTATTGCTTAATACACACATCATATGTTTATATGAAAATATGGATTTGTTTTTTAGTTTTCTAGCTGTATACTTATATATTCTTTCTTTATTTGGTTAGGACAATGAAAATATATTTCTTTAACTCTTTTCAGACTGTTTGTACTCAACAATTAGAGGTATATATGGTGAACTGGAAGCATAATTTTTAACCTGGCTAATTACCTCATTATGGATTTAATTTTTACTCTGTCATTGTAGGAGAAACAGAATATTTATTAAATAGTTCAGGCATCAGATTCTTTGTGGGTACTTTTAAAAGGAGATAATTTAAAGATCTTGTGAATAATATCATCTAACCAATTTAAACATTTATCAATGGAGAAAATGGGAATGTTCACTAAAATCCATGTTCATCTTTAAATCAAATCTAAAATACCTTGTCTTCTTTGGATCAATTGCTAAAGCTTAGTTTTATATTCTACACTAAAAACAATATAAGTGAGGATCTCAGTCTGAGCCCCATGCCCCAGGGATTCACAGTTTGCCTTCCTCATCCTACCAGAAGCTTACAATGAGTTGCAATTTGGTTCTTAAATTTGTAAATGCCAAGTTCATGAATTAAACGTGAAGGGAAATGTTGAGCAGGGGTTTCAATGTCTGGGTGTAGAATGCAAGGAAATTTGTATATGGACAACTTTGTCTACTTGTATTATACTGCATAGGCACCAGAGAGTTACTCCAATCCCTTTCAGCTGTTATCCTGGAGACCTTTGATCTACCAAGATTTATTGCTATCACTATGTACAGTTAAATATATCTACCTTGAGCCAAGACAAGTTCCCTGGCCAGTATCATTTGTTTTCAAATTGAAGTGTGCCAGATGATGGATTGTCATTCTTGTGAAAGCAGACCAATATGTTTGCAGTTGTGAGACTTAACTTCTTCCTCAATCAACACCTCTTTCCTTTTCTTTCTTGGGCCTGATCTCTGAGGTTAAATTACATCAAGTCTACCACCTCTTGATAAAACTTTGGGAGAAAGGGAAAGTACCCTTTTAAGAACTACACTATGCAGCTCCAATTTCAGACAAGATGAATGTTTTACCAAGTTACTTTGGCAGAAAGGAGACGACAACATTCATCTTCTTCTGATGATTCTAAGACCTTTTGGCTCAAAGCTTCACTGGCTGAGACTCAATACTATTTAATATTTGCAATAAAGAAATGGGAAATTGAAATTTTTGACTATATGTTCAAGAATTTGAAAGGAAAATTACTACTCATTTTTATACAAGAGCCAGAAAAAGAAAAAGGAAAATTTAAACAAAATCAAAGCATAAATTAGGGAGTGGCATGTAAAAAACATGTGTTTAATTTAGATGTGTCAGTCAATTGTCAAATAACTATGATCTTGATTGGTATTCATAAAAGATGGTGCATGCTATGAAAATAAATCATATTCCTTGTTGCTATTATTACCATATCCCCTTTTAAAATAAAGCTAGATGATTAAACTATGGAAATGGTAAGAACTGAAAAATTATTGCATTGGTCAAATTATCTCTAGGTCATAGTATACATAGAGTCCTTTTAGTACTGCAGGGATAAAAGGAAGAGAAATAAATAAAGAAAAAATAGAATCAATGAAAATATTATAATCCTGCTTGAAAGGACAGGACTTCATTCATTTGTGAACTTGTAAATACTTCTCTGCACATGAATTTTAATAAAATTCATGCATCCAAACTTTCTTTTTCTATTGTGCATGTTTCCTAATGTAGTTTGTTATGAGTTCTTTGTGACAATCAGTCAGATTACTTCCCATCTTTGCTGATTGGGGAATAGTAGCATGTTACAGACTTATGACAAGTGAATGTGGTTAGAAAATACACAGCTTTCTTTATATATTTGGCTCCTGCAATATTGTATCATTCTAATATCTGATTGAGAATTCTATTTATTAATTCCCATCTGTATTTTATGTGCATCTCAAAAATCTCTCAAAGAGCAAGGATCATGAAAGTGTTTCCCTTACTATATGTTGTGTTTATTATATATGTACTTCATTACAAAGCCTTAAAATTGTTTTTTAATTTAATTTTTTATTTCTTCCTTGACCCAGTAATAACTCAGTAGAGAGTTGTTTTGCTTCCACGAGTTTGTAGATTTTCTGTTGTTTCTGCTGTTGCTGAAATCCAGCTTTAATCCATGGTGGTTTGATAAGATACAGGGAATTATTTTAATTTTCAGTAGCTAGCTGTCAAGACCTGCTTTGCGGTCAAGTTTATGGTCAATTTTTGAGAAGATTCAATGAGCTGCTAAGAAAAATATATAAGCTTCGATGTTTGAGTGAAATGTTTGTAGATATTAATTAGGGCCATTTGAGTCATAATGCCTGCTAGTGCTGTTATTTCTCTGTTTAGTTTCTGCCTGGACAATTTGTCCATTGATGAGAGTGAGGTGATAAATTCTGCCGCTATTATTGTGTGGCGTTTGATGTGTGATTTAATCTTTAGTAATGTGTCTTTTACAAATGTTGGTACCCTTACATTTGGGACATAGATGTTTTGAATTGAGACCTCATAATGATCAATTGTTTCTTTGATAAGTATGAAATGCCCTTTGTTTGAAGTCTATTCTCTTAATTATTAGGATAGCTACACCAGCTTACTTCTTAATTCTATTTGATTGAAAATTTGAGGTGATGTTTATTTTTGATGTTAAAGTGGTGTTTCTTGTGTGAAGCAGAAGGATATATCCTGTTTTAATATTCACTCTGTTAACCTCTGTTTTTTCTTGGCAAATTCAGTCCTTTGATATTGAAGGATATTTATGACCGTTTGTTGTTATTTCCTGTTATTTTGTTGGTGGTAGTGGTGATGGTAGTGGTGTGTGTGTGTGTGTTTCATTTATTTGGGTTTTGCTGGTGTAATATTATCTATTGTATATGTTTTCATGGGTAGTAAACTTCTTTGAGTTGATATTTCCCTCTAGTAGCTAAATTTGTGGTTAGATATTTTTTAACTTGACTGTGATAAAATAATGTGTTTCTTCATCTATGGTGATTGACAGTTCTACTGGGTATAGCAGTCATCAAACTGAAAGAAAAATTGTACATGATCATCTCATTAGATGCTAAAAAAGCCTTTGGCAAAAATCCAATATCCCTTCATGATAAAAGTTTTGGAGTGATCAGGGATACAAGGAACATACTGAAACATGATAAAAAGCAAATTAAATTAAAATGAAGAGAAAAGCAAAGCAGTTTCACCAAAATCAGGAACAAGACAAGGTTGTCCACTCTTTCTATACCTGTTCAATATAGTGCTTTAAATCAAGGGGATACACATTAAAAAGGGAGAGTTTAAAGTATCATTACTTGTAGATGATATGATATATAAACAACCTCAAAAATTCTATCAGAGAACTCCTTCAGCTGATAAACACCTTAAGTTATGTGGATGGACACAACATTAACACACACACACACACACACACACACACACACACACACACACACACACACACAAATCAGTGACATATTATATACAAATGATAAACAGGCTGATAAAGATATCAGGGAAATAACATCCTTCAAAATATCTCAAATAATATAATAAACCTTGGGGTAACTCTATCAAGTGAAAGACCTGTATGACAAAAATCCACATACAAAATGGACACCTGACTTTTGACAAACAAGTCCCCCCAAAAAAATAATTGGGAAAGCATCTTCAACAGTTGGTGCTGGTTTAACTGGATATCAACAGGTAGAAAAATGTATATAGATGCATATCTATTACCCTGCACAAAACTTAAGTTCAAGTGGATAAAGGACCTCAACATAAATTAAGATCTACTGAACCACACAGAAGAGAATGTGGGAAGTAGTTGTGAACGCATTGGCATAGTACACAACTTCTCAAACAGGACACTAATAGTGCAGACAATAATATCAATAATTATTACATGGAACCTCAGAAATTGAAAAAAAAAAAAAACTTCTTAAGGCAAAGGACACAGTCAGTAGGACAAAACTGCAGCCTACAGAATTAGAAAATATCTTCATCAACCCCACATCTAAAAGACAGATAATTTTCAAAATAAATAAATAACTCAGGAAACTAGACATCAAAAAACTAAAACATAATACTCAAGAGAAGATACTCAAATGTCCAAGAAACACTTAAGAAATCTTCAGCATCCTTAGCTATCAGGGAAATTAAAACAAAAAACTTACTTAGATTATATCGTATACTTATTAACTCAGATCAAAAAAACAAATGAGACCTCATGCTGGAGAGGATATGAAGTAAGCTGAACACTTACTTCTCCATTACTGGTGAGAGTTCAAACTTTCACAGCCATATTTGAAATCAATATGGAGTTTTTTTAGAAGACTTGCAATCAGTCTACCACAGGACCCAATTATACCACTCCTGAGCATATACCCAAATTTTGCTCAATCATACCACGGAGACATTTATTCAACTATGTTCATGGTAGCTTTATTTGTTGTAACCCGAACCTAGAAACAACCTGATTGTTCCTCATCCAAGACATAGAAAAATGGCAAAAAATATCAAGCCCACAGCTAACATCTTGCAAAACAGAAAAAAACTTGAAGCATTTACACTGAAATTAGGAACAGGATAAGGATGCCCATTTTCTAGCCTCCTGTTCAGTACAGTTTCTGAAAGTCTTAACTAGAGCAATAAAACAAGTGAAGAGAAACAAGTGGATTTAAATAAGAAAAGAAGGAATAAAAATATCCTTATTTGCAATTGAAATGATTACATGCATAAATCATCCTACAGACTCTATGAGAAATCTTCTACAGCTGATACTCATATTCAGCAAAGTAGAATGATACAAAATTAACAAAGAAAAATTAGCAGCTACCTTTTACACAAAGGATAAGAATACAGAGAAAAATAAATCAGGGATAACAATTCCACTCACTGTAGATCAAAAATTATTGGAGTAAATATTAACAGTGAAGTGATATGTACAATGCAAACTTTAAGTCCCGAAAAGGAAATTGGAGAAGACACTAGAAGATCGAAAGACTGCTGAAGTCAATATTGTGAAAGTATCAATCCTACTGAAAGCAATCTATAAGTTTAAGGCAGTGCCCACAAAATTTCAGTGCAATGCTTTAAGGTAGAGTTCAAAAATACAAATTTTCATGGGATGAATTAATCTAATTTTATACTTCACCCAATAAATTTTGAAATTGGGAAAATACAAAGGTTTTGTGTGTGTGTGTGTGTGTGTGTGTGTGTTTTTGTGTGTGTGTTTGTGTGTGTGTGTTTGTGTGTGTGTGTGTGTGTGTGTGTGTGTGTGTGTGTATTGGCCCATAGAACTGATATAACAATTAGAATATTAAAATGGAACCAGTGATAAATAGAACAAATGATAAAGAGTCACAGTACAGGTCAGAACACATATATACACGCATGCACACACACTTGAAGCTTGAGCCTGTGGGTCTCAAATGTACTATTTCCAGAATATCAGTGTTATCCTCACCTTGGAACTTGTTAGGAATGAATTTCTAGAGCTATGTGTCATGTGTACTAAATCAGTTTCTGGTTTTAGGGCCAAACAATGTTAATTTTAATGAGCCTCCGGGTAACTCTGGTGCAGGTAATGGTGTGAGAACTGAATAGTTGAAAATCTTGTAAAGGAAATATGCTTTAGATAAACTACAAAAGACAATGTACATACATTTGAAGGTGAGGAAACACATGCCCACACTCTCGAGCAGGTACACATTACTCAATAATTCTTCTAATTGTAACTTACATAATTGGTTTTGTGGTACCTAGTTAGTGAATCACCATTTTCATCCAGCAAAAATAAACTTTCTATTAAATTTTAAAAATGCAAATAATTTTTGTGTCTCTTTGATGGAATAACATATATTCAAGTAAAATGCTATACAAGTGAAATAATACAGGATCTTTGTGTAGTTGTCTTGACTAAAAAACAAAAACTAGAGAAAAAAATATTCACTTCATATAGGTTTATATAAGGGGTTACATTTAGACTAAAATGTGACTTCTAGACTGATTTACTCTCTTCTTACAGTGAAACTTGAAGAAAGAAGTTTTCACCCTTATTATCTTTATCTAAACAGAGAAAGTAAGCCTCTTTGAACCTCGTGTCTTCTGCTTCTCATTTACCACGGCTTGGCTCATTTCAGGTAACTGTCAAGACTTCAGGTCTTTTGGTGAAGACTCTAGTGCAGTGTTTCTCAACCCGTAGCTCACGACCTCTTTCACAGGGGTCTCCCAGAACCATTGAAAAACACAGCTTTTCACATCACAATTCATAACAGTAGCAAAATTACAGTTATGAAGTAGAATCAAAAATAATTTTACGATGGATGAAATAATAAAAAAAAAAAACTACCCTGAGTGAGGTAACCCAGGTCCAGAAAGAAAATATAGTATGTTCTCTCTTATAAGTGGATAATAGATATAAAGCAAAGGATAATTAGGCTACAATTCACAACTCCAGTGAAGCTAGGTAACAAGAGAGACCATGGAGGCCATGATAAAGGGAAATCTATAAGATCTCCTGAGTAAATTGGGAGCATGGGGTGGGGGGTAGTAAGAGAATCTGAGGAACAGGATGGTTGAGTTGGAGGAGAAAAAGAGAGGGAGAGCAATGAAATAGATATCTTCATAAAGGAGCCATCAAGATATCGGGATTCCACAGCATCCTAGGGTTGGGAGGGATCTGGTACTAGGGAAATTCCCAGGAATCCACAAGGGTGACACAGCTAAGACTCCAAGCAAAATGGAGAGTCTGTCTGAACTGGCCTTCCTTGTAATCCAGTTGGTGATGACCTAATTGTCAACATAGAACCTTCATCCAGCAATTTATGATAGCAGATACAGAAAGCCAGAGCTAATCTCTGGCCCTAGCTCTCAGTTCAGTCAAAAAGAAGATGGAGGAAATATATGAGCAAAGGGCTCAAGGGCATGATGAGGAAACACACGGAACTGAGTAATGGTAACTCAACGACTCTGGACTAAGAGTGAGGAAACTGCATGAGCCGAAACTAGTCCATCGGACATGGATGAGTGCTGTGTGGCGTGGGCAGTTGCTGGGGCCTCTGGCAGTGGAATCAGAATTTATTCCTAGTACATGAACTGTCTTTTTGGAGTCTATTCCCTATAGAAGGATTATCCCAAGATCGGCTCCAAGGTAATAAAAGGAATGAATGCCTCAGAGTAGCAAGGGATAAGAAACTTTGTTTTTTAATCTGAGGATAATTAAGAATAAATCTCTATGTGACTGGTAAAATACGGAAACATATATGCCTTCTGATGATCACTTCATCTTTTACTTCTTCTTAAAAATGGTCTCTTACTCTTTCTCCACATAGCTATGGATATCTCTACTCTGCTACATTCTATAAATATAACTACATATCTTTCTTTACTTACATGCAGCAGCACATCTCTATACACAGTTACATCTATTTTTATATGTCTGCACATCTTTCTTTTACATACATTTCTCTTCTACCTCTCCTTTTATACAGTTTTATCTTCCTTGCCTCCACGCAGTTACAAATCTCCACACAGCCATAGCTAATTATCTCATTTACATAGCTCTTTCACCATATTACATTTTACGTTGTTCTTACACACTCTCATACAGCTCTTTGCCCAGTTTCTTTATGAGGTAGCAGCTCCTCCTCACAGATTATTCTCTTACATATCCACTCACACACACACATGCTTCTTCTCCATCATTTATTCACTATTTGCTCAATCACTCGCTCATCATTCATTTTCTCACATATCTCTTCCCCTCTCTTTAGGCTTCTTTGTCTCTTACACACTACACTCACACATTGCATAACTTCATCCCTGCATTGCTGCTGCTTCTCATACGTCCTCACTCATTCATACTCACTCCTCCTCTACATTGCTGTTGCTTCCTGCATCCTTAGCTAGGCTCTGGACAATTATTTGTTATATTTTCAGGGCCCAACCCATTCTCATAACACATCAAGTCACAGCTTTTCTCAGGCTAGTAAGGTCGTAAAGACCAACCAGTGTAAATGTTCAGCCTTGTAATTATCTGATTCCCAGAGAGAGAATGACATTAAAATTAAGGCTATAATAATAACTGTAGCAGGTTGAACCTTGAACAATCAGGGTACATGCAGAAAGCCAACTATTGCAGGAGGGTGTGTCTTAAAATATCCTGGCCTTTATTAATCAATAAACAACATCTGGGAATTAGTTTGTGTATATTTTCTGCAGGGGTAGTTTAGACTGTTTGAATTGTTTTCTGAAGTCTAAGATTAGTTGTCATTGAGACTGAAATACTGTTACTTTTTAGTATTAGTAAAGAGGAGTACTCAGGTATTATGTCTATACATAAGAATTATATAGCATAAATAGAAATCGACTTTTCTAACTACCCATAACTATAAGTGTATGTAGTAGAATTTAAGTTGTAAATAATTGTCCCACCCACTGATTTAATAAAAGATGTTCATTGGCAAAAGGCAGACAGGAAGTATGGGTGGGGTTACCAGACTAAGAAAACTCTGGGAGCAGGAAGAACAGAGGAGAGAAGCAGAAATGCCACAGAGTTGCCAGAGAAGACAGAAGATAAAGAAGACAGATATGCTGCTCTGAGAAAAGGTACTGAGCTGCATGGCTGAACAGGATAAGAATCGTGGGTTAGATTAAGAGCAAGAGCTAGCAAGTTATATACCTGGGCCCCAGGTCAATCAGAGTGCAATTAATATAAGTGTCTGTGTGTTTCAGTGGGACTATGGGACTGTGGGTCTGCAGGTCTGAGCCAAGAGGATAGACCAGAAAGTTGTGGCCACAGCAAGGCTAGGACTATTCTTACTAGGGAGGCATAGCAGTGAACCAAGAAAGTTACAGACAGAAAAGTTACAGACTGGTCTTTAATAGTCAGTGATCCCACAGCTTTACCAGTTGGGGCCCCCCACCAGATAAAGGGGGACTTAAATATCTCATGGGTCAATTTATATTTAAGAATTTTCACCTTAAGAACTTGGCAAAAATGGTGAGACATACAGATACAAAATTCTGACTCTTCACAAATACATATGTATATGTATGTATGTATGTATGCATGCATGCATGCATGTATTATGATTGAGGGTCACCACAGGACAGGGTACTGTATTAAAGGGTCATAGTATTAGCAAGGTTGGGAACCACTGCTCTAGAGGAAAGGACACACGCTCCTGTTTTATCGAAAGAGTAAACATAAATGAACAAAGAGTTGGTATAGACTATGTAAGAACTAAAAGTAGTCCCGAATAACTCTGGTGGAAGAGATAAACAAATATCAATAGATTCACATGAATTTGTTTATGTTAACTAAAAATATCAATACCCATAGTGGTTTAAATCTTAAATCTGTTTTTTTTTTTACAGCTAAATGACCTTGATAAATCTTTGGAGCACAGTTTATTTATTTATTAAGCAAAAAGATATAAATGCCTGAGCATCCAATAAATGTGTTATTTGAGAAAATCTCAGGCACATGTCATAAAATCTTGTTTCAATCCTCACAGGTTACTGAGGGCAAAGTAGGAAATTCACTATTGATATGAGCAGAGAAGAAAACATTTTTGAATAATCACATAAGCACAGAGTGCTCACTTATTCTCCAAAATATTTCCCATGGGCAGAACAGTTTTTAAATACTATAGAAAGAATTCAACAGTAACACAATTTCCATCTCCTTAGCTGTCAGTCCAGTAATAACTCAAATAATCTATAATGTACATGAGAGAGAATTGTCTGATGTGAGAATGCCTTTCTGTATGCTATGATTCTCATTCTTTAAATAAAGGAGCTGTTTTGGGCCATGACAGGCACCATAGAAGAAGTAGGAGGAGGAATCAGAATAGGTAGGAAAGGAACAGGCGGAGTCAGAGGCAGATAGAGCTGAAGCCCAAAGGAGCAACATGTAGGAGCACAGGTGAGCCACGGGCCACGTGGCAAACAGATTAATAGAAATGGATTGATTTAAGATGTAAGAGTTAGCTAGCAAAGTGCCTGAGCCATAGGCCAAACAGCACAAAGTTAATATAAGCGTCTGAGTCATTTCTGATGGTCTGAGCAGCGGGCGGCTGGGTGGCTAAGGGATCTGGGTCTGTGGGTCCAGATCCCTGGCCGCCTGAAATCATGAAACCGCACCATTGCAACAATTGTCACTGTAAATTCTTGGCTATTCTCTCAAATATTTCTATTTTAATTACTTTTCAGACGGGATTCTGCCTTTCTGACCTGGATAATGTGATGGTTGTTGACTGAAGTCTTCTCCGTCCTGGGGCTTCGCAGAGGTAAGATCCACCCTGGACTTTGCTCTTTCTTATGCATAATTATTAATCTGAGTCACTACAATAATTAAAAACTTTGATTATTGTTTGTGTTTCCCCTGATGTGCCCCATCTCAGTCTGTAAACATAAACTGTCTCCCTATTCTGTTTCTCTTAGGAGATATTGATAGTAAAATTCAGAGAGTTTTAAGAACACTTTCAACCTTTGGTATTCTGTGAGTGAGAGCACCATCAGCCTCCTTTCTGAGAACCAGGCAGCGCTCTCCCAGCATTTAAGAGGCCAGACTGAGAGCAGGTGGTTGCAATCTGCAGCAGTTTTACCTAAATGCTTTCCTCCATTTTGCAAGCTTTCCTTTCTCAAGTTCAATGACAAGGCACCTGAGAACTCATCAGTATGCGAAGGCACGGTGCACCTGCCCACAGTAAACAGCAGCCTCTCTTCAAAAGATAGAGAACTGAGAACAGTACAAACAGTACTTGCCTTTGTTGGGTTTGCCACTCATCATTTCAAGGGCTGTGTTTTTCTGGAGGAAAAGCTTGTTTTCTTTTGTTTTAAAATCTGTCAGCAAGCCAAACTGTGAAGATGCACAGGTGTGGGGATTTAAATGGCCGTGATAGACCTGCCCACCCACAAAGAATTCTAACTAGAAAATTAAAGCTGTTGCCAGTGTCTGCCAGTGTGATTGCTCTATCCTGACTTAATTCCTGATCTCTGAGTGACTGAGCTTACCATACAGAGATTCTTCCCATGCTTTAGCTGACATTCTAGGCTATTTTATTATAGTCCTGACTGAAAATACTATGCTTAGATCGGGCAATGTAATTAAAGTGACTTACTTTAATTATTTGGAAAATATTTTGTCAGATCGGCTCCGGTTGAGCTTACTCGACACATCCCACAGGGCACTCACATTCTGCAATCCCTAGGTGCCCTTCAAAATAGCAAGGGACTGCATTTAGCAGGTAAAGTTTACTTGGCTGCTTGTTTACCACGTGCTGCTTCTATTATTTGGGGGTGTTTCTCAAACATCACAATTTTTAATTCCACAATTATTGATAAGATGGACTTGGAAAACTTGGCTTTGAAAGTTTACAAAGGCATAAAATTCCCAAACTACAGATATACATGAACATGGAAATTAAAGATGTTCACATCACGAGAGAAATGAATTACAATAGTGAAAACAAGGGGCATATGGATCACAACATCCTTATAGTCTAGTACTGTGGGTGAGAAGGATCGTGGGCATAGTCTTAGGAGAAAAGATTACAATTCATGTAAGTGGAAAAGGCTGCTGGGGACATTGAATGTGTTAAGCTGTAAATGATGACAGTTAATGGTTGAGATTGTGTGTTGGTTCCCATTGTTTGTTATCTACAGTTTTTATGTCTTCACGTTGCCAGAGAATAAATGAAGATATAAATAGAGAATTGCTTCAGGCAGAACATGAACATAAAAGATAGAGAGCGTCATGATAAAGAATAACACAGAGTTATGCCTAACGTTGCTGTATCTGAGAATGTAATTTAGTAACTTTCCAAAAGTAATTTTGTTATTTTCAACAGAACCAATTTACAACTTGGGATTCAAAAAGGTTTTAGAAACTAAGTTATTTGGAAACCATGTATAATGTGTGTGTGTGTTCATTCTTCAATAGATTTTGAATACTTCTATTTCCACTGTTCATGCCTTTCTGTAGTGATGGCTTTTAATTCTATGTAGTTATTTATGTAAAGCTGTTTACTTATATTAAAAGCCGTTTTTATTTTTATTTGATTTGATTTTTAGATAATTACATTATTGACGTTTTGGTAATTGCACATCATGTGCCCTAATTTAGCTCACCTTCTGGTCCCCCCCCCCCCATATCCTTTCCTCACCCCTGCAGCACCTATTAGCCTCTAAAGCCAAGACCTCCTCTGAGCTCTGACATTAAGCTCCATTTCAAACAGGATTCCTTTCTCTCCCTTTTGTCTTCTCTTGGGAGCTCCCATCCCCCTCTCCTTTTCCTTTCTTCTTCTCTTCTTGCCTTCTCTACTATAATAATCATAACCCCTCTGTTAATCACAACCATACTCATCTGACAATAAAGCCCTTTTCTACATAGAAATGGCTTTAAATACCTCCATCTCCTGCTATCTGTCACTGGCTTCTGCTGGGGGATGTATGGTCCCCAGGTACTTCCAGATAACCCAGTAAGTGTGAACCATATCAAAGTGCATACAAAATTCTAACAGCACCCCTCCAAAAGGAAATGTTTAAAAATTAAACTAAAATGAAACAAAGAAAACAAGAAAAAAAAAAAACTCCCCTCCTCTGAGGAAAAAAATAAACAAACAAGAAACAAATAAACAAACCAAAAACATTTCTTTATTGCTCCTTCTTTTCCACTTCTCCAGCACCTCATTATTTATCCTTGCTGGCATTAGGAGTGGTCAGCTTTACTAGCAAATGTCATTGCAATGAGTTGCTAGTCTGGTTTAAGACCTCTCATTGGTACACCAGCATCACTGGATCCTCACCAGAACTTCTCTGGGATCTCAAGGCTGCCCTGAGTCATGGAGAACCTGCTGGTATTGTTTCACAGGACCACTTCCTTCACTCATTCCAGAAGATCCTACAGGAGGTAGATGTAGATGTTATGGTGGGACAGCCCAAGTTCCACCTGGGTGGTAGCTAAGTTGGTCATTCTGGGTCTGCCTCAGGCAGCTCTTCTAAACCCATACATTCAAAGTTGCTTCTCCCTCAATTGTGGTAATGGGTAGGGCCATCTCTCCTGAGGGCACAGGTCAGCTGTCTTGTGAAGGTCAGGACAGTATGTTGCTTCAGTGTCTAGGGAGGGGTAGGGCCAGCTTTCACTGGGCCAATAAAGGACAGGGCAAGGCTGGTTCAGGATGGACTTCTGATTTCATCACACATGGCTCCCTGAGGTGACACTGGTCCACAGACATCAATATATATCCAATGCAGCTTGGTCAAGGACCCAGACATGGCCCTTGCAGCTTAGGCTGGATGACAGCCTGGCTCCATGCAGAAGCACTGGCCACCCAGATTATGAGGGCTCTGGCAGCAGCATTGCCTCTGGACACAAAAAGGGACATAGGTTGCAGCCCCAATCCCAGGCTTCCATGTGGCTTTTGGTGGCAACATGAGCCATGAACTTCCAGTGTAGACCTCAGTTACAACAGGACCACAGACTCATACATTTTTTTTTTTCTTAAATTCACAAGCACCAGGAATGAAGAAAAAATTTACATAATTAGAGGCACACAAAAGTGATATTGATTGATTTGTGAATATTCTTTGGCAAATTCTTAGTACAAATTGCAATTTGAGAGGTTAGTTTGGTCTTCTTCTTTGGAGTCTGGTGAGCATTTGTGGGATTTGGTTGAGTGACATAAACTTCAGTACAACAACATGTGTTCTTTGAGTGTTAGAGAAGGTAAACCCATGCCATTGACTGAAAGTAAAATCATATTTTAAATCCTCGAGATGATGATTGTAAAAAGATGGTCACTGTTTCAGGGTGGAATATGGGTATCATGTGATTTTGAATACTTGTAATAATGCAATAATTTCAGACAGAATTTGCTTTAGTGAAATGATTGGTTGTTTTGGATTACTGGGTTTTGAACCCCAAGGCCACGCATGTGCTAGGCAAACACTTTCTCATTGGGCTAATTCCCCTACTCCTGTAATAGTCAATTTATGCTTAAGAAATTAAGCATTTGAAGATCCAAATTCAAAGTCAAATCCCATGTTGTTTTATTGTTATTATGCATATCAAAACACAATTCCAAGTGAAAGAAAAATATATTTTGTCACAATTTATAGCAGATGTTTTTGTCTGTATATGGTTATTTTTGTTTTATTGTTGGATTTTTTTTCCAAAACAGAGTCTCGTGTAGGCTAAGCTAATAGACTGGAGCTTGCTTTTGTGGTCAAGAGTCTTGACTCCTGATTACCTTGCTACTGTCTCATGAGTTCTTGGGTCACAGAAACAAACTACCCTACTCAGATATAAATTTTCTAAGAATATTTAACCAACACTATAACAATTCCTTTTGTAATTCTTTTGTTTTTTCTTCTTGAGACAGGATATCATTCTATAGACCTATTGGCTTGGATCTTGCTATATAGATCAAGCTAACCATAAACTCAAAGTGATCTCCCTACCTCTGCTTTCTAAGTTCTGGCATTAAAGGTATTTGCCACCCTGTCTGGCCATTTCACATTATTTTTCATGTTGTCTTAGTTAGCAGTTTTCTACTTATGGGCTCTTGATATAAATGGAATTACACATTTTAGAAATTAGCATTTCTACTTAATATATTGTTAGTTAAATATCAATAAATACAATAATATTACATCTATATATTATAGGAAAAAAAGTGCAGTGATAGCATACCAAATTTTGATTTGAGGTATGATTTACAGATTTCAAACATTTGAATTCACCTGATATGTATAAGAGGTAGATTTACATTCTTGTGCTTTATACCTTTCAGATAGTTTTGTGATGGATTCCACATGGCATTTTATGTTACAGTGGCCCCACGTGCGGGAGGTGCTAACTTAAAACATGTGTCTGATAAGACTTATCCATATAGAAAACTTTGGATGACTTGGGAATCACTATATATATGAAACTTTACTATGGCCAAAAAAATACAAAACCAAACAACCAACAAACACACAAAGCCTGTTTCTCTTTTTTCTCTACAAATAAGACCTTTTAAATGTGATAAAGCCATTGTAGCAAATTCTTCTTCAAAATTACCTAATACATGACTTCCTTTTTTATAGAATCCAGCTCTGTTGTATTAATATAATTGTTTTTACTAATTGCAATGAGAATCATAAAATATAGAGAACAGATAAAATAATTTAACAAACAATACTCAGGGAATCTTAGTACCTTAATAAATAAGTTCATATTTTGAAGCATAAGTAATAACTTCTCTGATGCTTAGAATATTTGAACAGGTTTACAAGTCTACATAAAGACTGGATTTGAATTTTGAAATATGACTTTATCAATCAGTTATATCTCTAAATTTGAAATGTTTGAAAATAAAAGTATATTTGCTTGCACTTTCTTGTTTTTAAGCATTTTTAGAGCTTTATGAGCTTTCAAAATCTCTACAATGTCTAATTTTATTTAATGTAAATAGAACTGATAAAAATATTAATCTATAAGTAAAATAAGCTTACTGCCATTCTATGAAATGTAACACTAAAAAATTAGAAATAAAATGAATCACAAATTAATATTTTAATTTGATTTTTGTTTTGATGGATTTTGAATTTTCAGTATAATAAGTGATATTTAATAGCATCTAAAATGTGCGAAATTTCACAGTGTACAGTAGAGATTTGACAATTTTTCATTAATCTTAGATTTAGTTCTGATTAGACATCTAATTTGGAGTACATTTCTTTAATTTTATTGGAACTTAGGTTATTAATCTACCGAATATGCACTTGGACAATGTACGTGTCTATATAATTTTATGGTTCTCTGAAGTACATGAGCAATGATATTTTTTGATGGCTGACCCCAATTGGTTCCTCAGGATATTTTTAGTGTCTATGATATTTACTAACTTTATGTCCATTTTTATGTTAATTTGAGTCTCTGCACTTCAGTTTTCCCTAGAGGTCATCAGAAGATTGTCCATGTCATAATTGCTCTATATAATGGGTCATCTGATCATACAAAATCATAGAAACAACATACATGGAATCATCATTGTATGTATGTCCTTAAGTTAAGAAAATGTTTCAAACTATTAGATGTGCTATAGTCCATATTACTTTACATTGAAATGAAGGAACATTGACTCTGAAATAAATTTCTACTGGTATACACAGCTGACATGGTCTTACTTGCAATATGCTCTTGTTATAAACAAATGTATTCATACAACACACAGCAGGGCTGACCTAGTAAACAGTCACATAACTTGATGTATATCTTAGTTTAGAAAATAACTCTAAACTGCCTAATACTATACGTTTGATGACCCAAGCATTCAACTTGGGGATTAAATATTTATATTTTAGTGGTCCATATTATTTTTCTATACTTTTTTTATTTTATTCCTTAAAAGTACAAAAAGAATGTCTAAGCAGGTAAAGGCCCCTGCCCTCAAGCCTGAGGACCTGAGTTCTATCCACAGGAGCTGTTTGGTATAAGGACTGAGCTGTTTTCCACAATGTGTGCTCTGACCTCCACATGCGTACTGTGGCATGTGTACATGGGCACACACACACAGACATACACACAGACACACACACATTTTTAAAAATTGATGAAAAAGAGTACCAAATAATTTTCTGGTTCTTCCAATTTTCTTGAAAATATAACACTACAAAAGAAACCCTAAACTTGAAAGATCTTTTTAACAGTATTTTAGAAAGGGATATTTGAGTTCAAATTATCTTATTATTCTCTCACTAAAAATCATTGCTAACTATATGTAGGAGATGGACCACTCTCATTGCCTGACTCTGGGAAAGCTCTCTTGTATATTGTATATTGGGGCAGGTGGGAAATGTTGTATATTGGGTGATGTGGGAATGCCTTTCTGTATGCTGTGAATCTCAATCTTTAAATAAAGGAGCTGTTTTGGCCCTTGACAGGCACCGTAGAAAAGGTAGGGTAGGCAGAGGAATCAGAATAGGTAGGAAAGGAAGGACGGAGTCAGAGGCAGATCAAGCAAGCTGCCCAAGGAGCAACATGTAAGGAACACAGGTGAGCCACGGGCCACGTGGCACACATAGGCCAAACAGCATAAAGTTAATATAAGTGCCTGAGTCATTTCTGGGGGCCTGCGCAGTAGTGGCAGGCAGATAAGGGGTCTGGCGCAGTAGGATCTGGGCCTCTGGCCACCCAGGATCAAGAAGCCCCCATTGCAACAATTGGGACTGTTGGGAAATGTTTTATTCAAAAAAGTTGGGATTTTCTGAGTGCCCTATCTCTTTAAATAAAATCAGAGCAGAGCTAAGATAGTAGAAAATGTGTGGCCCATAACCACTGAAGTCAAAGCAGAGCAAGGTTTATTTACAATTTTTAATGACCACACAGAAGGAATCAGGTGATATTGTAGTGCTCACAGCAAACCACATGAGCCAAGTGAGCTAAGGAAAATGGTTGGATTATCCCTGTGTCAGCAATCTAATCCCATCAAGCCTGTCAGCACTATAATTTTATAGCAAATTGCATCATTTAAAATACAGCAGGGGACAGACTGAATGCTTGTTTTGTTCTGATGAGAGAGATGACTCAGAGCAAAAATTCAGAAGGAGAATACATGCCCAAATGAAGGAGTTTTGAAAATTACACTGGCTTTGTTCACAGTCATGCAGTTTTTCTTCTTTTTCCTGCAAAGCAGGTTCTCAGGAAGTGGCATTTGCTGGAGTGCTGTATCTCTTCACCCAGTGCTGTTCTGTGCTTTTTTTTCTTGCCAAAAAACCAGGAAGGTTCAAGATTTGCCTAAAACCAGTGGGATAACTTTATAGCAATATAATATTTGTTAACCCATATTTGCCAATTAAACTTCCAGAAAGTGCTAATGGAGTTGTATGCTGTGCACATTAGGTATATGCTGTGTTTTATCAGTCTATGTATGGCTCTTGCATTGAGAAAATATTTTACAAAACAACAAATTCTGTGAGATCTAGAGTAACATTACTACCTGTATGACAAAGTATATTCTGAAATCCACTTATGGACTCAAATACACAGATATGGGATAAATTACAATCATAAACCCCAGTCCTTTCCTAAATTTACAACAAAGCAATGAAAATCCCCATAGCCCTTCAAATACCCCAAAAGTTAAGTGGATGTCACAGTGATAAATAGGTTTGAATAGTAGGCTTTTCTGGGATGCAAATGATTCTTATGCAATTTATGAGACCTGTGATAAATGTAACAGTGTAACCAATGCCTTGTGAAGAATTTAAAACTGAGATTAATTGGGTAGAAGGCAGTTTAGTCACAAAATACTAGCCTGGCATGTATGGGACCCTGGGCTCCACCTTTAGACCTTTGGATGGAGTGGAGAAGGAGGGAGGGATGGAGGAGGGGGGGGGGAGAAAGCAAGAATAATAGAACAATATAAGAAGGAGCTAGACCCTCAGAAAATATCTCAGAAATATTCTCCTGGTAATAAATAGATTCCACTGGAAAAACAGTTGCAAATGCATATTTCATACGAAGAAGGGTATGAATTTTTCTTCTGAGCATCTTTAGTCCTTTACTTATATGGCCTGGGATTTGAATTTAAATTGGCATTACTTGCAGAGGAAGAAAACTTAACCAATAAGGATTAATTATAAAACACTCCAGTAGCATACACTGTTCCCTTTAGGAATAAAGGAAACTCCTTTTACTGAATAGCAGTACTACACCAGGACACCAAAATTTCTAAGAATGAAGTTTGGGAACATTGGGTTTAGTAATGAATTAATTAGTACATAGAAACACAGAATTGCTAACTATCAGGCTTCAACACTGAGAACTTTACAGGCGTAAAATCTTAAAATGCCTTAATCAGAGAAAGTGATTGACATTTAAAATTTATTCAATTAAATATCACATTAGGAAAACAAAAGAGAACCAGTAAGTGAGAAAATAATAAATATATATTTATTACAGTAAAATAAATAGAAATAACAGGACCAAAGTTACTAAAATAACATATAACTTAGATCCAAATAGGCAAATCCTAAAAGTTTGGCTTAAGAATTTGTTTATGTTCTCATTTTTAAGATGATTTTTAAAATTTTTATTAATAATAGATTTTTCCTCAATATCACAGCTTCCCTCACTGTTTCTCCCAGTACTTCACCACTTCTGCTCCTGTGTGCATTTATTTTTTTCTGTCTCCTATTAGGAAACAAACAGGATTATCAGAATTATAAAAGATAATAAAACAGCATAAAATAGATAAAGCAAAAATTATCACATCAGAGTTGGATAAGACAGACAAATAGAGAACGTACAAGAATCAGAGACACACACATTCACACACTCAGGAATTAATTTATATTGTCTTCAAACATGTATATACTTTAGAAAGCTTCTCCTATGTTAGATTTCCACATTGCTCCTCAACTGACCCTTAATTTTAGCTATTTCTCCTCATATTTCCTCCCTTGTATCCTTCCTCTACCCCTTCCCCATTGTTCTTCCTTATTCCACATTCCCCCATCTATCCATAATTATTTATTCTATTTCCGTTTCATAATGTACATTCTTTGGGTTTTCTAAGGAGTGCACTATAGCTATTTATTTATTTGTTTGTTTGTTTGTTTATTATTTATTTATTTATATGAGTTCTCTCTATTGATAATACATTAAAAGTAAAATAACACTTCAGTAAATTACGTTTTTCTGTGTAACACTTGGCATACTCTTTGGGATAACTTAGGTACTACTGACCTTCAACGTTAGTGCCATGATTTCTATATCACATTTATTTTTAAAATTACAGTTAAAGGAATGATCAAGAGAAAAACAGAAAACATGGTATGCTAGTTTGTTTTCTGTTGCTGGGATAAAGTCCACTGACCAAAATCAATTTGGGAAGAAGACAGTTTATTTAGCTTACAGCCCATAAACAGCTCCATCATCATGGGAAGCCCCACAGGACATCAAGCTGAACCCTGCAGGCAGAAACTGAAGCAGAGACCATGAAGGAATTCTGCTTACTGATGCTTGCCTGGATCATTTGGCCATCATATATTGTGCAGCAGGCTCATGTACTTAGGAATTTTACTGCCCTCTGTGGGCTAAACTCTCCACATCAATTAGCAATTAAGAAAACACCTCACACATACGTTTACAAGACAGTGTGATGGTGACACTTCCTCAATGGAGGTGTCCTCTTCTTAGATGACTTTCAGTTTTTGCCAAGTTGACAGTGGATACTAACAATGACTAGAGACATAAGGAAATCCAAAGTCAGAGCAAGAAAAAAATAGTACTTGAATGCCATGAAAAAATACAAATGAACTGTGCTGGTCAGCTTTCCATCCGTGGAATATAAGGACTTATAAGGATAAGAGAGTTATTTTGGCTCAGACATTTTGGGGATTTCAGTCTATGAACTACCTGCCCTTTTGTTTTGAGGTGTGGAAAGGGCAGTACATCATGGCAAGGAACACCTGGAAGAGTAATTCCTTCACTTCACTGCGGAAGTGCTAGATAAAGCAGAAGGGAAAGAAGACAGAGACTTCGGTTGTCCCCTTCAAAATATGGACTATAAAACTTCCCAATACTCCCAACTTCTCAGTTTTTGTGCCATCTCTTAATGGTACCACTAAATACCAATCTTTTAATACATAGACCTTTGAGAAACATCCAAACCTCATTATGGCTATTTAATTGGTAGTCTAAAAATTACCTTTTGTGTCAAATTATAAATATGTATAGGAAATGAACTAAGGAAAAGATTGAAAATAATATGATATAGAGGAACCAATGAGGAGTAACCACAATAAAGCATTGTCACCTTTATGATTATAAAATGAGATATCATCAAGAAAGGTAGGTCAGTAAAAACTTAGGCTGCAATGTCTATCATAGAGGGTTATTATACTTTTACATTCATATTTTATATTATTGCTATGTAACAAAACATCCCCAAGTTTTTTAGTACATAATACTTATTTAGTTCACATTTCAGTAGATGGACTGTTTGTTCTGAGACCATCTTCATGACTGAGTCTCAGTATAAGCAACTACAATGATAGTTACATGTCTCTTACCAGCATCCAGACATCCTGATATAAAAGCAAGATCCCAGGAGCTGTGAGAAAGGGTAGAAATGAATATATATTGATTTCCAGCTTTCTCATCTCATCATTTTTTTTTTCTCAGTACCCCTGTGGCTATGACTACTAACTTGTATAAATACAAAGAATATAGCAAGAGGCTACAATTATCAAAGAACAAGAGCACCTACAGCAGTATACATGTGATGGTGACCAATTTTCATATCTACCACAATATGTATAATTCAGCTTAAACACCACACACACACACACACACACACACACACACACACAGAGAGAGAGAGAGAGAGAGAGAGAGAGAGAGAGAGAGAGAGAGAGAACTGCAGAGAATTAATGCAGAAATTACACAATTTAAAAGAAATGCCATGTATGTTTATAATTTTTAAAAATTAAATTGATTTTTATACATGTGGCTGTTTTGATTTCATGTGTTTCTATGAATCACTGTCCACAGTACCAGCAGCTAGGCTGGACAGGGCGTCAGACCTTCATACCTGGAGTTACAGATGGCTATGGGTCATCATGTTGGTGCTAAGCCTCCAAGCTAGTCTTTTGGAAGAGCAGCCATTTTCGTAGTCGTTGTGCCATCTTTCCATCCCCATGTTTATAATTTTTGAATGACAAATATATAATTTCTAAAAATGATGTTGTAATAGGAGGTTTCTGGCACGGACTTTTGGTCCTAGCCTCTAGATTTTGTCCCGCAGACCCAAAGACCTGCAGAGACACACAGATGCTTACAATAGTTTTAGGCCCAGGCCAAGCGGCTCAGGACCTTTTCTCAGAGCAGCATAGTTGTCCTCTGCATCTTCTGGCTTCTCTCTGGCATTCTGCTCTGTTCTGCCTGTTCCCAGAGTTCTCTTAGTCTGGTAGACCTGTCCACACTTCCTGTCTGCCTTTGGCCAATCAGCGATTTTTATTAAACTCATAGGCAGGGACAATTATTTACAATGGGACAACATAAACCCCCTACATGATGTTTTATATCTCCCAATGTTTTTATTCCTTTTTATAGTAAAATATAACTTTTAAATTTTGAACATGTTCAGATATTCGATTCTATTTCTAAATATAACATTTTGAGTATCTTGGATTCTGAAATTATATTTTTCCATTTCATGTATTTTTTGAACTAATTAGTGTTTACATGGTAAATATTTCTTTGTACTTGGAAATTATTTTGTTTCTAATTGCTTGATTCATTTTACTAAGAGTTATTAATCTTTAAAATAGTTAATTTTTTCAGCTAATGATGAACATCATATGTTTTTCATTTTATTCAGTTACACTTTGTTTTACTTAGATATTTATTTTACCTCCATTTAGTTGAATTTACCCTTCAACTTATTACTATAATTTTCATATATACAGTTATGTAACAAATTTTAAGCTTCCCGCACATCTGTGTTCCAAAGTAATTCAATACAAAGCATGTTAGTTTTCCTGAAATTTTCTTCTTTGGTCGGGATAATTTACATACATGTTGGGTAATTTTCAAATCTTTGAGGATTCTTGCAGACACTTTGCTATTTTTTATATAGACTCCAAAATTTCTATGGGAACAGTTAGAAAATACCCCTTTGAATGCTTTGGGTCCTTCCTTTGAGGATTAATAAGCCTTGATTTATTGCTCATCTTCATCTGTGCTCACTTGAAAATGAAAGCTCTGAAGTTGCGTTAGAAAGTCTGAGCAAATGCCTCCACAATTTGAAGCCATAGTTAGGGAGTAGTCATTCGTGGATCCACCCAGCCTATTGTCGGTGAGGCCTGGGTACTCTATGAAAGTCAGCTGAACAAGCAATCAAGCAATATTGAGCAAGCTGGTAAGGATTGCATCTGCAACAGGTCCTGCTTCCATCCAAATATCTGCCTTACTTGAGTCCCTGTCCTAACTTCTTTTGGACTGTAGTATCAAAGCCTAAGCCAAATAAACCATTTTCTCCCAAAGTTGCCTTGGTCATGGTGAGGCATGACAACAATAGTAACCCTAATTAGGACACTGTTGTTTCCTCTGCTTCTTATCAATTGCTCAGAAAAATTAAAACCTCTAGCTGTTTATTTATCTTTTTTATTTCTGGTGGTTTTTTTTCAGAAATTATTTTGAATGTGTTATTGGATGCATTTAAGATTCTTCACAGCTTCTTGCTTAATTAAAATTTCATGCTCATAAAAATTTAAACTTTATTTTTGGTTATTTTGATTGTCTTGAAGTCTATATTGTTTAAAATAATAATGAGCCATGCCAGTTTGCTTATGTAAAAGGATATCTATACACACACATATACATAACACTCTTGTCTATTCTTCTAGTTTAATTTTTAATAGCATTTTTCTGGATCAAAATTTCTAAAAATATGTCACTAATGAAGTAAGTTTTGAAAATATCTATTCCTTCTATTTATGGAGTGCTCTTAGCCTATTGTAGTCAGTGTAAGAATTAATGCATATTGGTTTGAACACCCTCTTAGCACATGATTTTCATTTGCTCTCTTTCCTTTTTGTTCTGTGTATTCCTATTTTTTCCTGATATATTTTTGATGAGTTAAGCCTTTTACTCTTCTCTATGCTTCGATTCTATAGTGACACGTCTGTGTGTGTATATGTGTGTTTCTTCTAAAAATGTGACTTGTGTTAATTAAAATTTCAGCAGTCTCACAGTAATGATATCCATACACAACCCATCTCAGTATTTATTATGTAGTTCTCTCTGGGTAAATTTATGATAAATATTGCAAAACTTTAAAAATAGAAACAACTTGAGTAAAGTACCCATTCCAACTTGCTGTGTTTCTTGACTATCCACTTATTTACAAGTTCTTCACTTATTTAAGCAGGAATATTTTAAATTCTTTTATTAACAGCTAAATTGAACATAATGAACTATACCTACACAAACTAGGGTATATACCACAAAACTAGATTGCATATTTTTTTCAGTTTTCCCGCAACCCTTCTTATTCCCACTGCTGTTCTCTCTCAAATTATACCTATTTTTCCTTAATTACTATTACTTCACACACAGACATACAGGCACATGCACACACACACACACACACACACACACACACACACACACACACACACACATATACACATACAGATAAATCTCTGGGAAAAAATTTATAATAGATTTTAAATTTTAGGTAATGTAACTTCATGGAACTGATATTGCACAAATTCTATTTGGTCTTATGGTAAAAACCTGAAGCCAGATATTCGGGAAAAGCTGAAATATTAGAGAAACAGAGAAATAAGACACAGCCAATTCTCACCCAGCCAACTCCTCAGTCCCCTCCATGAATCCTTTCTCCAGCTTCTCTCTCCTCAGTAGACCTGGGATGTAAGTGTCAGGGGAAGCTGAGCTCCCTCCACCCCCAATCCCATTTCTTACTTCAACTCTCCTAGAGCTAAAATTAAAGGTGTTTGCCACAAAGCCCTGGCTTTTAGGCCTTGAACTCACAGAGATCCAGACATATATCTGCCTCCTGAGTGATGGGATTAAATGGCCTTCCTGGCTTAGCTCTGTGAATGGCTCTGTCCTCTGGTATTCCAGAATATGCTTATTAAATATACACTATATCACCACAGACCACTCTCTCCTCTTTAGCCTTATGTTGTTCAAAACCTTTCATAACCCACAGCCACATCTAAAAAGTGTTTACTACTAATTTAATTTGACATTTGAAAGGCTTTAGTTATATTTTGTATTTATGAAACAATTAATTTACATGACACTTTCCATTTCTAATCTTCTTTCAGACATTTCATATATAAATAATTTGCCAGAAAATAAAAGATTCATATATATGCACAAATCTGGCTCCGGAACCAAATGAAGCAAATTTGGGTTTAAGTTACTGTGAGGAAAAAATCTTCTGATCTATTAATTTCTCCCTTTAAGTTTTTAATTGCAGTTGTGATTTGTAAGAATTTTTACCCAAAGATTAACTATTTTCCTTTTAAAACCTTTAAAGTTTAGTGTATTTTAATACCCACTACAATATTATAGTTTTGCTCCATATTGTATTATACCCAGTGAATTACTTATCAATAACCTGAAATATATCTCACTTGTACATCTTGATTTGCTTAATTATTTTTAAGCACACAAATTCAAGTAAAACTGCAATTTATCACATATAAATAGGAGATACTTTCCAATTACTAAGAAATTACTACTTAAAGAAAATTACTACTTTTAAAATATTGTCTGCCATGTATCATATTAGGGAATTCAGGGTTCTTAGGACTGGTCAAGTCCAAGTTCAGCCTCATTCAATGAACATAATCTCTGGGAAATCTATCTTAATCATAATAGTGACCCTTAAGAAATCTTCATTTCTCTTTTTGCTTACTGCAATTTCTAATTCTTCTGCTGTTTTATATTAGTTATCCCTAGAATAAATCAAAAGTAGAGTCAAAGATTTTGTTCTTTGTGCTCTAGAAAGGAACACAGGGAAGATCTGCAGTGAGTCTTCTTGCTCATGTAGCATAATCCGCATCTTGAATTATTAAGCATCATAAATTTGCACTGAAGAAAACTGCTGTGGGTATCCAGCAGAGAAAACTGCTCAGATGTGATTTAAGCCAATAGTAAGTCATTATTAGCTGGCTGGTAACTACACTGAGTGTTTGGTATCCATGGCAGAACCAAGCCCTTCAAAGAGTTTGCTTTTAAGCACAAAAACTGTATGCTGTGCTCACATACTTCAGTTAACAAGAATAGTTATCCAGAAGCAGAACTACTGAAGCCAGAAGGCAATGCTAGTATATCTAAAGACCTTCCCAGAACTGTGAAATTTGATGAATTATATCTTTTCTTTTGTTTTGGCAAGTGATACTGTCTACATGCTCAGTTTTATGGCTTGAATGGCACTTCTATCATGGAATCAGTTGTGCTAACGACTGGAGTCTACTGAGGTCTGGGGCCCTCTCACAAAAATGATTACATTGGGATTCAGTATCTTCATAATGGAGACTGAGGCATCTTCCAAGAGAAAGTTTTTGTTTTGTTTTGTTTTCTAGGAAAGAGAAGGTCTTTGTTTAGTCAAGTCATCAGCTTCTCAGATGAGCAAGTGCATATGGGTCACTATGCTCAATTCTATCCTCACTAATATTCTGAAATTGGAAAGGAAATTAACTTCTGTTAATGCAGATAATTGTGGGTGAAGACCCAACTGTGATACATAGACATCTCTCCTGGCAACTAGAGATCATGGCTCTCAAAAGAGCACACACACAAAAGACTGAAGAGGGTACCTGATCAGTGTGAAAGATGCCTTCTTCAATCCTAGACTCTTTATACTCTACATCAGCATACCTCTTACATTATCATAAATTAAGGATAGTGTTCAGAGATCTGATATATTCTATCTGAAGCAATTGAGTATTGAGAGAAATCATGCATTGACATTATTTGAAATAATCTATGAATTTCTCTGTAAACACCATTAGCTAATAGCTGTCAGCTGGTTTCAGAAATAAAAGGACTTACAACTTATTTAATATGCTAAACACAGTGTATATTCTGACATTCTTCATGTGCAGATGTTTTGTACTTTTGGAATCCTTAGTTTCAAACACACATGAAACAAGGAACTGTTACCTTCTTTCCTGGCAGGAATGCTAACCCTTTAAGTAAAGTTTAGAAGTGTAAATGCAACTCATCTCTTGACGGTTATACAGTCGTAGAAGCTTGAATTTGCAGAAAAGTACAGTCAGCACTTGGGTTTACTGAGCCACTTTGTGAAACCCAAAGGAACACTGGAAAAAAGGATGAATTTGAGGGGCCATTTAGCACGGAGCACTTTTCTGATTACAGAAACACCTGCCCTCTGTGGCGTTATGCTGATCTGCTGTGAACATTTTACACAGTGTTTAATAGTCCTTTAAATTCGGAATTCCACAATCAAAGACAGTCAGGACGTAAGAGACTTCTCTTTGGGCTAATTTGATACCAGATCCAGCGTGTAGCCTATTTGACCTGTAGATTCTCAAATGCTAAAGTCCGGCAGGCTAACGAGCAAACTTCATGCATTGCCTCAGTGTTGTTTACTTTTCCTTATTGAGAAAAGGTTGTTGGAAAATGAAATGACTCAGCACTTCAGTGGTAAAACTATTTACATGGGCAAGAAAGGCTGCTGCAGGCTTGTAAAAATCTCATGGCAGATATATTATTCCTTCTCTTGTGAAAGTGTGGTTCAGGTAGGGCCATTCATTTTCAAGCATCCCTTTGAACATCCAGCGCTCCAAACAAATATGTGCTTTGCTGCCAGATAATCTGAGCAATAATTACTGTAATTATTTGTGTTTATAGTAGGAGAAATTCTGTAGCCCAAAGTGGAACATAAGAACTGCTGGGCTTTTAAACACCCCTTCTCTGTAGAGTTACCCAACAGTAAATGATGGCTATAAAGTTTATCTATATTTATGCAGCAGTTTCAAAGAAGCATAGATTCAAAGTGCAGACACAGCACTTTTCAAATCCTGCAAGCTATGTTTTCAAAATTGACTTTGGACTAAAACATTACTGATGGGCACAATGTGCAACTCTAAAGGTAGTACTGTATTAGGGGTCTACTCTAATTTACTGTAGCTAATACAGAAATTTCCTAAGCCTGGTCCTTATCTAGTGAAAGGCATCACAAGAAGAATATCCCTGAGACAAAAAAAAAAAAAAAAAAAAAAAAAAAAAAAAAAAAAAAAAAAAAAAAAAACCCAATAAGTTCCCTTCCATAATTTGTTATATGCAACTTAGCAGCAAACCTCGTTATTTATTCTAAACTTTCACATTAAGTTCAATATTCATATCCTGAATGGGTGCTTTCTTAGTTTAATTCTGACGCTGACATTTTCTTCTACAATTTCAATCAGATTTTTAAAATTAGCAATATTCAAATTTACTACAAAGTATATTTGATGGCTTATCCTCTGGACAAGGGTTGTTTTAAAACTCACATACTCACATAGAACAGAGAGATAAATCTCTTTATACCAATCAACTGTCAAAGTTAAAGCCAAGAAATGCAAAGTGCCATTACTCTAAGATTCATTTACTCTAGAGTTTACTAGCTATTACTTTAAGAATAAAATTAGGAGCGAGTCACATTGTTAGTACTGTGTTTTTCCACATGTTGCTATGGATGAAAGAATGAAATTATTTTCTTGGTCTCAGTAATTCATTTGAAATAAAAAATATGGGTACCTTTCTAGTACAGGTCTGCTGAAGGTCTGCCCATTTTCATATTTAAGCGGCTTTTTATATACTCAGGATTTCTGAAAGCAAATTAGAGTTTGGGGCAATTGAGTGAATATCCTGTTGCTTTTGATTACTGGTGAACTGAAACTTGGTAAGTTTACTTGGATAATGTTAAAGAAGAAGAGGGATCACTAGATAGTCAGAGCCAGAATGCAATGTATTCTGTGAAACGGTCTCTCCCCATTGGCTGCATAAACAAGACCAGAAAATGACAATACCAATGAGAATGTTGATGTGGAAGGGAGTCAGACTCTTAGGCAAAGACTAAAGGAAACAGTGAGGAAGGAGTATTAGCCTCTCCCAGAGATGAGAGCCTTATTGATTGTCCAATGCTCAGTCATCAGTCTTGAAACTATGTTCACCACAACAGCAAAAATGGACTCAGCAGGATGTATTTATACATATTTATGTGTACATGCACACGTATACACACACACACACACACACACACACACACACACACACACACACACACACAACAATAGTCAGACATCAGGGGCTTGGAAGGAGCTAGAGGGAGGGTATTCTAGAGAATGTAATGGAGTGAAGGGAGATGGGGAAAGTGATTCTATGCCAATTAAAAACGTATCAAAAAAGGAAAGCATCAATTTTAGAGGTTTGCAGATATCTAACATTATTTTCCTTAAGTCATATTCTAAGGAATTTAAATCCTTAAATATTTGAATTACTCTGGCACTTTGTATAAACTTTCAATAAATATTCTACTAAAACATTTTGCAATTTTCACTTCCCATCCTATTGCCAATCTTATTTCTATAATGTAGAAAGTTATTGAGAAAGAACTCCAGTCTTGTGTGAACTGTTCATAAGAGTACATGAACAAACCTCTATTTGTCTCAGGTACTAATATCAGAAAAAACATAAATTTTCCCATGCAAGTTGTTTTTCAAAACACTGGGTTTAATTTGTATCAACTATAGGAGGAAGGATGAAAGAGGATTTAAAGAGAATCATTCTCTCTGTGTATAATTCAATTTTTCTTTTGTGTTACTGAAAAAAATTATTTTCATACAGTATATACAGATCATTGGTCCCTCGCCTTTATTTCCTCCTGTTTTTGTGTGCCAGGGTTCTCTAGAGTGTAACAATCAGGTTTCTGACCTGCCTAGTTCCACAGTTCAGATCTGCCTGCTGCTGCTTATCTGGACCAACAATCCCAAAGTCCCAAAGAAACACACATGTTTTATTAACTTCATGCTGTTTGGCCTATGGCTCAGGCACATTGCTAGCTAGCTCTTTCATCTTAACTAAACCCATTTCCATTAATCTGTCCTGCCACGTGGCCCGTGGCTCACCTTGCTCCTTAGATGTTGCTTCTTTGGGTGTCCTGCTCGATCTGTGTCTGACTCTGCCCTCCTTCTCGTACCTATCCTGATTCCCTACCTACTTCTATGGTGCTATCCAAGGGTCACAACAGCTCCTTTATTTAAAGATTGATATTCACAGCATATAGAAAGACATTCCCACATCACTAGAGGAACATGCATGTGTGTGTTTGTGGATGGGTATATATGTAATCATCTGTGTATGTATGTATGTATGTATGTATGTATGTATGTATGTATGTGTTTGTGTGTATATATGTATGTATGCATGTAAAAAGATGTTTATTAGAATGGCTTACAGGCTGTAGTCCAGTTAGTTCAATAATGGATATCATCAAAAGGTCCAAGAATCTAATCCATGAGTCTGGATGTCAAAGCTTGTCTTTAGTATAAGACAGAATCCTGACGAAGTGGGTTCTGATGCCACAGAAACAGAGAACTTGGTAGGAAGAGTGAGAACAAGCAGGCAAAAATAGAGCAAACTTCCTTCTTCATGGCCTTTATCTAGGCTTCCCACAAAGGGGGTGATCAGATTAAGAGTGAATCTTCCTCAAAAGAACAGAATTAAATGTGCATCTTCCCACTTTAAAATCTGGGTTACAAGTGGGCATCCACGAGGGCTTGTTTGGAGGTCCTAGTTGGGAGCACAGTTACTCATATTTGGGGAAGTTTATCCTCTTTGACTATCCTCTCTAGCTCATAGCTGTGGGATGGATGCTCATGGAGTTGTGAAAGTTGGAAGGGGACACTCACCTATCCTTCTAGAACAGTCAAAACACCCTGGAAATCAATGGGGTGACATATGTCACAGCCAGATGGCCTTCATATCCTGCCCTTACTTTCCTAGATGATAGACTCCAAGATGTAAGAGTAAATAAACCTCCCTCAAGAAAAGGGGGGGTCTTTCCATTTCAAATGATTTAATTAAAATAAAGTCCCTTGCAGACATGTCTAGTCATTTTGGTTTTTAGTTATTCTAGTTATATGTAAGTTAATAGCCAGGAATAGTCATTACACTTACCTTGTGTGAGTTCTTCCTCCCAGGATGTAAATGATGGAGAGTGACTGGCCTCATTATACCCTCTCTACTAATAATTGGTAGTGATCTATAAGTCTTTTCAGATGAATGTGGCCTCACGAGCACCCTCCACTCAATGGTGAAAAGTTAATGAACCCAGTTTTACATGGGTTTCCTCTTGGTAGCATCAGCACTGATGGTTCAAGATGATATCAGACCATACTATGTCCAGGGAACAGTGGTCTCGATCAAAGTTATCCCTAACACTGAAGGTAATAAGCTGATTAACTTTTGAGGTAGAATAATAATGTGAATGGTAGCTATCCTTTGATTTGAAGTAGCTTTTTATTATTATTATTCTTAAGTACTCTGCCTTAATTCTTTATGTGCCTCTTGCAGAATTCAAGGTTTGTGTTTTTACCAAAAATTGTAAATCTATAAAAAGTGTCTTGTAATACATAATTATTTTAGTATTTTCTAATGAAATTTACCTCATTTATAAATGAAATTAAACTGTATTGGTGGAAACACAACTTTCAGCTCCAAGGATATAAGATATAATTAATTTGGTAGCCTAACATGTTATCATTGCCTGAGATCACTGAAGACCATTTTCCAGCATTGAAATGCTTTTGTAAAATTTTTCCAATGAAAGAAGAAAGAAAACCACAAATCAAGTATTTTAAATACACATTGGTAGAAACATCATACATCTTATAACAGAGAAAAATATCTGTTTAAGTCTCAGGTGCTATCATTGGGTTAGTAGAAGTTAATGGCCTATTAATACATTGAAAGACATTTTAAATGACAGTAGAAAATGATACTATGTTATATGCAGAGTGGACAATGATTGATAATTATAGGAAGTAAAGACATTCCGTATAATTTTACACCTTTACAACTGTAGCATTCCAACTCTACAATAGTGAAGTTCCTCTCTACCAACCTTGTATAATCTTTAACACAGGTATGGCTTTATTTCTGGAAACTTAAATTCACAATACTCAGCAGGAAAGCATACTTATTATTCTCATAAAACAGAACAAGGGTGTTCAGGGATTCCTGTAGCAATGTAATATCTGTCATCATAACAGAAGCTAAAATATTTGCGCCTTTCTGAGGGCATCATCAGTCACAGAAGTACTGTTTCATAAATGACTGTAAGTGCAGAAAACAGCTAATTTAAGCCTGATAAAAGGTGTTCACAGGTGCCCTGTGAGCCTTTGGGAAGTGTTTACTGATCATGGTGGATAATGGAAGGCAATGCTATGCAGAGAATGTTTAAAATGACTTTTGGAGATTCATGTACTGAGTTGGCACTCTGTGGTAATATTTCTCCCAGTGTAGGGTATACCTTAAAACCAACACAGATTTTATTTGGCATAAGATCAATCCTAAACATTATCTAGTTTTCTTTTACAATAGTTTGAAAGTATCTGGTTTGTTAAATCATTGCGACAGTTTGAGTCCCATTGTTTTAGAAAAGCTTTCACCTCTCATCTGATATAGATCTACAATTGACTGATACTTTCTTTAGTTCAATTAAGTCCTGAATTAGTCCAGGACACTTAATTGGAATTCGTTTCTACAGATAAAGCAACAAACTAGGCTGGTTTGGACAGGTTTTGCTGTGAAGGATAACTATAACTGAAAGATACATGTTTAATAATCTTAGAATCTACCCATCCAGACATTTCATAATCAGGAAGGCATATCATGAGTTTATAGATTCATAAAAAGATGCAATCAGTCTCCTCATATTTTTATGTATAAATGTATGTATACATATATATATATATATTTTTAATTTCATGCTGATTGACCTATGGCTCAGGCATGTAACTTGCTCACTCTTAACTCTTAAACTAACCCATGATTAGACAAGTGGCTTAGTACCTTTTCTTAGAACAACATCCTGGTCTTCTTTCATGTGCATCTCCTGGTATCTCTGTCTGGCTCTCCTCTTTCTAGAGATTTGTTAGTCTGGTAGCCCCACCCGCACTTCATATCTGCCATCTGGCCAATCAGCATTTTATTAAACCAGTATGAGAGAGACAGATTTATAATGTACCAGAACATAATCCCATGGCATTTACCCTTTCTTTCTTTATAAAACAAGAATCCCAAATCTAATTTTCTTTATATAGTTTTTTCATCAATATCTTCACTTGATGGAGTGTCTCAAGCACCTTTTGAGTTGAAATCAAATGACTCAAATCAAATCAACATTACATGGTATTTTCACAATAATTTTTTAACAAACAATATTTTATTGTATTACATTATAAGTTTGGAGTCACAAAGTGAGCTGAAAATGCTGCTTTCCATTAAAGTCAATACTACAGTTGCATCATTACATATGTGACAATTAACAATGGAATAGACAATGATGAAGAGGATGCTTTAATGAACAAGATTATTACAACAAAATAATTATAGTCACTTGTATATATATATATATATATATATACTGCATTTAAAATTATTGTCATATTGTAAGATAGATTTTAAGGGTTAAAGAGACCTATATAACTCAGGAAGTAAAAAAATCTACCATTCCTAATGGAAGCAACATAAGTATATTTAGGGAGATTATGCCCTGTGCTTTAAAAATTGAAACTTCCCTCTATATTTCATGATATTATACGATAACATTTTCCTTTAAGAAGTAAAGCTATGTAACTGGAAACCCAAATCCTGTTACTGAATGCTTACAAATTATTTTATAGAGGTTCACAAATAGGAACAAAACTCTTCAATTCAAAAGAAATATGGGATCATGGACACCTATTTGTTTTCTTCAAAACAACTTGACACTCTTTCAGATTTGATCTAACTGGGTTAAGCAAGTAGACTAGAAATATTGCTGATGCTCACAGAACTCTTACAATTCTGACTTGCTCTTATGAACTTGATATCAACCATACTAAAGAAGGAGGCATTTCAGAAGAAGTATTTTTTTCAGGTTTCCAATTTTGAAGCTGTTTTTTTTTCTTCTATAATGCAAGGGCTAACACAGAATTCTACAACTGGCTGTGATAAGAGAAGTGTGTCTCTTGGAAATACTCCATCAGTTTTGGACCACATCCTAGGATGTTAAAGTTGGAACGAGTAATTTGATATGTGATATATATAGTTAAAAGTTCAGGTCAAAGGAGAGAAATTTTAGAGAAGAGTCTTAGAGAAAATTTAAAGATACTGGGTTTAAAATGCTTAGAATATAAATTTGAATTCTGAACTTTCTGACATAATACTGAGCACAAGAAGATCCTGTAAAAATTCCCACTCTAAAACCCAAATTTAGAATTCATAGCAGATTTTTAACCCATAAAATTACGGAAGAGCCAGAATCTATCCTTCTAGGAAAGAGTTTACAGGGACTTTTAAAAGTGAAATGAGACATTTAAAAACTGTAAACAGATTATTAGTTAATAACTACAATTAGATGATAAATTTGCTTCTATAAATCATTGGTGCAGCATAGATCAAATCACTGTTAAGCTAAACAGGAGTTCAGCTTATTGGAGACATAGGATGTTCCCTTTGTACAAGGACCTTTCTTTTATTCTATCACTTTATATAGTGCTCACTTCACATCAGGATGGCATTTGAGTCACCAAACGGAGTCACTGTTGTTAATGTCCTCCTTCAAGTTCAGCATTCCTGAGAAACATCTCAGAATTTCATTTATGTTTCAATTAAGAAAATGCCTTGTGGTAAAAGTAAAAAGATATTCAGTAAGTTGAGGTCCTAAAGGAGACTTTGGTCCAGTCTCCTCCATTGACTAGTGAATAAACATAAGCATAAAAATGTATTCAAGATCTTTGAGTCTGGAAATTTATATGAATATAATCTAAGTGTTTCTCATTATCTCTTTAGCTTTATTGCAGCTCATGTAGACTTTTAAATTTCTTAGATGGAAAGAAAAATATTTAATCAAGCCATTATTGATGAACTATGTTTGAAAGGGATGTAGGATGGTATGGTTTTCTTTGTCATTTTTCTATATTTTAATTAAGTCATAAGCTTGAATCTTGAAATCATTCCTAAATGTCTGTAAATGAAATTATGGCAGGCTGTTGATAAGTGAGGTGCCATCTCCAACCCTGAACATTGAATTTTGGGTCTCCAACATGTTAAATATAAATCCCCAGCACTAACTATATACATACATACATGCATGCATACATACATACGTACATACGTACATACACACACACACACACAACACACAAACACACACACATTAGAAAGCTAGAGAAAAGTATGAGAATGTTAATAAATGCAATAACAATGTAAAAAAGAAGCCATGGATTTGAAATGAGAAGGGACATTTGGAAGGGTTTAAAATAAAGGAAAGGAAGGAAGAGAAGTTGAGTAATATTCAATAATATTATACTATCAAAAATAAAATTACAAAATGATAATCGTAAAGTGATAAATGTGTAAGAGTTACAGATCTATATTTATATGAATCAGTAAGATGTGGCAGATATTACAGAAATGTAAGATCCATCTACTTTCCTACCTCAGCTTGCCTTACCAGTAGAATTTAAACTTCAGAGTGACACAGATTCTTATTCTCCATCTGTCACTGGCCAAGTAGACAATCTTAGGCAAGTTCCTGAACTTCTATACCTATACACATACAATGATCATATTGAATGAGACATTTGCATGAAAAGATCCAGAATAAATACAGGGAAGAAAGGTAAGTACTCAAAACATACAAAAGAATGGGCCAGTGGCATTTTAGGGCTTGGTGACTTAAGAAAGCTCCAATTTTCCATTGGCCTGCATGATTAGAAATTAATCCTTCATATTCACCTGCCTCCAACAAAGAGTAGAACAAATATTCAACACTTTTTATCTTGTAACTGCTTGTTAAGATTCTCAGAATTTAGAGGCAGGCTTTCCTGCTGCTGGGTTTTGTTTAGATCCTTCTGACTTAATGCTTTCTTTAGCCTTTGCTTCTGAATATAACTATGTCCTGGAAAATTTGTTCGCACTGACAATCTGAAACTGCTAATGATGTAAACCCTTCATTAGAAAGCTAATTTGATTGTTGCTAATCAAAGGGCTGGGTGACCGGTATTAGCCATAGAGATTGTGGAGAGCCCTGTAGAGAGGTACAGGAGGAGATAAGGCAGGGCGTAGAGAGATTTCGTGTCTTTTAGATCAGGGAAGGTGAAGTGAAAGGGGATGTCTGTGACTTCTCAGCTGCTTACTTGATCTGTCAGGTTCACATCCGAATATCTGACTCTTGGGTTTTTATGGATAAAAGAATAACTTGGATAAACACCACATTATTAGAGTTAATAAATAGAAAATCATTTGATTTGGTTTTTGAATAAATAATTGTTTATATATATATATATATCCTATGTAATAATAAATTTGAGCTTTAATCATGAGGAAAAACAAAATTATAAAAAAACAGTAATTATTACCATTTTACTGTATATACTATATTATGAATAATACTTATAAATTAAGATGATAGAATGTAACCTTGATGCTTCCAAAAAAAATTGTTCTATTCATCTGTCATCTAAGAATCTTCCAAATTTTTAAAATGCAAAACGTTTTATCATAAGAATTCCACCAATAACCATATTTGTTTTGTACTTTCTCACACTAACAGAAAAAGAAGGAAGAAACAGGGATTGCATTTCCATCAGAAGTATGGAGCTGAGGAAGCATGGTCACTTTTCTTTCACGAGGCTGAGTGACAGAACCAGAGAAGGCTGCTCACAATTGTTTAACCCAGATTTAAATGAAATTTCAGCAAGCAGTTTAGACATAACACTGATGATATGTATATGCAAGAATCTACTAAGATGAATAAGAAGTGACCCGAACAAAAATATTGCAGAAGAGATTTAAGGTAGACTATAGCTACAGTTTGACAATAAATTTGAAGCACTCTGTTACAAGTGTGTCTTCAACAATTTATATAAAAGTAGACCAAAGCTTCTAATTAAACTTAGTTTGATTATTTCTGTAATCAAATTGTAGTTACAAATAATGTACAGTAAGAATAAAAGTTTTTGAAGAAATATAAATTAAATATCCCTAAGCATCATGAAGTAAAGGGCAAAGAAGACACAAGTCACAGTAAAATGTTTGAAGTAAAGGCTGACCCACAAAAATTAAATAAATGGTGATGGGGAAATGGCACTTGCTGATGATCCTGTAGGCCCCTGGGTTTGATTCTTAGCACCTATATGCCAGATCAACACCATTTGGAGCTCCAGTTCCAGGGGATATTATATCCTTTTATGGCTTCTGTGGGCACAAGGAATGGATGTGTTGCACATACATTAGTTCAGACAAAACATTCACATGCAGTCAACAAAAATAAATTTATCTTTAAAAAGTAAATACAAAAGTAGACAATTTCAAATATGGTATTGAAATTTTATCAATGAAGCAATACTATCTAATTCCTATTAATGCTAATATATTATCAATTGTAATTCAAAATTATAATTTTTGTGACTTTCTCCCAAAAGTAGTAATTCTAAAACTTTGCATCAACAGCATTATTTGTGACTTAAACTTATAAACCAAATCAAACCCCAACCAACCTACAAAAATATCAACAACAAACTCAAAAAGTCATGGTAAGTAACATTGCTCTAAATTTTCCAGTAAAACTACATTACTTATCTGTAAGTGAATAGATTATAGTTGTCATGGACTATATGAAAACCAAATATCTGAAAAAGTTTCCATTATTTCTTATGACCATTTTCTATACTCAGAAGAAAAGTAGAAACTGACTAAAGCAGTCTCCATTTTCAAAATCATTATAGCACTGTAGGATGAAAACATGGAGATATAAAAGTCAACAAATACCTAATAAAAATTTATTGGCTGAAACTGTGAGAACTTTATAAAAATGAGGCTGAACCATTTACAAACTTAGTGTTGACATTTAAAGAATTACAGTAGCTTTGGAACGCACTTTAGGTATAATAACTTTTCTGCATCTAATTTGAGGGAGTTCTGGTCAACAAACCCTAGTAGCTGACTGTTTTATGAAAGTGAAGATTATAATCCATATAATGAAAACATCAGAAGTCATATATAAGAAAATTTGGCCCAACACTTTACTTGTAACCATGGTAAAATCTTTTACATATAAATGTTTTCTTCGTGACAAACAATACTTGCATATATCTATATGATGCAATGTGATTATTCAGCACATGGATATAATATATATTAATCAAATCAGACTACTTAACACTTTCATGTCATACATTTATGAATCCTCTGTGTTTATAGCTTTCAAACTATTTTCAAAAACTAGGAATCAGGACATCTGTCTAGCTTTGATATGAACACTGAGCTCCCACTACCTTGCCCCCTTAAGCTACCAGAGTCAGCAATTCAGGGGAACCAGGTCCCCACAAATTACCAGGGAACATTCAAGAATAAGAAGTGGAAAGAATGTAAAAGTCAGAGGATGAAGAAAATGATGTGAAAGGCAGATCTCTGGACACCTATTGCTTTTACTCACATGCAATCATAGCTGTGAGTTACAGAACCTGACAACAAAACAACAACCCACAAGATCAAAGGAGTTAAAACATCTAACATGGAGAGGACAGGCTCCTGATATCCACAGGCTAGTGAGGATTTAACAATGTTAATCCCTGCTGAGGGACAGAAAATCTCTTTTATTTGGGAGGACAGTTGCTCATGTCCCAGCCAAACACATGCATATGAGCAACATTAATTGGACCTAGTGGGTTATAAATAAAGACATGAAGCTAGAGAAAGATAAGAGAGAGATTTGTTTTTGAGCCAAATGAAGCTGGAATGAGCAGTGTGGGATGTATAGGAACGTGATAGATTATATATACATATAACACTTTTAATAAATAAACACTCTAAATATTTACATACATGGGTTGATATGAACTGCAGTCATGTTGTTATGCTCTTAAGTTATTAGTATATAATCTTCCTTTCATTCAGACTGCACTTGTCTTCCCCAAAGTCCAACAAAATGTAGGGATAAAAGGCATAAAATGAAGTGGATCATAATACTTTCAAATATTTTTAATGCTTGGATGAAAAATATTTGGCTAGAAATATCTGCTAATCATTCATCATGTAAATGTATCAATGTATGGTGAATGTAGGACAAATGTTAAAATAACTTTGTAACCAAACACTTATTTTATTTTTATATTTATAAGCCAAACTGACTACAAAGCTTATTATCAAAAAATAACTTCATAAATGTATTTACTTCTGAAAACAATTTTATGTTACTCTCAATATAATGTGAGCAGGGAAGGAGTAAGAACTGTTCCTTTTGCCATTAGACTGCTCTATATTTATGTGATTGCTGGGAGGTGAAGTTTGGTCCTCTGGCTAGTGTGGCAAGTGTTTTGTTCACGGACACGTCCCTCTACCCAGACTAAGTAATTTATAAAAGATAGTTTCTGTCTAGTGTTACTTCCATACATATTGCTTTTAGGAATGACAAAGGACAGGTTGGATGGAGGGAAGAGATGGGGGAGACTTTGCAATCTTATTGTTATTAAATAAAATATAGTAAGTCTAATTAAAATTAATAATAACAAAATGATTTGAAGCTGACTAAAAAATGTATGAGAGATCATGGTAAATTTTTATGAAATCATGTTAAGTAAAAAATATATATTTTCTGGAGTATATAATAGACTAAAAAAGTTGATTTCTTATTCATAATAGCATTTGGCTGGGTAGATATTCCAATGGGGATATATATCTCCTTCTGTGTATCCACAGATAGCAGAGATATTCTGTTAATTTCATGTGCTTTAAAAGTCATCCTCCCATCCATCCTGCCAAAGTGGACCATGACCACACCAAGTATACATGGGCAAGTGTAGCTATACAGTTTCTCTGTCCTGCCCTGCCAGTCTCACAACCATTTAGTCACAAATAATCACACAAAGACTTATATTATTTACAAGCTGTTCAGTCTATGGTTGAGGTTTATTACTTGCTAACTCTTACTCTTAAACTAGTCCATGATTCTTATCCATATTTAGCCAAGTGGCTTGGTATCTTTTTCTCAGTGCAGCATTCTTGTAGGGAGATTTTGTTGTTCCACTGTAAATAAATGTCCCCGCCTATGAGTTTAATAAAAAGCACTGATTGGTCAAAGGCAGAGAGGAAATGTGGGCAGGGCTACCAGACTAAGAAGACTCTAGAAACAGGCAGAATAGACCAGAATGCCAGAGAGAAGCCAGAAGATGCAGAGGACAACTATGCTACTCTGAGAAAATGTACCAAACCACATAGCTGAACAGGTTAAGAATCATGGGTTAGATTAAGGGTAAAGAGTTAGCAAGTTATATGGCTGAGCCTTAGGCCGAGCAGCCTGAAACTATTGTAAGCATCTGTGTGTCTCTGCGGGTCTGTGGGTCTGTGGGTCTAAACCTGAGGCCAGGTCCAAAAGTCTGGGCCAGAACCCTCATTCTACACATTCTCATTGTCCTTCCTTTGCATCTTTTAGCATCTCTGTTTTGCTATTTTGCTTCCTAGAATTCTCCTTGTCTGCTTGCCCTGCCTATACTTCATGTCTACCTATCTTCTGGCCAATCAGCAATTTATTAAGCCAATATTTATAGTGACAAATACTTACAGTATACAATAACATAGTCCCATAGCAAGCAAGTTAATGATCAGGAACAAAGGGATATTTAATTTCTGGTTATATTCTTTGGGTTTGAACTTAGAAGAGTTCCTAAGAAGTTGATCCAGTTTATAAGACAATTAATAGTATTTATTACCTTAGCTGCAGAGATGAAATCAGTGCATCTATGGCTTCATAAATGAAGGATCTTCCTAAGATTAATTCCTTTGTGAAAAAGATAATGACTTTAATGTTTTTAATCTACTACAAATACTTGTCAGTTATTGTTATTTATAAAGCTAAATGGGATAAACTTGAGAAATAGACTAATTTGCTTCTTTTAAAACACATAATAGAAAGAAAAGAAAATATTTAGGGAAACTGAATGAAGTGATCATTGGGTGTTCTACTAATTCTAAATAGGACAATACATAGTTTGAAATATTTATACACATTAAGTACATCAGCAACAATTTGAGGGTCAAGTATAAAAGTGAAATAAACAGTTTGATAGGCCTCATACCCATAAGTAGAGGCCAACACAAAATAAACTCCATGGTATTTTGTCTCATATTGCTTTGTTTAGGCATTTTTGTCTTACTGGTCTTTTGTTTGTATATTTTGGCTTTGAGTCATTTTATCCCCCCCCCCCCTTGTGTGTGTGTGTGTGTGTGTGTGTGTGTGTGTGTGTGTGCTTCTTATTTTTGTTTGTTTGTTTGATTTTTGTTGTGTTATTTATTTGGCTTGTCTGAATTTTTGGTTTCCCTGCTTATTTCTAAAGAGAAAGAAAGAAAAGGTATGCAATTAGGTTGGCATAGAGGTGAAAGCAATCCAGAAAAACTTGGAGAGGGAGACAGGGAAACTGTGGTCATAATATAATTTTATAGTTTTGCAATTAAAAACAGTATTGAAATTTTTAAAAACCCAACAACTTGGAATTGACAAACTGCTCCTATCTAGCATACTGGGTATGGCAGACTTATTCAGAAATGAGTAAGTTGTAAATATGTGAAACAACATTGAACAGAATTTCATGTATTAATAGACTTTGTCAAGATGAGCTGGTATTAAGATATGTAATGTCACAATAAGTGTTATAGGAAGACTCTGCCATGTAGCACAGGAGGAGATTTCAGTTTGTCTCAGAGTTTTGGAATATAGAAAATGTTAAGATGGAATTCTGCTCTGACCTCCACATCTTTTTGCACAGCACCAGGCCCATATAAAAACTCTGATTCTACAGTCATTCTCTTGGTCATTTGCTTCTGGATCTTTATAGTGGCTACCATATTCTATAAAAGGAACTCTTTCAAGTCATCTATTGAAAGTCTTTACTTCATAGACTTAGATCACAAGACCTCAAACTAGTATTTGCTTTATGTGTACATTTTTGATACCACAACATTTGATTGATTTTTTCCCATAAAATTTATCATACTTTCTATCAAGAGGCAACAACTTTGAATTTCTTTTGACAAAGAGAATCTAAAATAAGTTCTAATTACTTTAATTTATTATAGCATTTGTTATCAGGACTATTCATTTTTCAGCTAGTTTATTCATTTTTGAAATGCTACTAGTATTTATTTTTATCATGCATAATGTCATTCTTCCCAGGAGTAGGTCACTGTTCCTGTTTTATACACAAGCTTAAGTGCATTGCCAATAAATTAAATCAGATGATCTGGGAGTAAAAAGGTCCTTGGAATCTTCATGCTTAATAAAAATTGCTTAGTGAACAATGAATTAGGAGAAGTGGTGCGGAATTATATATCTAATAATTAGTAATTGGTATCAAATGAAGAGCATCTGAAAACATGATTTCTTAGTAGATCTTCATATATGCTTTCCTCCTAAGCACATACAAGTAAAAATGTGAAACAATAACACAAGTAAATGTATTTCAACTAGAAGTTATTTTAATAACTGTCTAATGCATTTTACTCAGCAAATTCTAAAGAAAAAAAGAAATGTGGAAAAGGACATTTTTTAAAGCAATGCATTCAGAGTTTCTTTTCCAGCTTATGTTTATTTCTTAAATGAGTTAACCACTCATTTAATGTATAAATATTTATACTTGAGATAAAATTCAGGCATTCATTGTACTTCATTTACTATGGGATTTATTAAAATATTAAAATATTTAATAAATAATTAAAAATATTTAATAAAAATATTAAAATATTTTTCTCAAGAGATTTGGTAGAACCATGACACCTAAAGGTAACATATTTATCTTCCATTCTCCATAAGTGATATTTTTCTGTGACAAAAATGAGACAACATATTGATATAAATGACAGATGTTAATATTCTTAAAACATAATTTTATGAATTAAAATGAATTAATTGAACAAGTTAACAGGTATATCCTGCAGATATTTACTTACATACTTTTTTTTTGTGGGCTTAACTATCAAGTACAGTGTAACTATACTAAAGTCCAGTTGAAAAACAGAAACACACAGGAAGGAGTTACACAAAACAACTAGTCTGTCATTATAAATGTATTGTCCAAAAAATAAAATGCTGTGCAATGGTGTCACATGCAAGTATATTTCTATAAGTGTGAGGCAACCCTTGTCTGCAGAGCAAGTTCCAGGACACCCTGTCCCGAGATAACATAGAAACAACTAAAGCAGACCAAAAAAAAAAAAAATCCCCTAAATATAAGCAAAAATTAAATGCATTGTCTTCATTTTTAACAATGCTTGGCCATCATTCCACAGGACTGACCTTAAACTTTCAATTTTCTACTGTTGACTTTTGTTCATTTCTTTTTTTTTTCTTTTTTTTTTTTTTTGATCAGTTGGAACTTGTTCAATGGAGATAATCGATGCCCATCTGCAAAGGCTTTTCCAGTTGTTTTTAGTTCAATATATAGAATTAGGTTGGTTAGTATCCATCCTAGTCCTTTTCCTCTACTTCAGTGCTTCATGCAATAATAGATCCTACTTGGGCCTTCATCTTTATCTGCATCTATCACACTCAAGGCTACCTCTTTGCCTCTCATGCTACAGGTCTATCTTCTTTCTCTGGTGTGGAAAAAATACTCAAATCCCAATATTTTACCCTAGTTTCCTCCATTGCAGTATATCTATCTAGTATAGTAATTCTTTTCTTTCTACCTAGTCACTTTGTTTAAGAATTTTATGCTTGGTTTCTTTCCTATGGCAATACTTTTCTTCATGGTATTTTCCCATTTCTTGAACATAGCTGCTCTCCCCTCATACATATCTCCAAAGAAATCTCTTTTTGTTCCTGTTTCCATATGTGTGTGGCCTCCTCATATACTGGATGTCTCATTTAAGAAGATCCACTATATTAATCTGGAGAGTTTGAGTAGGTTCTTTTATGCACCAATGCTCAGTGCAGTGCATGGCACACAGCAGTGATGGGCAGTGCCAGGCAGGAGAAAATAGAAGACAGGAAAACTTGAAGCCCTCTATGTACTTATTGAGTTGAGGTATGTTTCATTAATTATTTTTCTCTTCACTGGGATTTATTTTGGCCCACTTTTAATGGCTGATTTACAGACAGAGTATATTATTCAAACATATAAATTGTTTCCTTCCCTCTGTGTACTGAAATATTGAGAAAAGTATGTATCTTATTTTATTTCAATTTTCATGATAATAATAATCAATAGTAATTGTTAGGAAAAGGCACACCCAGAGAAAAGGAGTCCCCAAAAGATGGCACAAGAATCAGAGACTCACCTGTTCACACGTTTGAGAGTGCTATTAAAATACTAAACTGAAAGCTATATTATATACATAAAAGACCTGGTGCTGACTCCTAAGGGGTTAATCATTGTTGCTTCAGTCCCTAGGTGTTTATATGACCTTTGCTGAGTTGATTTCGAGGGAGGGATTTGATAGTTAGGACATTATTTTAAATATATTATTCTTCTGTTCTTCTGTTTTTGTCATTATTATGTGAAGATTTTGTTGCTATTGCTTTAATACAGGTTCCATATCTTTCTCTTTGACTGGCCTCAATTCACTTTGTAGATCCAGAAGGGATTAAAGTCACATATATCTTCATGACACTGCCTCTTACCCGCTGGAACTAAAGACATGTACTTCCACTTCCAGACAACTCTCTGTCCTTAATGTCAATATAGTCTTCTGTTGAATCTGTGACAGTACTGTAAGTTTTACAATCATTATATTGGAATCATTTGTATATGCAAAATTATAGTTGACAACCAAGACATGAATGTTTTGGATTTTATGTGATGGTATACTGCCAAAGACCATACAGATTTTTCAGTGATGGAATATACAAATGGGATGATAAAATATTACAATATTACATTGTGCTTTTCTATATGGAAAATTAATGAAATATTGATATCTTGGATAAGCTGCCAGGTCAGAAACTTCCTACAGTTGAGAAGTGTTGTAAATGAACAGATATGCTGAGAATAGAGAACCTTTAAGTGCTGATGACCCGTTGAACTGAAGCCTGTTTATTCTACATTTAGTCAGGAGAGAAAAGAATAGATTTAAAGCTATTGATGAAAAATATATAAAAAGATACCTAAGATATACCTAAATTACATGGGTAATTAGGAACTCAATAATATGTAGCTCCCTAGGAAGTATATCTCAACTGCCAAATATTTTAGCTTAGTAAATGATTCTGAAATGTATGACATTTTAAGCTAAATTTAATGAGTATGCAGCATCCATACAAGTTTGCAAATTGTAAGTGCACACCCGAGTAAGTTTTTATATAATCAAAACAACTTGATTGCCCTCAAGGCAGTCAACAGAACATGGCCAGTAACCTGAAAACTTCAATTACTTCTCTACATGTCCTGCATCCCAAAGGTAACTATTTGATTTTGATGTGTTTTGAAATTTGCACCCTTCTTCCTCTTCTGTTCCATTCTTGCTTCTGTTTTTTATTTTTTCCATTCTCTTTTTCTTTTTGACTTTGCTATTATCATTGTGGTTTTTCACTCAATTTCATATTTAAACGAAGCAGCTTACAAAAATTATTAATTTTAATGCTGTATATCCCATATACCTTAAAAATACTGCAATTGTACAGTTTAGTTTGTATTGACTCCAATTTGAACAATTTCACATAATTCTTCTAGCTAAACTCATGATTGTAAATTTTATTGCAATAAATAAATATACATGTACCCTTGCCTCATTTTGAGTCAAAACCCAAAAGTTGTTTACTTTTTCATATTTACCATTATGGAAGGTATCTAGTTTAGTTTGCTTTGGAATCACTAATAAGAATGCATTGTGTGTGTGTGTGTGTGTGTGTGTGTGTGTGTGTGTGTGTGTGTGTGTATAGTCTCTTTGCACACATCCCATTGAAAATGCCTTATTTGAAAATTCACATTATTTCTGTGTTTAAAACATGTTTAATCCATAAATGCAAACCCTTCTAAGTTACATTTAAATATATTTAAATGTACATATTACTCTAATTTTATTTCCAAATAAAAACTTGGTTAGGTATATTGCTGAATTTTTTTTCTGAGTCTGTTACCAACCTTTCTCAGTCCTCTCATATTTGTAAATAATAGTTTTGACAAATCATATTTGTCAAAATGACCAAGCTATTGATCTCTGTGCTTCCACCCTTTTCTCAGCAGGTTTCTAGTATAGGCTGGTTTTGATACTCAGAGGTTTTTCATTATAATGAAGTTCACAAAATAGTAGATTTTCATTGTTAACACAACAGTGTTTTAAGATTTATTTTTATTTTTGTATGCTTGTATATGTGGGAGTGTGTAGTGTGTATGTGTTACTGTTAGTGGAAGGATAAAGATGTTGCTGGGCTCTCAGGAGCTGGAGTATTAGGTGATTGTGAGCCCCCTAGTTTGTATGGTAGAAATCCAACCTAACCCCAATGAACTTTTTAAAATAAATAATATTAGGCTACGGATTTTAAACAAAATAAAACAGCTACTATTTCTCATTAATTTTTGTTGCGATGACCAAGATATCTCACAGAAAGCTTATGAAAGAAAAAAATTATTTTCTCCTGACTTGGTCCTGATTTTGCTGTAGTGTTTATTTGTATGACGCAGACCAAAAAGTACCAGGAAGCAGTGAATGTGGGACAGGAGCCAGAGGAAGCTATAACATGTATAGCCCTGCTATTTGTGAACTGCCTCCTTCAGCCAGCATCTACCTATTAAGGACTTCACAAACTTCAGAATAGTTGTAGAGTCTGGGAACCAGGCATTGAGAGTATAAACCTGTAGGAAATATTTGAGATTCCTGGAACAGCACATACCTCAGTGTCAGGAGTGTACCTTTATGTTTTAAAAAATGTTTGGTTATTTATACTTTAAATTTATCATCCATTTGCATTAGATTTCTCTACATATTGTTGTTATGTTTGCATTTTTAAAGATAATTTATTTGAATGTTCCTTTGTAAGTAAACATTCTAAAGATAAGTGAGGTCTTCTTAGAATACAGAATAGCTTCTAACAAGGTGGAAATATTTACCTATATCTGGAATATTTTATAGAAGGCTACAATAGCCCACTTCAATGACGTTGACTTCTCATACAACTCAACATTCCAGTATGACTTTCCTAATTGACTGTATTTGATGACCACTGGCCAGTGTTGCCACCTCACATGGAGGATGATGAATTCATCCAGGAACACACAATTCAGTGCCAGATCTGTAACTCATGCTCATGGAGACACAGTGGCAAAACTCTTGGGAAAATTCTTATAATCTGCTAACTCTCTCTTCCTCACAGCACTGTGACCCATGCTTTGTCATTTCAGCCTGCTTCTGTTATTCCCAAATACATAGTTTGGTTACTATCTCCCTTCCTAAAGTTTGCAACTGCACACCCTAAACTCCTCAGTGTCTCCTCTGCACTGGAGGTAAAAATGAATATTCATGGTTCTGTCACCTTGAAATATTTTATTATTAGGATGGGAGTCTCTCTTTCCAAGCCTCCACTAGGCCACTACTTTCTAGTATTTCTCAAAGTGCTTTTGAGTATATTTCATTGTAACCTTAACAAAGACCTTTGTCCCTTCTACTCTTTCTGTTCCCTCTTTGCCTAGTATATGTAATTATCGGATATTTGATCTATAAAATATTTAACCTCTTAAATGCTGGTAATCTTAGAACGTGCTTTATTTTTGTTATTGATTTCTTGGCTTCTTTTGAAAGCCCCTTTCCTGGATTCTAGTTTCAGTAGTTCCAGAAATATTATGCAAGCTCCCAAAGGATGAAAGCAATTAAATTGTCCTGACTAGCTACAACATCTCTGAAGCATGGCAAGTACCAGCATGCCAAAGCATAAATAAAGAATTAATGTGTTACACTCACATATCATTGGCAGTTAATAGATGTTTACTTGAACTTAATGTTCACGTAATAGAAGGGAAATCATGTCTTTCATTGAAAATCTAGACATTGTTCTGGGGGTAGGGAATAAAGTTAAGGGTCTTAGAAAATAGTTTATTACCACCACTTTGCTAAACTAGAATAATCCCTTATCTTTAAACCCACAGATAAGAAGCCTCCCTTCAAAAAAGCCTTTCTTTACTAAATGCAGATCAACACAAAAAGCGAGAGCCAGGCAAGTCCTATCGAGTTTAGCAGCATTTGACACAACTACATCATGGCTTCTGCATCCTTGGCCCAGAAAACATCATGGAAGAGGGGCCAGAGTAGCATGATGTTGGCTGTAAAACAAACTCCTAGAAATGGCTGTGTAACAAAACCAGAAAATGGCAATATCAATGGGAGCGTTATCATGGAAAAGGAAAACTTTTGCAGAATCCCACCCCTAAATAAAATATCAGGCAACTAAGACCTACAGCGAGGAGAATTGGACTCTCCCAGGATGCAGTTTCTTTTTAGTTGCCCAGTGCAAACTAGTTGGCTCTGATTTCATATGCAAACAAATTTGACTAAGCAAGTTGTATTTATATACCTTTGTGTGAAGATACATCCTCTTTCTCACGATACACACGCATACACAATCAATGAAAAGGACTCTATCAACTTGAGATTGAAGAGACATGGGAGAGATACAAGGAAGGGTGGATGGGGGGCTGGGTAGAGGGAAGGGGGAGGAAATTAACAAAATTCTATTTCAATTAAAATATAAAATGAGTAGAAATTAAAGTTGAACGAGAAAATCCAAGCAGTAGGCAGGATCTGAAAGATGAAAAATGTATTCTTTAAAAACATCTCAAATAAAATACAAACTTCACATTATGTTGATCAGAATGAGAGAGAAAACATAATATTACTTTCATAAGAATGGAAGTAGACTTATTGCTGATCCAACAGACATGCAAAGACAATGTTGGTTTCTTTTTATGGTGCTTAAAATAATATTAAGATACAGTTTCATCCCATCAAATTAGATAGTACAGATAAAAAATAAGAGTTTATTTAAAAGATAGATACAATCAAAGCCTGCTTCAAAAGTAATAAATGGTCCTGAATATACTGAACTCATTACATTCTTTATAAAACATTCTCCACACTAAAGTCTATGCCATGACTTTCATGAGTATTCCTAATAAATAGCAATTTTCAAATATCAGAAAATATAATACTTTCCAAATTATTCTAAAAGGCCTTAATGTTTACACAAAATCATAAAAAGGCCTACATTAAAAAATATATCAGTTCCATGCACTTTGAAAAAATATTAAGAAATTATCTAGATATCTTTTATATTTAGGTTTATTGCAAGAATTTAATTTTGGTGAATATTTAAAAATCAGTATAACCCGCAGAATCAGCAAAGATATCAACGTGTGACCATGGGACTTCTTCAAATGACATAGATAAAAATGCAAAGAAAATTTAACCTCCATTCACAAAAAAGCCCTTTGCTAGAAGGAAATACTAAAGTGTTCAGGTTTATTATCCAAAAGTGAATGAACATTTTCTCTTTAAGAGGAAGAAAAAGGAAACTTCTTCAGCCAATTATAAGTAGCATTGTATTGAATACTGAAAGTTTTTGCCAAGTCAAGAAAGATGGAATTCCACCACTGCTTAGCATAATGTTGAAAACTGATTGACATCAATTCTTATTCCACCAGAATTAAAGACACAAAGCTGGCTTTTTGTGTTACCAGTGTTGACTGTAGCACCCACACTAATAAAGAACTCACTATCAAAACAATGATAATAATTAACTGGATATCTTGGAAGTTTTTCCTTTGTTGTCTAGATGATCTATATAAGCATCTGTTTAACTTTAAATAGGCTGTTGTTGTACAGAAGTCATTTTATTAGTTTACCTGTGTTTCCCTTTGTGGCCTTTTGTTTGATATATTTTGTATTGAAACCCAGAATTATCAATTCATTTATTAAGTAATTTAAAAACACTTTGTATTTTGTTAATTCACCAAATATACAGATATTTTGGATAATTGTTCATGTTTAATTTTTGGCAAGTACAAGAAGCATGTTTTTATTATTTTTTCATTTATATAAGAGATTGTCATGATATAAATAATTCATATCAGTTTTGTGAGTCTGCTTATAGTGAGTTATGTCATAAATCCTAAAACTATTGTCTCACTAATTATGAGATATTCTTGATATCTTCATATCATACACATAATACACCAGATGTTGGTTCAAAACTGATGATAAATCTTGAAAGCATTTAACTGAGTACAGTTCTGAACCCTTGGGCATGTACAATTAAATCATTTTTCGCAGTTTTCTATTTTAATATTTTAAAGCATTTTTTTAGTGTTTAATCAATGTATAACTTCATTAGGTAGTGATTTGGAAAATAAAAATAGAAAACTTACTTTTTTCTTTATTTGTTAATTGATTTGAGTATGTTTTTAGTCACCCCAAGAATGCATGGCTAAAAACATTGGACAGGTCTAGGCTCCAGGCTCCTAGTCAAGGTTCACTATATAATTTCTATATCTTGGTACTTTCCAATTTTGTATTTCGCATTGTCTAAATCATCCGTGACTAGTAGTGTAACTCATAAACTTGGATGCTCTTCTCCTGAAACAGAGTCTCTCTCAGTAACCCTGGCTGCCCTGGAATTCTGTAGACCAGACTGGTCTTAAACTCAGAGATTCACTTGCTTCTGCCCCCTGAATTCTGGGATTAAACACATGGCCACCACCTGTCAATGTTTCCTTTTAAAAAAAAAAAAAAAAAGAGTGTATTTATTAGGATAATCAGCAACTGTATTACCCATCTATAGTATCAAGTCAAAATATGATTTGGAATTTAATTAAATAACTCAGTTTCTTCTCCTCAATGCATGTAAAACAATTGTCAGTTTATTGAATAACAGGTTCTCTGAGTTCCAACATGTAAGTGAGAGAAATATACATTTTTTTCTGTGAAGACTGTGTAATATGTGATATTCAAACTCCAATCTCTCTTGGTCTCTAAGTCAATGAGATATTTGGAAGTGGAATGGTAAATTCAGTACTCTCATTAGCCTAAAGCACTTAGAGGTATGCACATTGTTTACGTGACTTACCCCCTTGGTAATTGAAATTGGATATCAGATTTATTGACTCAACACACAAAGGTACAAAGATAAACTGAGTCACACAGTCACACTAAAATTAGATCCAAAGAACTAACACCCATCAAATTATAGACACCCTAGGAGCTGGGTAATTTCTTTCTATTCTGTTTACTTTTAAATTTTTATTTATTTGTATTTCACATATATGAGTCTCTTGTCTGCATGTGTGCCTGGTGACACAGAGGCCAGAAGAGGCCATATGTTCCTTACAACTAGATTTACTTAAACAGGGGAAAGTATATATCAGCTGATGTTTAACAGCAACATTTTCTGTGGTTTCTTGCCTGAAGGTACTAGATTTGCAGTTGTTAGATTTACTCTGAATGCCATTGTTCTCTAAGTCATCCCTCCCAGAGGCCAGATAATGGAGTGAACATATCTTCATCTAATAGGGAACAAATTATTAACTTTACAAACATGGTAGAAAGCTACATTATTAGAGTAAAGTAACATTTGGGCTCAGACAACCTAACTAACCACAACCAGGAATTCTTTTGAAGCCACTTCTTATATGAATTTACATAGCTAGGGTTAATCACAAGTTTAATTATACTACTGAAGTACATTATAGTTTTAGAATTTTTATTCATTTAGGTGTAATTTTATGTCAAATTTAAGCCTTACTTAATATTATGTTTTATGAAATTATTGATTATTATTAATATTAAGCATTAGGGAAGGCCAAAGTTTATTCACTCTCTCTCCCTTTTGAAAACAACTTTAATGCTAGTTTCAGAACTGAAGGTACACATAACTATTGTTTGCCAGGTTCATTAATTTTTTCCAACTATAATTTGAAAAATACAAGAAGATAAATAAAATAAACCATGAGTCATTGTATGATTTAATTGCTCAGTTTTGTTGAGAACAATATATTCTTTTGTGGTTGTTTCTGGAAAAAACAGTATCAATAACAATTATGCATATTATTATTGTTTTCTATGTATTAAATACTTCAAACATGACCCTCATTTAGGGATTAATGCAAATTTTAACATTCAGAACCCTAAATAACAAGTACATAAATAAAACAATAGGATTTAAAATAAAATGCTGCAATGTAAATACTTTCCTTGACACTATGGATACCAAAAATCCAACATGAAGAATTGAATTGCTTGCAGTTCCCTATGTGCTTATACTTCACACTATTCATGGCTAATACAGAAGCATTTTGTAAGTGCATTTTCAGTCTAAAGTAGTTGAATCCACAGGTGTGAATTCTGTTATATAGAGAGACATCCAGATGTATATATGCTTCAACTTATTTTCTGCTCAATAGCCATACGATTAAGTGTAATTCTTATATTACATTACTGGTACCACCCATTCTGCACCATTCATCCTGATAATACTAGCATTCATAATGCATCAAATTTCATGATGATAAGTTTTTCTGTTGATAGAAATCAAGCACACACTTCACCATCTGTGACCTTGTAGAATGTTGCTAAACTTGATGTTTACTGGGTTAAGTATATAAATAAAAACATTTTAATTCATGCCAATTTCTGTTTATGATGGGATTACTGAGAAATAACACTTCAATAATTTGAATAGTTTGTATGTAGTAATGAATTCCTGATGATCGCCAAGAAAAGAATGTGAAGGTGTTTAAAAGATTATTTTAAATTTTCTGAATAATGCCAGGAAGTACTTGAAAACAGTCAAAATAAGGTATCAATATAAAATGAGTTAATGTATATGTATTTGTAGGCCCCAAATTTAAAAAAAGCAAATCTAAGAATTTGAGAAAAAGCTCTCTGAGAGCTTACTTGGACCAGGCATGAAGACAAGAGGCAGGGAAGATTATATGTTATACATATGTAACATGTATTATATATATATATGTGTGTGTGTGTGTGTGTGTGTGTGTGTGTGTGTGTGTATACATACATACATACATACACACACATCATGCATATGTATATGTGTCCAAATAGTATTTAGAAGAGACTGACTTATTGGCCAGTATCTGCAGCCTTAAGTAGCTGAATTCAACCAAAATTTGGGCATCTGGTGTAGGGACCCATAAATAGCCAGCGATGTCACAGGGATCTACCCACAGTCAGTCTAGGAGGATCAGACAGTGGTAACTCACACCTTTAATCCCAACACAGGGAGTATCCCGGGAGAGGTGACCTATGCCCTTAATCCAAACTGAGTTTGAGGTCATCTTAGTTTACAGAAGGAGTTCCAGGCTTCCAGGCAGGCAGTGGTGATACCACACCTTAACTGAGCAAAGAAAGTATTTAAGGCATATATAGAAAGACAGAGGAGGCAGAAAAGCCATTGTTCACACTGTTAGTCCTAGCACTTGAGAAGCAGAAGCAAGAGAATCTCTGTGAGTTCAAAGCCAGCCTGGTCTTCAAAGCAAGTTCCACAGGACTGTTACACAGAAAAATCTGTCTGAAAAAACAACAACAAAAAAAAAAAAAAAAAAAAAAAAAAAAACCAAGCAAACAGAAACAAAGACAGGAGGAGGTGGATCTGTCCTCTGATATTTCCAACAGCTTATATTTGAAAATATCCCCACATATATACATGTGTATACACACACACACACACACACACACACACACACACACACACACACACACACACACATCATTGCTGAGAAATAAACAGTTTTAAAAGAGAAAACTCATTCATTGTTAGATTTCTGTTTCATGGCATTTGTGTTCTCTCTTTTTTCTTTCTTTCCGTTCCTTCCTCCTTAGTTTTTAAGCTTCTAACGCAGTCTCTCCCCATCCTTTACTCTCTATTTACCAGGGATATTTTTTCCCATCCATATTTGCACAATTTTTTTATATCATCTTGCTATTCGGTTACCACAAATGTAGGTTTTCTGCTTCACCCATTTTCAATGGCCATCTCATTTAATTTTTATTTGAGTATTACATATACTTTTCCTTTGGGGAATTCTATTTTTATTACAAATGAATTTTAAGTTGTTCCTTATATCATTATTCTTTGAACACTAATATTTTCTTAGGCATTTTAAAAATACTTACTTTACATTTTCATTTATAACAGCACAATTATCACTCTTGCAGTGTCTGTTTTTACTGCCCTCACTCATATTGATTTGTTTCTACAAGTGCTGTGTGTGTGTGTGTGTGTGCGTGTGCGTGTGCGTGTGCGTGTGCGTGTGCGTGTGCGTGTGCGTGTGCGTGTGTGTGTGTGTGTTTACTGCAAATTCATGTTTTATGAAATGGTTTAAAATAGATTATTCCAGCTTATGGAATGTTTCTATCTGTTCTACAGGTTCAATACTTTGCATTATCTACCCAAGCCAGACGTAAATTGAATTCTCATCTTATTTGTCATGGAGGACAGAAGGGGGGTTATAAATTGTAGCACGGACTTTAGAGAACTGATATACTTTATGCAATATCTGGGGAACTGTATTTTTCTGCAGTACCCAAGGGAATCTATTTAATTCCACCTTTCTCTGAGGGGTTAATTTTTTTTCATTTACCTCCATGATTTTTATGAAAGTTACTTATGATTTTTCTTACTTTATAAATTTGTTTCAAATTTACTATAAGGTTTAAATCTCAATCTCTGTCTCCTGTGTGACTTGAACTTTAAAAAAAGTATTTGTGGGGATACTACTTATATCATAAAATCTCCTTTTTATTTTTTCTTTATTACCTGTACTGAAATTATAGCAGGTAAGAAAGTTTATTTCTTCAGTCAATATATTATTCAGAATATAGGATCCATGAAGTTTTTACAATAGCTACAGGGATTGGGAGAAATTATTTATGTGATTGATTTCTGGGAATTTTTTAGGTGTGGAATTTTGTAAATTACTGAAATGATGACAAGTTACAGGAAATTAAACTATATAAGTTTGAGCATCTTAGATTCCTAAAATATACCAGCAAAAAGAGGTCTTTTGAATATCTCATGTTCTGAAAATATGTGTTCAACTTATTATAATTTACTTTTGTGCCATATATTACTTTCTTTGTAAAACTAAGCTCTTTATGAATTCAGAAGAGTGCTAGAACAATGTTGATTATGTTTGGGACATACAGCATCAATAATCTCATCAAAACCTTGGATCTGTGTTTTATTTGTAAAAGTGAAACATTTTTAATTATCCTCAAGTTGAATTCTATTTTTTCTACAAACCATAAACAACAAAAATAAGTTTTCTGACAGACATGCACCCTAGAAGTCTGAGATCCTTCACGTCAAAACCATTTTTTTCTGGGTTTGTGTGTGTGTGTGTGTGTGTGTGTGTGTGTGTCTTTTAAACTTTTAGGGGGATTTTAACCTAAGTACAATATTCCCCCTCCCTTTTATCCATCAAAAACATTCCATTTATTATTTCACACTATTTTTCAAATGATTTTTCTTTTTGTTCACTGTCTGTTATTTCATGCACTTATTTATATACCTATATAATCCTAAGTATATCTTGTTTGGTACAAATAATGCAATCTACACGTATGTTTTCAGGGCTGACTGTACTGGGCAACCAATTAATGTCTTCTTCCTGTCCTTCCTAGGGTATCTGTGGCTTGGGGACTACTGGGCTTTTCTCTATCCAATTTAGCATGTTCATTGGTGAAGTTTTTAAAGTCATTCTCTTCTGAGGTAGTTACATATTTCTTTCGTCTCCCCATAGAAAAAAAATTAGAATAGTAGGAGAGAAAAGTCCATTAAAAATAAATGGCAACAATACCTTTGGAGGTCTTCTCTCTCTCTCTCTCTCTCTCTCTCTCTCTCTCTCTCTCTCTCTCTCTCTCTCTCTCTCTCTCTCTCTCTCTCTCTCTCTCTCTCTCTCATCTTGTTGTGTACTCCGTCCTTGCCTCTTGAACTATCAATTCCCCAGCCATTATCTCCTTCCTTAATTTCATGATTATGTAGAATTATGTACTTACCCCTTGATACAGAATCTTTCCTTTATTTCATTGTGTTTATTTATTTTTTTTAGTTAAGACAAATGCTGTTCATTTAATGCATTTTATTGCATATTCTCAAGTGAATCTGAAGTTTATTATTAAAAATTGAAAATAAATATTCTAGCAATTATAAAATAATAATTCCTGGGCATCGAGTTTGAGACTCTGGAACACTGTGTCCTCAATGGGATATCTCCATCACACCCCTCCCCTCAGGGCTCAGGGATCAAAGCAGAAGAGGAAGCAGAGAGACTGTAAAAATCAGAGTTGATGAATGACTCCAAGGAATGAAGCACCTATGACCCCACAGAGACTTTGTGAGGATGCACAGCATCAAGTCAAAGAGGTTCCCAGCCCTGAGAGTGGGATCTCTGATACCCTGAATCAAGAAGCTATTTGCATGTCACTGGGTACACAAGACACTCCAGGGCAGGCCCTAAACCAGCAGTAGTTGGCTGCACAAAGAGAATGCCATGCTAATTTTGGAAGCTTTGTGTCTTATTTTTCATTGTTGTTGTTTTGAAAGAGATAAAAATATATAGAGAGAGAACAAAAATTTGGGTGTTGGAAAGAGAGGAGTCTGGGAAGTTGGGGCAGTAAAGGGACAAACATGATTCAAAAATATTGTATGAAATAAGGGTTTGTATTTAAAATTAATTTTAAATTTAATTTTGAGGATATAATCCCATAATAAAAATTTTGGTAGGTTATTCAAGATTTAATGTAAAAAAAAAACCCTGAGAGGTTTAAAATTCTTACTTTAAAATGTCTACAAGTTTCTCGGGGAAATATATGTATGAGGGGAGAAAGAAAACTAACAAAAGTCAATTTCATCTTTAGGGACAGTTTCCATGAAACAGAGCTGATTTCTGTAAACTATACACATGTGAGCTTGAAGTAGAATAAACATATTAAACAAGCAAAATACAGCAAGATATAGATTAGTTCTTCACTCAGAATACAAATGGTTTCAAGAATAAGTCTGATACTTATGTTTAATTTCCAGGCTATACATTTTGAAAGCCCAATAGGAATTTTTCTGTGATACCAGTGTCTTAGCCTCAAGTCAAGTTCATGAGAATGATTGGTGCATTTTATAACAAAACATTATATAGCCATTGTGTTTTATTTAATTATAAATCTTATGTGGATAAGGGTATGGCATAGTAATATAACATCTAACAAAACCCAATACTATTATTACAGATATATTACATATTTTCTCTTGATTGTTCTGTTGGGTAGAGCTGAATAATCATACTTTTATTATCATTTTATTATTTGCTTGTAGAAAGAAGATATATGTATGTTACGTACCTATCTATAATTTAATTTGCACACTATTTTCCATTTCCATTTCCATTTCAGTTTGTATTCATCATACAGTCTTCAACATACACATATCAGCCACTTAGGAGACACTGTACTGGGTTTCTTAAGCCTGGAAATAAGTAGTTTATTCAGTTCTCACATTTAAGAAAATTTAAAAGACTTGCTGTAGGCAAGGGACTAGTTTATGTACAAGTTTTGTTTTAAATTTGAATAATTAGATTTATAGAAATTTTATACAACAGGGACAAGGTGCAAACATATTTAACCCAAATATCTACCTATCTTAGTTTCAATTTAATCTCATTCCTTGACTGGTGTTTAGTTCCTTCAAATATACATTTTACTTTTTCATTTGGTATATTTTTTATTTGCATCTGTCAAGTAGAAAACTGATTCCCCATTGTAGATTTTACAGACTCCTTCCTGACCTCAGCTGTGATTGGACTTATATACTCCCAGACATCGGGTTAGGAATGTTCGAATTGAAAATCCTGCTGCTCAGCTCTAGGTGACCTTCATAAGACCACAGGAAATTTCTTTGAAGATTTATTTCTAAATGAACCATGTTACTTTCACAGAAGTACCTCAATCAAAAGTGTACATGAGCATTTTAAAATGTGTTACAATATAGTCGCTGCTTTCATACCTTCTTTGTTAGGTACAAAGTTTGGTATTAAATATATTGAGACACATTAATTTTAAGATACTATCTGACAATAAGCAAAAATCACTTGGCACAAGTTTTATCAATTTGTGTATCAACACAGTGACAACAAAGCCAAACCTCATTCTTGTCGTGTTTTATATTTTTATATATATGTATATATTCACACTATTAACTCACTCAATACTTTGTAAAAACAAAAGTCATTTAGTTTTTCTTAAAGTTATTTTACACGCATTTAGAAATATATCATGATTTTCAAAAGAGCAACAAAAATCCAGTTAGTGAATCAATAATAATAAAGAACAGGAGAAAATGTTCAGATAAATAAACACAAAGAATAGAAGTTAACTACTATGTTGGCTTTGAAAACATAAAACATTCTGTTGAAAATAACTGTAAAGGAAAGAATAAAGCTGAAATTGCATATGGCCAAAATGCACCTGATATAAGGTCTTCCTGGTCTAAAAGATGCTACATAACTCCTCTGTTGCTAAGTGTTCAGAAGAAAACTAGAACAGGGAAGAAGCTGTTTTATCGAGGGCTAATGATATTATATTATAATCCTCACAATCTAGATGTTGTCATGAATATCTATTTCTACCGATCAATATATGGGACAAAGAATGGATACATATACAAGTATGATATTATGGAGAACTATTATAAGTAATATTGGCATTGGAGGGATGGAGCAGAAGTGGTGAGACAGAAAATGTTAAGTAGTAGCTCCATCTCCATTGACCTCAGGTGACAATTGAAGAAGAAATGATCCTTCCAGTATGTCCTGAGTTGAGGCCAATGCACTGAGCAGTCACTGCAATCTCACGATGTGCCCTTGATCAGTACTGAAATTTCTTCAGCTAAAGAGGATACTCAGAGACTGGCAGTTAAAATTCATTGGCTTGCAACAATTTGAGAAGCTGGAAAATTAAATCCTTCACTTTTAGAGTAGAGTTGAATGTCACAGGAAATCATGCCAAATGATTCAAGCATTCACTCCTTTCAAGTAAGTTCAACAAGTCATTTTAATAGGACCTTTCAGATTTCTTTTTCTGAAAGGAACCACAGAAAAGAGCTTAATGGAACAGACTACAGCTTCTGATACCAGTTCACAAGGCTGCAGCTAATTCTCTTCTTCCTCTCCCGTCTATTCTAATTCTCTTCCTCTTAAGCTGAGTGATGCTTCACTACAAAGATGATAATTATGTGAGTTTAAATTGCTACATAAGAGGCTAGAATGACTCAGAAATGTTTATTGCTTTTATAAAAGTCCCCACACTTGTTTCCAAATGGCCATGCTAGGCCAGTCTGTGTCTTGATGTTTTTTTGGGAGTGCAGGGTTAACCTTATTCTGACATATTGGAAGTTGAAAAGCAAACATAGACAGGCCATACTTAAGGGCTCCATTCTGTTTGACAAGCTCAGGCTCCATCATACACATGACACTTTCCATTAGTGGTTCCTTACATCAGCACCAAGATGACTGATAGTACATGTCATCACACATTCGATATCTGTGGGTGTTGTTTGGTAATATTTCCTTCTCGTATTCTCTGTGAAGGGCATTCCTAGAGTAAAATAATAATTGTATCTTCAGCTTACTCCTAAATACATTAATGTTTTCATGGGCCTTTCATCCAATTCCTGATTTAATATCCTAGCCTTTCATTAAGACTTATTAGTCCATGTGTATTCTAACCAAAAGATAATATCTTCTCCCTCAAAGTAAGTGACCTAATGATAAGAAGTGTCTTCCTATTTTCTTTCCAGAGTATCTATTAGCAGAGCTGTACTGGGGTGATACATCTGCGAACAAACTATGATTTTATACTCTATTTGGCTCATTATATTCTATTAATGACATTGTGGTCTTGTTATAGAATCATAGAAGTCTGCATAATAATTCTCTCATTAAGGTATTGCTAAAAGGTGACACAAAGATCACATGAGACAAGATCACTTGCCCACTAGCCTAAGATTTCTCCAATTAATTTCATCCAATTAATTAATAACATTAGCATCACTTAATATGTGTGTCATATTAATATTCTCAATTGTTGTTATTACAGTGTCAAAACCCAAGGTGTCTGGTAGATATCTGTGATCCCCTGAATTTTGAAAGTTAAATAGCTTCGGGTAAGACAGAAATCTTCTCATGATAATAAATCCAGGAAAAAATAGCAACTGAGATTATTTCCTGACCAATTTTCTGAACTGATAGGAAAATATAAAGTCAACTCCCACAAAAATATCTGAGCGATAGAGCATAACAACCACGGTACTGAGGCTATGGTCATAAGGAATCCTGCATTATGTTTTTTGTAAATGCCAGAAAAGGGGTTTGCTTTGTTCTTAACCACAAAAATCAAGATGGATGTACTCTATAGTATGTACAGACCTTGCATTAACTTGTCATTATACATGTATTGTTGGTATTGTTTGACACTTAATTCTTATCAGTGATGAGCATTGTATTTAAGCCCCTCAGAGCCATAGTAATAAATATTACTAAGTGTGAACAGAAATCTCTACATGAAATCTACAGTAGTAATTTTTTGAATGAACTTATTCATCTCCTTTACACATATTCAATGGATTCATCTAACCACTAAAATGAATGAGGTTAAATCTGGTAAACATTATTCTACCTCATTGTTGGCCTTTCAAAAGTGAGTTATAGCTAAGAATAATGGTGCTTGTGAAAGCACAGACAAGCAAATACACTGATCTCCCAGGACAGACATTTTAAATCATTTAAATTTTTGAAATATGGGCCTCATTTCTTTCTTATAAGAAAGATAATGATTTCCCTGTTGGAGCTCATAACATGGTAAAATGTCTAAAGAAAGCTGAATAATGGAAACTAACTGTATTACTGTGTTTCTTTGTCGCATTATTAAGAAAAAAAACCCCGCTATGATGAATTATGTTCAATTCACAATTTATCATGACATTCTGGAAAGAAATAGAATAATTATTTCTATTAATGCTAAATATCTTCTGAAGACAGATTTATGTCAATCCAGCTTAGCTTTATACTTTATTATAAAACCCATACAAAAGGAAAGAATGAATTAATGTAAGACATATTCTCATACTTTGAACTTCATGAGTAATTAAAAAATGAAAAATAATATTCTGAATAAGACTTTTGATACTTTTGTCAGTCAATATGTTACCATTAAGCACTGCAGTTTCAAATTTGACACACAAGTAATTTTAATGTCAATTCAATTTGCCATTTACAATGCTATATAGGCACACAGCTTTTCAAAACGCACATTCTATCAGAAAAAAATTAGCATGGGTAGTTCAATCATTGTTTTACATATGTTGATCAAATGACCTACAAAATAAAATCCTTTAAACTTCTGAGTCCAAGGAATATAAACTAGTATCTGTCAGTCCGTAATATTCCTATTCCCTTCAGGTGGCATTGGTCCTCATCCAGTCTAATACTAAGAACACTGAGTTTCAGGTTTTTGTTTATATGAGCATAGAAATAATATTTTATTCTCCTTTACAAAATTCAGGAAATCATATTAAGCATCACCTTATGATATTCCTCTCATACAGAAAGAGGAACTGAGAATGTGACAGCAGTAGTAATACTCTGAGGTACTTAGACGTGCAAATACAAACATCAAATCAGTAACAGCTTGAAAATTTGATAACAAAAAATAAATACAAATAATTACAATGTATTCATTAGTTTAGTTGAAATAGATTTTAGAAATATACTAAATGCAAATGTTTATCTTAATGTTATAAAATGTCAATTATCTGTAGTCTTTGTATATTTTCCCATTATCATGCTGTAAAAACAAATCTATTTCTAACCCTTTGACTGTAAGATGAATTATGTTATTAATCATTTTATATATATGAAAATTCAGTGAATTTAAGTAGGCTATATTTTAAAATAAACTAACCACTTACCATTTGATCAACTTTAGTAGAAATATACATGTAGTATCAGACCTACCTCAATGAAGAACTGTTATTCTGCACTGCATTCTCTTTAGACTTCTAAATCTTTAGAATCACACAATCTGTCATGTATATATTGTTATTGATTAACAAATATAGTCTGTTTTAAGACATTAAATTCTCTTTGTTTTAATATACATTTAAATCAGCATTTATATTACCTTATTGTGTTAGGAGATATTATTATTTGTGAGGTTTTCTCATCTCATGATAAAGTCGGCATTTTCAAACAATCTCATTGTGGTTTTGACTTAATTTTTCTGTTTTTTAAAGACACATTGATTGCAGGATTATAATGGCCCTTCTGCTACAGCTTCCTGAGTCTTGGGATCCTAGGCCTGCATCACCACATGACATCAGTTTCATGCTTCTTTCAATCATGTCACATTTAAAGAACTCCACGGTGAACATAAAAGGCAATTACTTGCCAATAAGTTAGAAACATTTTACACTGTTCATACCTTTAAAAAAAAAAAAAACTTTTATCACTGTCACTAAAAACTCTCAAATAGCTTTCAGAGATTCAGTATAAAGGTCAACTTCTATGTCTTCTATTTTCTGGACTGGAAGAGAGAAGATGTTTCCATGCTACTATGGACTCCCAAGTGTTTGTTTTGCCTATTCCTTGCAGTGACCATAGCTAAGTATCAACATTACAAATATGGGATGATCACAATCTGTTTTCTGGGTTTATTGCACTAGGTGACAATACAGAACTAAGAAAGGACAAACTCTTCCTACAGTTGATGCCAACTTCTCTGAAAACCAGAAATAAAGTTATTAGTTGCAGGGGTATTGTGACATAAAGAACTAAGGCAACAAGGAGCTATATAAAAATGTTTGATAGAGTCAGCAGGCACAATGCCAAAGTTTTAAGAGTTAAAGAAGGTACCAAAGAAAGGGTGGGCATTAGTATCATTCTTCCTAGATGAATGTGTATATTGTTCCAACATCTGCTTTAGTTATCTATCATGATTAACACCCCATACTTCATTGACTTAAATAAGTTTATCAATATTCCTCATATTTATCTGATTCTATATAGGCCACTTATCTCTGTGATTTGAGCTTCTCATACCATGGATTGCTTTGTTTCCAAAGAGAATTTCCCACCATGGAGATTCCAGTTAGCATATACAATGAATTGGATTCTTGTTGCTTAACTTGGACAACCTTTAATATTTTTTTAATATCAGGGTTTTTTCTGAAAATAACAAACATAAAAATCTAGAAGGCCAAAAATATAGCAAAGGATTGATCGTGTAGTTCACTGATTTAGATTTTTTTGGGCAGATATTAAGCTTTCGTTTTTATCTCCATCACCACAAAAAATAGCAGTGTCCATATTTTATCCTCTAACTAAATTTTGCTGAGCAAGTAAAAAAAAAACAAACCTCTCCTTTTTATTCTTTTTCTGTTTAGTGAAAATCTTCTCACTTTACTCCTCCCATTTTCTCCCCTTCCACCCAGATCCATTTCTGTCTCTCATTATAAAATAACAGGCTACTAAAAGATAACACAAAATAAAATATAAGATAAGACATGAGTCATCCCATTGAAGTTGGACAAGGTAAAGCAACAAAAGGAAACAAGTCCCAAGAGAAGGCACAAGAATCCAGAGACCCACTCATTCACACAGTCAGAGTCCCATCAATACTAAACTGAAATCCATAGTAAATATGCAAAGGACCGAGGGCAGGTTCCTGTAGATCCTGTGCTTGCTCCATCAGTCTCTTTGAATTCATTAAGATTTGCTCAGTTGTATTACAGGACCTGTTCTTCCGGTGTCCTCCATCTGCTCTGGTTTTTGTACTTTTTTCATCTCCTCTTCTGTGGGATTCCCTGAGCTCTGAGGTGGAGGAATTTGATGAAGACATCCATTTAGAGCTGTGTGTTCCAAGTCTCTCTTCTCTCTTCTCTCTCTCTCTCTCTCTCTCTCTCTCTCTCTCTCTCCATTCCCATATGTTAGAGAAGTACAGCAGAATAACATTAATATATATTTTATTGTTCCTTTTTGTTCTTAAGCCCAGTGGTATTTGGTTTTATCAGGGATTTCTGGGCTATATAGTCTGTTGTTCTTGTCACAGAAACCATGTCAAATATTCTATGGGTTCTGTCTAATGAAGTAGACCTTATATTAATAATGCATTGGTTGGTTACTCCCACAATCTTTATCCACCATTAACCTAGCATATTTTACAGGAAGGACAACACTGTAGATCAAAAGTTTTGTGGCTGGGTAGATGTTTATATTTCTCTTTTGGTAGCCTGTAGAAAACTTTTCTATAAGAAAGACACTAGAACATAGGCATGAAGGTTCTGTGTAGGCACCTATTCAATCTTCATATTCAGTGAATGTGGATGTTGTTTTCAGCTATAGAGCCTTGCTGTCAGGCCCAATCTGTGGGCATCTACCTAAAGTCTTGACAACAGCCTGGGTTATTTGGGGATTTTGATAGGACTCCTTTGTCCAACTCAAATAAAGCTTTGTTTGGTGACAAGAGGTGGAAAGTTGGGACTGTATCTCCCTTATTATTTGGAGACTTTACAAGGGACACCTATATATTTTCAGAAGTTTATTTTAGCTACTCTCTTTTACCAGAAGTTTTGTGAAATCACTTTAGAGTCATCACATGTTACATGGGAAATTAAGCCCTTGGGCTCTTAGTCCCTTTAGTGGAATAATTTTAAAAAAATGAATGTGAAAAATGAATCGTTAAGGCAAAGAATAGTGGACATGTGTAGTTCCAGCACTGTGAGCCAAGTCAAGAATACCCTGTGAGTTCAAAGAATTTGAGGCCAGACCAGTCTACGTAGTAAGTTCAAGGCAAAAACTACATAATGAGTCTATCTCAAAAAAAAATTTTATATAAATGAGGCACATAAGTTATAGTGAGGTGGTAAAGGGAACAATAGAAGAGAGAGAGAAAGAGAGTCAGAGGCAGAGAGGGGGAGAGAGAGAGAGAGAGAGAGAGAGAGAGAGAGAGAGAGAGAGAGAGAGAGAGGGAGGGAGGGAGGGAGGGAGGGAGGGAGGGAGGGAGAGAGAGAGAGAGAGAGAGAGAGAGAGAGAGAGAGAGAGAGAGAGAGAGAGAGTTGCTTGTAACAGTAATGTAGAAAAAGGAGGGAGGATTTCAAGAAAGCATAGTAAGGTTTGCCCCACATCTGAAAGTAAGAAAAGAAAAAGAGGAAGAAGGAAAAGTTATGTCTTTATGATTTCTTACTCAGTCTCAGAAAAGGAAACCAGCTTCCTAGAGCTAGAGCATCGTATCTGCTCCGTAGTGAAGGCAAGGAGATGAAGAGTTCTGGGAAGGAAAGGTAGTTTATTGCATTAATGGGATACTGCTTCCTCCTTGCTCTGGCATGTCTCCAGGTAGGGTCACCTTCCTGGGGGCTCATAGTGGCTCATTACATCTACCTGAGCCGTAGCAGTGTCAGATTTCCACCAGACCAGATATTTCATCCTCCCGACCAGAAGGAATTAATTTTACCTTGATCTCTGCTACTGTAACCATGTGACATAGTAGGAGAAACTCTAGTTTCTGTGTTTACATTATAGTTTATGTGCAGAGAATGAAGAGTCAAGTATATCACACCATAGTGGATAGGAAAGTGAGTGGTTAGTGCTATGAAGTCAAAAAATGAAGAAATGGTAGATTGTAGGCATATAGATGTCTCTCTTGATGAAGACAGGTCTGATACTGAAGACAACTTTAAAGAGGAATGAGACTGAAATAGGAAAACATGAATTTTTAAATGTGTCAAAAATCCTTCTGCTATGCAATTTTAATATAATAAAATGAAATTATAGACAGAATTAACAAAAGGAAATTTAGCACATTAGTGGAAGATAAATGTTACATAAAATATAGTGCCAAATAATCTGGGGCTTGCCATTGTGTCAAAAATTCAATATCAGTGTAGAATTGCATGCTACAATGCTATGGTACTTATGAGCTGATAGTCACAGAAACTTGCTAGTATCATTGATACTGTTTAATTTTGTCAATAATTACAGTAGGTATTGAAGGCATCAAGGATATTCTCAATTTCCTTAGCTACATGCTGTTACATACACTGATTTTATTTTCTCTTTTTTCTTAATGTATTACATCTCATTAATAATGTTCATGATATGTAAATTCAGATTTTATGTTGGAAAATATTTTCAAATGACTGCTGGAATGATATTTGATATCAATATGCTTTTTTGTACAGTTCAAAGTTGGCATTAAACTATAAGGTAAAATATATTTCATCCCTATCTTGGGTAAGTATAGACCGAGACTATTTTGACAAATTGAAGAAAATGAGAACATCCTTGTACCCTATAGAATGATAAACACAAATATTCCTTTAAATTGTAGAGATAGTAAAAAAAAAATCCACATACATAACAGCTTTTTATTGTATAGGGTAATGCCATCTCCCTTGAACTATTTCAAGCTCTCAAGATGAACCCGATAGCAGTAATGGTTTTATTGGTATGTATTAAAATACCATGATTCCATTGAGCAAAAGAGGTACAAAGAAATGATTAAGGCCATAATACCATGAGATGCGATCATTTTGAAAAGCAGGTCATCTTCAGTTTATATCTGGAGTGTGCTATCTTATAGTCTAAGGTGATAATAATCAAAGTATAAGAAAATTTATACACATTAAAGATTTTAAAATACATTTTTTTCTTTTGTATATTTCTGGATTTTATTCTGACAGTGCTGTAATTTTAAGGTCAGTTCCAGCTCAGGGGCTTCTGGGTGCTTTTTCCAAAGTGTTTTCAGCAATAGTGACTTACCAACCACCTCTGGAGGTAACCAAAAGCTATACCAATAGCATGTAATATTTGAGGAATCTCTTGGACATCCTATTATAAGAAGGACTCTCATGTTTGGTGTTGGGAGTTTAATAAGATGTTATTTGCCTCTTTTAGAAGAACATTGTGAGGCCAGACACGACTTACATGTATTATCTATATTTGGGGTCGGTAGTATAATTCCTTGTGCAATTTTCAGATGTCATAACTCTTATTTTAACATCTTCCCTTCTTCTTCTGCATTTATCTCCCTCCCCTCTTCCTAACGATAGTTCCTCCTTTTTTCCAGCATTCCCATAGATTTCTTTTCTGTTGCCCACATCCATACTCTCAGAAATAATTCCTTTTATTTTCCTGACTTCTTCAGTTACTCCAGAATATGTAATCATATCTGATGATTGGGAGCTTGGAGCCTCAAATTGGAGAGAAAATGTGAATTATCTTTCTGGTTCTTGGTTATATCACTCAACATATTTTCTCATTCTATTTACCTTCAAAGTTTATGACTTCATTTTACTCCATGGCTGAAGGGTTTGTGTACATTTTCCTTACTTATTTGTCAGTTGAAGGGCATTCAGACTGATTCCACTTCCCAGCAATCGTGATTAGTGAAGCAATGGCCATGCTTGGAAAACTATCTGTGGAATACGACGTTGAATTTTCTGGGTAAATATAAAGAAATCATACAGTTGGGTCATATGGTAGATTTCTTTTTAAGTTTTGGCTCATTCCTCATATTGATTTCCATTAACTCAGATAATTCTATCATTAATGTAGCTCTCTAGAATTTTACTCTGTTTTCTTTGGATAGAAATGTCTTTGAATTTTCTCCAAGTAGATGAACCCTAAAAATATGAACGTCAGGATTCTTTATATTTAACTTTCTAAATGTTGGCAATACATAAATCAGTCTTAATTTTAACATAAATTCATGTAATCTTGTAACATTTATATTTTATATGTATGTATGACATACTTTTCAACATTTAATTCTCTTAAATGCAATGCATTTAGACAACATTTATTTTCTCTACTTGGAACAGCAAATATGTGATATTAAAAATATACAACCATATAATCATGAAGTTTAATATAATTTTTAGTGCTTTAAGTCCAGGGAAATATAATTTAATGTAATAATTTCTATAGTTCTGTGTTAGGAATATAACCTATTCAAGGTATAATGGTACTTTGTATAGATGTAAATAAATTAAGAAGGCTTCCTGAATGACACCATACATTTATAATAACCAAATCCTGTTCATATAGGTAAATATATGACAGAGAGATAGACAGACAGACAGACAGACAGACAGACACACACACACACACACACACACAGAGAGAGAGAGAGAGAGAGAGAGAGAGAGAGAGAGAGAGAGAGAGAGAGAGAGAGAGAGGCTGTTAAGCAATGTTTCATCTGAAAAAGTAATGGTTTTTAAAAGTATTTAGGAGGTTTTTAATGAGTATGTTAAATTTTAGCAGACATTTACATTGTAAATAATATTTATTATAACATTTCCTTAAGATAGTTTATATTTGGTGGAAAATGAAGATATATGTAAGAACTTTTGGTATATTTTGTTAGTGAATGAAGAACATTTAAGAAAGTATTGCAAAGTAATTGAGAATACTTTAAAGTGAGTTGTATTCATTTTTGCATTCATAAAGCTGTTCTCTATCACTTATACAAAATAAAGGAAGAGTTTTCAAGGTTTCTTAAAGTGATTTTTGATAGTAACTTACATATTATATTGTAAATACAGACAGCAGTTTGTATAATATCATAAACAATATTAAATGTCTGTTTTTGTTAAAATTATAGCATCTGAGTTGTAAGCTGAATAAAACTGATGTTTTGCATACTAAGAATGTAAATGGAATCTCATTTGGCTATTTAATATTTATCCTAAATACAAGAGATAAAGTATTCTCTGTAGAAAAAAGCAAAATATTTGTTTTTAATGTTCAATAAATCTTATTTATTTAAAACTCTATTCTTAATATAACTTCTTTCTCTAATGCTTTATCATTTAACCTCAAGTTTAGAATCCAAGGATAAGTAATTCTAAACTAGGAAACTTCCATTAAAATAATACATGTTTAAGTATATACATAGAGTTATAGAAAGATAAGTTAAGTTCATAAACTCCATAGCTAAATATTCCTAGTTTTTGTATATTTAATTGATTTTCTTTTAAAAAGTAATAAATAATGAAAGGGGAAAAGAAGAAGAATATATATTGAATACTTACTATGCAAAATGTGTATAGATCTTTATTTTTCATATATTTTTATGTTCTTTTTCTAATTAAATATCAATACTCATTAAAAAGACAAATATGATAAAATAAGTTGAAAGAATTATAGTTTGATTAAGTTACAAAAGGAAAAAATTTTAAATATAAAGATGAATGAAATCATAGCACTAAAAATAGTAGTCCCAATTTTGCCTATATTATATATAAACACTTCAACTTAATAAATAAATGTTATAGCCCCTTTAGAATTTGAGGGGATTTCACTTCTTGCCGTAATGTGTAACACTCTTCCTTAAAAAATTAAAGCAATGGGTAGCATCTACTCACCCAGACAGGAAACAACAACACTTCTCATTATAGATACCACCAAAGTACAACTTGGTGATTCCAAGTTTTATTTGGGTTATTTACAGGAATATGGATTATAAGCTACGTACAGGAGAAGACTACTGAGTTGATTAGAGCCTAATCCAGGAAGATGAGTCTCTGCTTCTTGTAAGCAAGTTGGCTTCTTCCAGTTATCTGTGATTATTTGTTGGGGAAGAGGGAGCTTGAAGAATTTGGTGATGGATTTAACTCTATACCTTTAAGTTTTTTTTGTTTTTGTTTTTTTTTTCCTGAGCTTAATAAGCTTCCCTGAAGGATGTGATACTTTACTTACCTTTAGAACATCACATTGTTTATGTCTTTTATGTTTGAGATTGTAACATAATTACGTTTCTTCCTTCCTTTTCATCCCCTTAAACCTGATATAAAATAAACCCTTTGTCTGACTCTTGTTCAAATTTATGGTCTCTCTCTCTCTCTCTCTCTCTCTCTCTCTCTCTCTCTCTCTCTCTCTCTCTCTCTCTCTCTCTCTCTCTCTCTCTCTCTCTCTCTCTCTCTCTTCCAATTGCTTTTACATTCCTCAGTAAGACTCCTTGGTTTCTATTATGTTTCTTATGTCTCTGTATGAGGGCTGTATTAGATAACCAATTGTTGTGCTCTCCCCTGGAAAAGACTGTTTCTCTCACTCTCAGCATTTCTTAGCATCCTCTAGCTGTGTGTGTAGGACTGAGGACTAATGGGATTTCCCTCATCCACTTTGGCATGTATATTTTTCTTGTTCACCTCATATTTAGGCAGTAATATTGGTGACACTATGGCTATAGGCTCTGACACAATCTCACAGTGAATTCCCTGATCCTGTGCTTCTTACGGTCTTTCCAATCCACCTTCTGAACTTTAGGTACAAGTTTGTTGGGATTTTGCCTTTTGATTGGTTGTAGTTTTTTTAAATATAATGTTCTTTATCTGTTGCTAAGAGGAGTTTCTTTGAAAAGAAGTGAAAAATAAACTTATCTGTAGGCAAGAGAGCAAATATTTAGAATGTGGTTAAGGATTTTGCTGGTTTAGTGAAGTGGTGGTTATAGGTACTTATAGCTATAAGCTTCTCTTTATAATTGCTTTTAATATGTCCCAGAGGTTTGTTATATTATTTTTCTTTTAACTTGGTCCCAAGGATTCTTTTTATTTCTTTTTTGATTTATTCTTTGATCTGTTCATCATAATGTGTTATTTAGCCCCAATAAATTTATAATGTTAGTAGAAATTTGTTCACTTTTGATTTTTAAGTTTATCACATTGTAGTCGTATTGGATACATAGAATTATTTCAATTTTTCTGAAATTTTTAATATTTGTTTTATGTTTCCATGTTAGAGATGTTTTGGTGGGCAACTGAATTGAATTTACAGTCTTTAGCATTTGGGTGAGATATTCTGCAGATATCTATTAGGTCTATTTGTTGTATGATGTCATTCTGATGTTATCTGCTTACTTTTTGTCCAGATGTTTTCTATATTGAAGAAAATGTGCTATTGAAACAATCTAGTATTGTTGTGTAGGAGTTAAAATATGATTTTAAGTGCAGTAGAACTCATTATATAGATTGCCACAGTTTGGTACATATGAGTTCAGTTATATAATACCTTATTGAGTAAATGTCAATTATTCTTTTCTTCAGCAATCATTCAGTGATGTCTGAGTCTATAATACTATGTAGTGATAAAATAATGCAATTAAATGACTGTTTATGTTTTAATGGTCATTGTAGATAATAATGATAATGTCAACATTAACATTTAATTTACTTTTTAACATTTATTCTTGGCTTAATTTATAGCAAAAATGTCAATTTGGGCCAAGATATGGCTCTGAGTTCTTACTTAATATATATTGCTATATCCAAACCCCATTCCTCACCAACAATTCCAATAAATTAAAGTTATTAAAATCAATTTAATCATAAAATTCCATGATACTCAAATATTAAAGTGTATGTAAAGTTGTTCTTTTTATAGAATGCTATTGCTTACACAGTACCATTGAATAATGGTAGTCAGTCTCACTGAATGAATCACACCACCACATTTTATTTCAACTCTAACAACACATCTCATGGCAAATTTTTCTCAAAGTTTCTCTGAGAAATTGCCACATTGTTGTTATACAGTGACTGTGCAGGTTTGTACTCCCACTCACAATGGATGACGGTTTCTCCCTACTCTAAAACTTGGCCAGCATGGGCTGTCACTTGTTTTATTGATCTTGGCCATCCTAACTGTTGCAAAATAAAATCTTAAAGTTGTTTTGATTTGCATTTTACGAGGATGCAAACATTTAAGTGTTTCTTGCCATTTGAATTTTAAAATTCAAGGAATTCATGTTACCTTAATTAAGTATGCCAAATATGAAAGTTCATGTGATGAAGAAATAAAAGTAACACCATTCCAGGTCCACTTTATGAATTATAGACTCACTCTACCTATCTATCTATCTATCTATCTATCTATCTATCTATCTATCTATCTATTTATTTATTATCTATCTTTATAACTATCTTCTCTCTTTCTGTGAGTCTATGTATGTATTGATATTTATAGAATTGATAAATAAAATATGCACACATGTTTACATTCATGCTTATGTATATTTAAAGAGCATCTTGATAATGTGATAACTGATGGGACAGGTAAAGTGTCTCCTAGTGGTTTAAAGACTATGGAACTGGAAGCCATCTTCCATGACTTCTCAAAGAAGAGTAGCTGTGAATGCCTGTGGGAAGGAAAGGAAAGGGTGACAGAGATGAAATTATATTTCAATTAAAACATGTTTAAAAAGATAAAAACCAACTAAAAATGTGCTTTGTAGGCAACCTTGAAATATTCAAAGACCTAGTATATAATATAGTTTGGTTCACCTATACAAGAACTGCAAAAAGAAAACAACAGTTGGTAAGCATATGTGGATGGGAAAATTTACACATGACTGCACTCTTAATGAAAAAATAGAGGTAATTGATGGTTACTAAGAGAAGAAGTATCAGGATTATTCAGTAAAAAACCCATCATTGGTTGTCAAATACAAAGTGATCAGCTCTGAACATATATGTATATGAGCTACACTAAATAGAATCAGCAGATTTTATATATGTGAGTGTGTCTATCCACAAATATATAACTTTATATATATGATTGTCCATATACATAAATATATATGGACATACATTTAACAATAACAGTTAAAGAAAAAGAGGCCATAAATTTGACAGGAAATTAAGAGGTGACATGAAAAGATTTGGAATATGAAAAGAGTTGGGTGGAGATTATGTAAATAATATTCATGTATGAAATTCTTATAAAAAACAATAAAGTTTTTATGAAGTTAAAAGAGGAATTAGTCAGGAGTACTTAAGAGGAGGATCTGGTGTGGGTAGTAAATAGAATCAAAATACATTGTGTGCATTTTTGAAAATCCCTTACAAATTAAGAAAATATTAACATTTAAAATTAATAAACTTTTAAAAAGATGATTCATATTTTCACAATATATGAGAGGAAAATTGCTGAGTATAAGGTCATCTTCAAATATAAGAAAAGCATATATATTAGAGCTATGGATTTTAAACTTTTTAAGGTAAACATCATTAATTATGACAGAGTGATGCCCATAAGACAGCTTTTCCTTCAATTAGAAAATGGACTAATCTTCCAAGATTTGAAAAATCAGATTAGTACTTCAGACATCTTAAGTTCATAATTTTATGTTACATTTTTTATATTATATACCACATAGTCAACATTAGTGCTATAGAATAATCCTTTTGTATACTGTAAAGATTTGTCACTTGAATTTAGTTTTAAAATGCTGATTGGCCAGTATCCAAGCAGGAAGCATAGGCAGGGCAACCAAACTAAGAATGCTGGGAGCACGAAGGGTAAGTCAGAAGTTGCCAGCCGGATGCAGAGGAAGCAAGATGGAAATGCTGTATTGAGAAGAGGTACCAAGCCATTGTTAAGAACTATTGGTTAATTTAAGTTTAAGAGCGAGTTAGTAATAAGCTTGATCTACTGGTAGAGAATTTATAATTATTCTAAGTCTCTTGTGGGGTAGTTTAGAAAGCAGCTGCTGGTTATTTGGGAGTTGTTGGCTGGAACGAAATTCATCCTCACATAGAACTTACTTATGTTCTACAACTTTAGGATACATATTAGTTATAGTTTCTGTTGCTGTGATGAAACACTGTAATCAAAAAGCAGGGTTTATAGGAAAGAGTTTATTTGACTTACACTTTTACATCAGTGTTCATTGAAAGAAATCATGCAGGATCTCAAACAAGGCAGGATCATGGAGGCAGGAATTGATGCAGAGGCCATAAAGGGAAGATGCTTACTGGCCAGATCCCCATGACTTGCTTAGTCTGCATTCTTATATAACCCAAGACCATCAGCCCAGAGATGACCCTGCTCACAATGAGCTGTGCTCACTGTCCCACCATCAAACACTAATGAAGAAAATGGTGCACATGCTTGCCTGTCACCTAATCTTATAGAAGCATTTTCTTAATTAAGATTACCTCCTTCCAAGGGACTTTTGCTTGTATAAATTTGACAAAACTATCCAGCACAAGTTTACTGTGATAAATGTTAATTTATTATAATATTTGGGGTAACAATTAACCCTGTATTTATGAATAAAGGGGATTTCAAATACTTGGAAGTTATAAATTTATAATTAATGTAGTCTTAATATAACTACAATAAAAATACTTTAAAGCTCTAGACATACTGATCTGAGTTTCTATCAGCTACAATGTAAGGAATCAATAGCTCATCATAACTGGATGAGCTAGCATCAACGATCCAGAAATGACTTAATCTGTAACTACTAAATTTATTTACTGAGTGCAGATCTCTTTATTGACTTAAGTTTCAAGGGGATTTAGGTTAAAAAAAAAACATAAGAAAATAGCAAAAAATGCTACCAAAGATCTATTATTTTATTTCTGTATTTATAACTAAATAAAACATAGATATTAAATATCCTGGACAATGTTATTACTACTAAAATTAACTATAGTTTAAACCTACATTAGAAAATATTAAAACTTTAATTCATGACTTAGAGAGAAGATTAAGAAGATGAAATACAGTGCAAAATTTTGTAACAGACAGATACTTTACTCAGGATACATTGAAATCTCATCTAAGACACTTTGAAGAACATGTTGCATAGGCAAACTCAAATAACAAAGGATCCAATATATAATTCACTATGTATCACTTAGACAAGAACTGACAAAGACAACAGCAGTTGACACCTCAACATAAATGAGAAGAATGTCACAAGGCTGCACACCTTGATAATGAGCTATAGGTAATTGATTCCTGTAGGCAGAGTTTCTCTTAAAATGCACCTATCCAAGATTAATACTTATTAAAATATAAGCCAGCAGTCACGAAACAGGTAACAGCTTATATTGGCACCTGATAGACTGGATTATCCGAGTGGTGAATGATGGATGCCAAACCCATCTCTTCAGCAGTCTGGAACCAGGAAACAGGTCCTTCCCTGGGTCCCAGTAGCCCCTTATGAATGGGGTTGGCCACTCCCCCTTCAGGAGCCCAGGACCCTGGAAAACCATTTTCGGACCTTATCTGCTGACACCTGAATCCCACCACAGATTCCTTCTAAGAGAAGAAGTATTTCTGCATTTCATAGCCATTTCCACTAATATTATAGGAGACATTAAATTATAACAGTATATTTATAAAGCATTTTGAAGGTAGGCTTAAGACCATTAAGGTGAGTAGTCACTAAAACTTAGAGCATTTCAAACTTAAGATAACTATATTTGTTAATAGTAATTGTTCTAAAGTAATTACTCTTTGCCCAAATCTATATAACTTTAATGCATTAGTGATTCTTATCTTCTTTATAGCAACAGAGTAAGCTACTCTTCTTTAAACCAATAATATCTATGCTATTCCTATATGGGAGTATTTAATCTAATGGTTGGCATGGGAGATGATGACTTAAGATGAAGAGACAACACTGTGAAATATAAAAAAAATAAGAAAGAGAAGAGTATTGCCTCAGTTTTATTTGCTTTTTTGTGCTAACATAAACTTATAAGAGAGTAGATTTAAATGTCTCAGAATCTGGGTTACAGTTCATCATTGTGAAGCCAGGAGAGAGAAGTCTATAGGATAGGAACATGAAGCACCCAGTCACACAGCATACATAATCAACAACAGAAAGCAAAGCAATGGATCAAAGTTCTTAACCATCAAGTAATGTAAATTAAACTGTGAAACTTCATCTCACTCCAGCTAGATTGTCCAGGGTCAAATAAATAAATAAATAAATAAATAAATAAAGAAAGAAAGAAATAAAATAAAGAAAAGAAAACATTGGCACGAGTGTGAAGGAAAAGAAACAATATTCAGTGCTCTTCAGAATCCAAACTGAAGGAGCCACAGTAAAATCAGTGTGCAAGTTCCTCAAAAAATCTAAAAGTATCCCTAACATGTATTTCAGCTATATCCCTCTGATCTCCATAGTCTACTCTAGAGTTATCTGTTCATTCACTCTATTGGTTAAATTCACAAAAGTCAGTATACGGAAACTGCTTAGATGCCCATCAGTTGATGAGTAAATATTGAAAATGTGGTATTACATTGGAAGAGCTATTATTCAGCTATTAGGAGAAAATACTGAAAGGTAAATAGATATACCTAAAAACAGTCATCCTTACTGAGCTAATCAAAGCAGAGTGGAGGTCGGTCACATGATTTTTTTTTTTTTTTTTTGGTCATTTTGAGGATATGAGGATTTATTCAAATATGTGTGTTTAATTTGTAGACAAACAAGTCAAGAAACATTTAAGAAGCCACAAGAAGAATCTTAGTGAAAAGAAAAGAACAGACTGATATAGACATTAAAATGGAAGAATGGAACAAAAAGGGTAATTTGGGCAAAGGACCAGTGGCCAAGCTAGAAGAGGAGATAAATAAGAGGGAGAGGAGGGAAGACAGTGAAGGGATGGCCAGGATGTCTTGTATGAGAACAGAATAAACTAAGGAAGTAAAAAAAAAAAAAAAAAAAAAAAAAAAAAAAAAAAAAAAAAAAAAAAAAAAAAAAAGAGGTATATGCTGAGAGGTGAATGGGGATGGAGTTACCCAACAAGTGTACTATAATAAATTTTAAGGGAATGCATTATATAACACAACCAGTGTATTTGAGAATGTAGACAAAGGGGGTGAATTTATGTACAATATATAACAATGACAATTAGAATATTAATAAGGAAATAAAAATATATCATATTGTCACTTAAAAAACATTCCAAATGAATAATTCTCATAAAAATTAAGCAGTCCGGACTATCAAGACAAAATTGTTTTTATATAAATGTATATCAAACAAAATAAACAAAGCTTCCTAATTTGTTATATAAAGCTGACAGTTATGAAATTGAATCATATATGAGAGCTTGAATGACTGGGGTAGTGATGCCCCTTGATAAGTAAATTATGCCTTGATGAGCATTATTGTTGGGCTATTTGCATGATTTACCTAAGTATCTAGCAAAGAATTCTACCTGTCTGTTTCCTGCCAGTGACTACAAAGTGGCTTCTGCTAAGTACCATTAAGTCCGGTGACTATCTCTTGACCTCTCTCTATGGTCTTGTATCTGTAAACACTTCTGTTTAGTCCTTTAATTGCTTAATTGATGTACTTTAAAATCGACAGTTTAAAACAGGTCTTATGTTTCAGTTTGCTTCCTGTTGTTGTGAGCAGAAAATAAAAGCAATGCCCAGCTTCTTTCCTCATTTCAAAGTTGCTACCAGGATATGCAGTAATTAGATAAAAAAGAAACTCAGTAGAATATTTTATTGCCTAGTTGACAACATCACTTGATCTGTTCCTTTGACAATAAATGGTTTTTTAATATATGTTAATGCTACGTGATGAGATGCCCTGGTACCGTGCCAAAGGTTCTTCTTAATGTACACATCTGAGAACCCATGCATTTGTGCTCATTTTTTAAAAAATGTTTTGTTTTGTTTTTTATGTGAAGAGCCCATCCTCAACAAATCTGTTTTTGTTGTTCCTTGGGCATTTGACATTTATTCTATTATTTTTGAAACTGTTGAAGGATGGTGGTTTGTTTCCTGGTTTTTGAATTTTGAGTCTAATGCATGTTCTAAAATATAGAGGCAACGCACTATTGTGTAGCCACCATTTTCTGAAAAGTTAATATTTTTGGAATTGATTTCAGATCTTATATAAAATTTGTTTGTAAATTTTAAAGAAAAATAATATAAAAACAAAATATAACTCCAGTTGCTCAAAAAATATGATAAACAATCAAAATGAAGGTTTATGAAAGAAAAAAGCTATGAATCAAACTAATTTATAAAACAGCTTGAACATTGGTACCTTGTCTGAAGGAATAATGTTGCTTTTAGACACCACAAATCTTTAACCAAAATTCCAGTGCCTAATATAAGACCTCTCCCTTTGAGTAGTTAGTAAAGGAGCTCTCAGTTTATTGTCATTGCTCTTATTAACTCAGCAGAATCACATAGCAAGATTCTATGCTGCAGATACCACATACTTAAGATGTGGCACACAGACAAATCTTGGTATAAATAGGCCAGCTAGCCTCTACCCCAGTGGCCAGTGTTCACAATGCCAGAAGATGCTATGCAGGTCACTGAGGTAGAAAATGTACCAAATCCAGTTGAGTATTCTTAATACTGCAAAAACAACTTGCAAGACAATGTTTTCCAACTGGTACAACAGTGGTATAATGATTATGGGAGTAACCAATGCTCTCTCATTGGATTTGAGGTCTATGCCAAGAAGGAGCAAGATACTAGTACTGTAATAATGGGTAAAAAAAAGAAATCTATGACTGGGAATATCACAAGCCCTATAATATAATTTGCTTCTGATATGAAGAAGAATAGATAATAGATAGATAATGATTTTTATATTTGTAACCTCTTTTATGAGCAAAAACATAAGACACAAAAGTATTAAGGGGATTAGTTAGAGAGGGGGTCTCTAGGAGTAGAAGGGGCTAAGAAACTATAGTGTGATTAGTATGTTCACCATACAATATAAATTGTGAAACATTAAGTTAAAGCTTACAAAACATTTGAGAAATACACTATATAATGAAACTTTAAGGACTGTTATTTCCCTCATTAGTACAATAAAAACCTTTTAGTTCTGTTACATATGACAAAGATCTCAGTTTCACACTGCCTAGCATTGGAACTGATACATTTCCCCAGTATTTTAAAACTAAAATCTAAAAAAAAAAAAAAAAACAAAAAAAACCAAAACAAAACTCAGACCAATGCTGAAGACATTATTATAAAAATAAAAAATGAAGAATGGTTAATATCTAAAAATAAAAGTAGAAATTATCATTAATTCTTACAAACAACTGTGTTAATATTTGTATGAATATGTACAAATATTTGCAAAGAAATTCAATGAAAAAATAACAAAATAAAAGCAATAAATTAAAAATGCATTTCTTAATTTTTTAAGTAATATATATTTGGGAGCATGTATACCAAACCACCATTATGAATTATTATCATAAATGCAGAAGACAGAAGTTCTTATTTATATGTAGTGTATGTTCTGGAGTATGTTTGGAGGAGACACTTAGTAAATGAATAAACTTATAATCTAATTTAAGAAGTGATCATTCTTAAAAATTCAAAGCTGAATATTAAATGACATAAGTAAAAAAATACTGGCTCATGCTCAGTCAATAGATTATAGATGGGGCAAAGAATATTTCCTGAATAGATGACATAACGTATGCAGACAAGGAAACACTAAAATTTTGTCTAGTTGGAATTTAGATAAACATTGGCATGCCAGCAATTATGTTAGCTCAATCAATGATTATAATTTCATAATGCAGTAGAGAGTTTGACTGGAAATCCAAAGTCATTTTCAGAATATTAGTATTCAGATCCATAGATTTGATGAAAATACTCAAGATGCATTTAAATATATCCCTTAGTAAGGCAAAGGAAGTAGGAACAACACAGTTTTAATAATTTAGTTTGATCTGACATGAAATTGAATATTATACAATTAATTTACATTCCTAAGTTTAACATTATAAAACATATGCCTGCTAATTCTTTCAAAGCAGTGAATGTATTTAACACCATTGAAATTCTGGTGATTTATTTTTAATACTATGAAAAGTCTCCAAATTCACACAAAATGATAAATGAAATAGATTGAATATAATTATCTTTCATAATGGTTTCAAATTAAGAGATTTAAAGCTCAATTCTGATATTCATATTAATGAACTAAGAATTTAGATCTTGGAATCTAACAAAAAGTTTATAATAGTCACAATTATTCTCCTAAAACATGGATATATTGACATTAAAATAATTTAATGTTATTCCCCTCAAGTTTTAGGTTAAAAGCAAAAGGTTTGTTCAGTATTGGTAGGAGATGGGTTGATTATCATATCCTCAAAATTGTCATGTAATGTAATTATTTTCAATAATATATGCATGCTTTGTCAATTTTTATCAAGCATACACATACTTTCAACCTTTTGAGATACATTATGAAGAAGACTCATATTTCAACACAAATTTACAAAGGTATTGCTGCAGACTATTAGGTAAAAGTAGATTGCCTGAATTATGTAATCATGTTACAGATATTTAGATTGTCTTAGCAAAAATGAGTTTCCATTTTAGAAACTGCTCATAATATATTAAATGAATAAAAATGAGCAGCGCAAGTTGCTGCGAAAATGCATAGATCTCTGTAGGCGGGAAAGTATAGCTGCAAATCGTTTTGTTAAACGGAGGATTTATTGGGGTCTTCCCTCCATTTCACTATGGAATATGTCACAATCTCTGCCTTTTGTATTGTAATTTTGAAATAATTAAAATGTTATAAAAAGTCACCAAAGACTCTGGAGAAATTTATAGCTGGTGAAGGAACTCAGTCTTGTTGTGCCAGGACTGATCAAGTTACCTCCTCTGACTCCTGTGGGAATAATGCAAGATACAGTTACAGAGTGTTTTTAAAACGCATTGAGAGACGTAAGTAGAAACACTTTCATCCATTCTTTTAGGAGGCTAAGGTGCCACATAAGCATTTTGTCAGGACTTTTAAAAGGTCCGCGTGGTACTGTGAGTGCACTAATTGCCCGCGGTGACATGATGAGGTTAAAACACCTCCTTCAGCAAGCAGCTTACTCCAAAGAAGCTGGCTCAGAGGAGCACTTTCTCACGTTATAATGGCAAACGTCAGCAAGACCACCCATTTACTTAAAGATTCCACAGAGGTACTTGGCAAGGCCAATTTGTACGTTTAAGTAAAAGGTTGGGAAAGGTTCTGGTCTCCTTATGAAAGCCAAGAGAGACAAAAACACTGGTGTTTGTGCTCATGAATGACTAAGAAACAAAGTGTTTTACAGGCCCCAGAAACACTGGAGTCCCAGCACAGTGCTGCTGTACAGGGAAGGAAGCAGAAGAGAGGAAATAGCAATTGGAGAAATTTAACAATGGTGCTTTCTGAAGTTAGACTCTTAAAAAAAATCCATCAGTGAACAGAAACACTATGGAACAACGGATGTCTGTATACTTTCGGTTCTTAGAACAATTGAAAACTCTTTCTGGCTGCTTCCCACTTGGGATGTATGGCATTTCTAATATCTCTCAAGTATTCCAATGTTGAGTGTTGCAGCCCCTATCCTGTGCTCTACTGTATTCCCACCAACATTATGGTAAGTGACACATTTGTCTACAAGTAGATGGACCCACAATGTTGTTTCATTTAACTCTATTTGCAAATTAACTATTTTCCCAAACTCTTCTGTTAAACTCTCAGCTAAAAACTATGACCCATCCTACCGCTGTAGTGAGAAAAGTGTTTCTTCTTCTGACTGCCTGTTGGAGACTAGTTTTCAGCTCAAGGAGTATGTATGTACATTAACAGAAGGACATTACGTGTTATAAAAGGCAAGAGAACTCAGGCTCACTATGAGAAACATCAGTATTTAATGGGGATTGGAGTTGAATGGTGTGTTCTTTTTAAACAATGAATTACTTCATTTAGTAGTTTATTTTCAAGACCCTTCACTCACTCACCCACCACCTCACTCATTCATGCCTTCAAAAATGTATGCTATGTCCCTATTTCCAGGACTCCTCAGTAAAGTACAATATATGAATGACACCCAAACTTTGCCCAAAGAGAAAGCAATCTCTTCACAAAATAAGTTCTAATAAAAATGTTGAAAATGCAATACTTATTTTTAAGGCATAATGAAATGTACAGTGGTGATAATATGTTGTTTTCCTTTATAAAATTTTCCAGAGTATTAAATTATACATCACCCAGGTATAAATTACTGTTTCAATATTGTATTGAAGGAACAGTTTAACAAGAAATAATAAACATAACTTCTTAAATAGGCAGGATTTACTCATAGCATGCCAGAGTGAATTAATTATCCTCTATCTTGAGTATTATGTTTACAATAATAAACTTCTAGGATTGGACTAAAGTTATAATAGAAAAGCTTTTGACTGTATGGTACAGCAGAGGCAGGCTGTTTAAGTGAGTCTTGAAAAGTAAGGCATTAGTTTTGATAAGTGAGCTATGTGCTCTGGTTTAACTCCACCTTCAAGTAGAATGTATTGGAGCAAGTGGTTGAGTTATTAACATTTTCAGTAATTTTAAGCATAGGTCCAGGGATGCAGGTTTTCTTGATGATTCCCAACCACAAATATGAGGGAGCACTATTTACATAACTTACAATTTGGGTCCCTAAGAAGTAAAAAAAAAATATTGAGAAAATTAATATAATACCAAGTGTTATGTTGCCAGGACATCCGCACTTCTCCACAAGCAAAGTCAACTTTGTGTGTGCATAATGTGAACTATGATGAGATTAAAGATATACATTTGTGAAATGTCTGAATATTACATTAGTATTAAAAATTACTGCTTAGAAAGTCTCTACAGTCTTATCTATTTCCTTAGACCAGATACTTGACTCTCAATAAATGAATTATATGGTTATAGAAGGTAAACAAAGGATGATAGAAGAGTTCTGTGGATCAAGGAGGGTTTATAAGCAGTGGTCATTTGGGACCCTGTCTCCTTTTCAATGGGCTTTGTAAATTATAACTTTGGAAAACCAACTTTAAATATTACTTTTCATTTACTGTGAATCCCAGAGCAACAGAGAAGTCATCAGCAAAAGCTTGGAAGGATGCATAGAAATCCTTCCCTTTACATATCTGTTTTCTCTCTACTCCATCACTTTTCCTGATATTGCTCATATCAGTTTATATTTCCCTATTGTACTTGCATTATGAAAGCTGAGTTATTAAGAATAAATATTGTTACATTCAGATACACGTTGCTGTGAAATTTGTTTGAAGGTAGTATTTTGTATAGAAGTTAAAAAATGTTATTCTAAGGGCATGGGATTTGGATCCATTTGGACAATGGATCTTACATTTGTCACCTCTAGACTCCGGGTAATTTCTTAACCCACTAAAGTTTATTCTTTCTCTAAAGTGAGAACATCATTGTCTTTCATGACTCAGGGATTAAAAGGGCCAACAGAAGGCAATAAAATAACATAAAGTATTATGGGCTGAATTTATATGTTAGTGTCCTAATCCCCAGTATCTCAAATCCTGTTCTTATTTGAATAATTACATTCAAATATTATATGAACATTAATTAAATGTTATGTTAAAATGAGATCATGGGGATGAACTGTAATTTATTAGAACTATGTTCTTATAAATAAGTAGTGCTCACATACAAGACCATGCAAAGCTGAGATCACATGTCTGGGTGCTACTACAAGAAAAGAAATATTAAAAAAAAATAACTATTATAAATCCAGAAGCATCTCATGCAATAGAATTCTCACAATCTCTCAGAGGAAACCAAACTTGCTAACACCTTGTGTTAGACTTCTAAAATCCAGAAAATGGAACAGCAACACCTTTCTCTTTGCTAAGCTGTCAAGTTTATTGTCTAATCATGGTCATGCTAACAAAGTAGGTGGCTAGATACGAACAAGGTACAAACAAACTAATAGCTTTGCAGTGATTTTACTATAGATCACTGGCAATGCAAATCTTGATGTTTCAGAACACTCATATATAACTTCAAAAATAAGTACGTGAAAAAATCATTAAGAATGGACAATTAGTGTTCAAAGTTGTTCAATGTTTCAGAATGTGGTCACAATCATGTACGTTTCATCTCTATATGATAGAAGCAGTCTCCAGCCTTGAATTCATCTTAAGCAGCATAATGTTATCAAGATGTTCTAATAAAAATAGAAATGAAGGTTACATTTTCAGTAATTACTCATTAATTGAAATGAAAATTAATAATCAAATTCAACTAAGTTCTTTACATGGCTGTCTCTTAACCAGATTAGTTGTAAATATTTTTTAATATTATAACTGAGTATGTATAGTTTAAGGGCTGACCACTCTGCATTAGACAATCAATAAGGAGTCTCCTCCCTGGAAGAGGCTACTTCTCCCTCTCCCAGCACTCACTAGTCTCCTGTAGTTATTTGTCTAGGGTGATACTCCTTGAAATGCCCCTTTCACTTTAATATGTCTTTTGATATTTCCATTGTTCAGGTCTTTTTTATGCAGCCATTTCTAGAAGGGATGAATTCACATCAGACTCTCTGGTATGAAATAATGATTCCTGAGTACTTTTGAGACAGGTTATTTGTTTGCTTCTTTATTTTGTGACATGCTCCTTCTGTAGATGTATGATTTAGAAAAGTGTACATTCTAGTGTACATTTTTTTCCTAATCATCAGGCTGTGAAAAGAAACTCACATTTAAATTGTATTATTGTGAAAGCTGTAAACCCTGGGGCTATATAAAGATTCTGTAAAACATTTAGCAAGAAATGAAGTACTTACTGGCTGTGCAAGCTTGGAAAGAGTCTCAGCTGAGTGGTATAAGACTGTGGGAAAAACCACAGGAACATACTATTAAATATATAAAAGTCAACTTCTTTCCTAAAGGAAAAGCTCACATAGGATTGTTTTGTTGTCTATTCCCATATAAGACGTTTGAAGCCACCTGAAACAGTGTTTATAAGACCCATATGAAGTGTAGATGGATCTTTGCTAGAGAACTCCTTTCTAGAAATGATTTATAAGTGTGAAGTCATGACAACACCAATTCCCTTGATACCATTTTTACTAAGAACATTGCATAAAATAGACAACCCAGCTCCTCCTAGTTTAAAACCTACCAAAAGTTTGTTGTGCTTTGAATTGAGTCAATGCTGTAATGAGAGCACATCTCACTCAATTTTCTTAATTGTGTGAGGGCTTAAAAAACTAGGTATAATTGATAAAAACATTTCTCATTTGAAAAAGTTATTAATAAAACAGAGGCCCATATCCATCTATACATTTATTATTATTTTACTAATACGTGGTTGGATCTGTATAAATAAGTCATATTTCCAGGTATATGCTTTTTCAAAAAACAAAGATCAGGCATGGTGTTACAAGAACTATCATAAGTAATGCTCTCATAAAGGTAAATAAGAATTTATACAACCTATAAAGAAAACAGAGTAGATTATTTAGAAGAGAATTCTGCAGTAGTTTTTAACCTTCCTATTGCTAAATATAGTTCTTCATGTTGTGAGAACCTACAACCATAAAATTATTTTGCTGCACCATCTTAACTATAATTTTGCTATTGTTGTGAATCAGAATATCTGTCATACAAGATATCTGATAAACGACCCCCAAATGGGTAGTGACCCACAGGTTGAGAACACTGTTCAAAAACATATAAAATATTTCCCACATTTAATTTAGATACTGAAGACTCTTCACCTGCTGTGTCTGAGTCTTTGCCATTATTTCTCAACCCGTGTTACACTTCTGTCATAATAACTACAAATCCAAGCATTTATTTCTATCTTATATTGGCTGAGAACCACTAGACTAAAAATAAATTTTACAATGTATACTGAACTGCAAATCTTTATGAAGAAATTTAGTTCATGCTGGAGTTAGAATTAACACAGAACTTGGCTCTTGACTGTCCTGGGGACATAAGTATGTTCAAACAATAGTTACTTCATCGATTCAAAGACATTGCTGACAATTCACATGAATAAAGAAAAATCAGATTAAAAAATAATCCCAGGTGAATTACCTGTCACTTCACTGTGGTTTGTGTGTGTGTGTGTGTGTGTGTGTGTGTGTGTGTGTGTGTGTGTGTGTGTGTCTTTGTGTGCGTGTAAAAGAGTAAATGATTCCACATAGAAACTTAGTTCTGGAAGTTTATTAGAAAATTAAAATATTTAAATCATTTTGTTCTGTGAGCATTTATTATGAATAATGCAAACATTTAAGAGCTTTCATATCTTCTATTTTTACTTCAGTTTCTCACTATAGTTTAAAAATCAAGCTAATAAAAAATAGATGTTTTGATAATTACCAATTTCAGTCCCGTTCAAATTGCTAATTGTATTTCACATCTCTCTGTGATTTTATGTTTCACGTGCATTTGAAATGTGATAAAAACAAACCCTTTAAATAGATATTTCCATAAATTAAATTTGCAAAATTAAGCTTCATAGAAAACCAGACCTTTGAATTTCATCTTAAATCAGTGGTTCTCGACCTTCCTAATACTGTGCCCCTTTAATACAGCTCACCATGTTATGGTGACCCCCAAATATAAATTATCTAGTTGTTACTCCACACCTGTAATTTTCTTACTGTTATGAATTGAAATGTTAATATCTGATAATCAAGGATATGTCATATGTAATCTTCAAAGTGATCTTTACCCCCAGGTTGACACCTGCTGTAAATAAAGGTACAATGGTCAGCAAGTTACTTGGATCATACATAGAAAATCCCCGTGTCATTCTGTCATCTAATAAACATTAAAATTGCTGAGAATTTTAAATTTCTTAATCAAAACATAATTACGAATAACAAACTAAAATTCCTCTTGTTTTGGCGGTAAAACTGGAAATAGTGCTGATGTGTTCATTCTTACTGGCCTTTTTTATCACCTAATAATCTGCTAGTGCTCTTGGATATGTGTGTTTCTATCTACCATTGGTAAGTTTGTTGCTGATGTTAACAATGGGTTCATTCTTTTGATCTACTCATCAAAAGACAGCATCTCTTTCTTGCAACCCAAAGTCTACCTCACTGGTCACAATATTTTCATGTCCTAGAACTAATGGAATAAAGAACAGCTTTATCATCATTCTGAGACACAAGACTGAGGTTTATCCTATCTTTCTGTTCCTCCTTTGTACTGCCCTGATTAAATACCCCAAAGGCCAAGATGCTCTAATTCTCTGCTCTTACAGTCTGTGACATAAGTAGGTATGTGTGGAAATCTTTATTCTTGATGACAAACTCATTGTAGATTAGGCTTTCTTCAACTTCAAAAGCATTTCAGTCCTTTGAAAACCCAATAAAAGGCAATCATATGAAACTAATGTGCCCAATGAGGCATTGGTATTTGTTTATATAAAGATCAGATGAAATCCTATGTGGGTGCACACTCATTCCATTGCTGTCCTCTTAGTTACTTCTTGAATGCAAACTTTGTTATTCCTTAGAATGGATTCAGACCAAATATGCCAAATACATTTATGGTTCAAGGTGACAAAAGGCTGACCAACTTTGTAAAATATAGTAAGAAAAATAAGACAAAGTTTTATGATTTGTTTTCTCACAGTGTTTTCTATGTTGGCAGGATTTCTAAAACCAATGTTTTGATTAATGTTTCAGATGTGTTTTCTCATTTAATTTTTTTAAAACTACATTGTCATCTTTATATCCAATGCTTTGATTCTTTATTAAGATTTTGGGTAAATGCAAAATTATAGGATGTTTGAAAATTAATCTTCATGGTACAAGAGGATTCGTTAAGAAATTGTGGTGAGTTCATATAAAAGAAACTTGATATTCAACAAATAATTTATACCAAAATGATAAAATTTGCTTGAAATCCTGGCTATCAGGCCTACTTTTCTCACAGTATAGAAAAAAACACAGCATTCAGAATTATAACTACATGGGATAATATGTTTTAAGCAGATTGGATTATTGATATGTTTAATAACATATACATAGAAAAAAAAGGATAGTATATACATTCTCTGATTGTTGTTGTACTACAGTTAAGAACAAATATAAAGTAGACTAAAAGTGAAGGAGGGGATCCTAAAGAGTCTTTGTAACAAGATGACATTCTAAGCGGAACAGGCATTAAAGGAATTAGGTTGTAGAATTATAGGGTAAGCTTATAAACTGGTTTGAGAAAAACAAAATATAAACTAGGTGTTGTCAGGTAACCTGGCTGTGACTACTCCATCATTACTGGAAAGACCAGATTTTATCTTAATTTCCTGTGTTGTGTGTGTGTGTGTGTGTGTGTGTGTGTGTGTGTCTATGTGTTCATGTGTATGTGTACATTTATAAGATATAATACAGCACCTGTGGAACTCAGAGGATAACCTCAGCTATTTGTTCCAATAGGTTCCATTTTGTTCAAGACAGGATCTGTTTGTTTTACGGTTAGCTGACTACAAGCTACTAGAGGTTCCCCTGCTCTGGACTTCTATATAGCTGTCAAAACTTAGGGTCTTCAAACGTACTACTGCGCAAGGGTTTGCGTGGGTTCTGCAGAAGTTATCTACACATGGGTTATAGACAATTAATTCACTAATTCTTCTTCTCTTCAGCCCTGTAAATGCCACTGTTTATAGCTATTTTAAAACTACCACATTATAAGTAAATGTGTCCATGAGCACCATTCAGTCTTCTTTGTCCCTCTGAAGATTCAAAGTAACTAAAGGCAGTTGTCTATGTAAATATAATTTCTGCCTTTTAATGTAGTTCATGTCTTGTAAATTATAAAAACTTTTAGTCACCTATTTGAGACAGTGTATTTCTTTCCTGGTTACATGCTAGCTTGCTGTAAATGATAAACAATGTTTAGAAATAAAATATGGCTTGTAATGATTGTTTTTGGGAGATGAGAAAAATAACCCACCCACAGTTTTATGAGAAAATGGAAGAAAAATTAGGAAAGAGAAGAAGGCCATTTAGTTCATGACCCGTAAACTTGAAATAGCCAGATATTCTGCAAGTAAAAATGAAAAATATATAATGTCTCATTTACTATAAACATAATATCAGAAAGAAAAACTCTATGCTTTTGAATTAAAGCTTGTTTCTATTGATAGGCTAATATCAAAATTCAGTAAGAATTGAGGGTATATTTGACAAAACTAATTTAATTTCCAAAATTTTGTTCTTTTATGTTTTAAGATATTATTAACATATTTTTGCTTGGAATAATTTTTTAGAAGATTAAGTAACGAGTAAGCTTTACACTTTTGACCCTCTGATCAAAATTAAAAGAAACAGTGAAGTGTAAAGCTTACTAGTTATCTTCTGCATCTTCCCTTTTCCACATGTGAGTGAGTTTTAAAACTCACAATAGGGAAATTAGCTGGATTTTTTATTTATTTATTTATTAGTTTGTTTGTTTTTCGTTTTACATACTAAGCACAGTTTCCTCTTCTTCTCCTCCTCCACCTCAACCCCCAGCTTCCCCTCACTCCACCTCTCAGATGTTAAATGAGGTTTCTGAACAGGACTCTCCGGCCTAGCCTGGTGGCCATACTTTCAGACCCATAGTCCAACTGAAACACACAGACGCTTGTATTAATTGTAGTTGATTGACCTGGGGCCCAAGCATATAACTTTCTAGCTTTTGCTCTTAAACTAACCCATGACTCTTATCTTGTTTAGCCATGATGCTCAGTACCTTTTCTCAGAGCAACGTTTCAACTTCTTCCTCTGCATTTTCTGGCATCTCACTGTGGTGTCTCCGTGGCTTCTCTATGGTATTTCTGCTCTGCTCTTCCTGTTTGCAAAGTTTTCTTAGTCTGTTAGTCCTGCCCACACTTCCTGTCTGCCTTTGGCCAATCAGCATTTTTATTAAACCAGTGGGTGGGACAATTATTTACAATGGAACACAACATAATCCCACTACACTCAGATCCTCAGAGAAAGTAAGGCCTCTAACAGTGAGTCAACAAAGTCTGATAAATCAAGTTGAGGCAGAAACAAACTTCTCCCCTGTGTCAAGACTGAGGAAGGTATCTTTCTATAGGGAATGGTCTCCAAAAAGCCAGTTCATGCACTAGGGATAAGTCCTGGCTCCACTGCCAGAGACACTACAAATGCCCAAGTCACACAATTGTCATCCGAATACAGAGGGACTAGTTCAGTCCTGTGCAGGTTCCCCAGATGTTAATTCAGAGTTAGTGAGCTCCTGGTAGCTTGGGATATCTGTCTCTCTCACTTGTAAGTGGATATTAAATGTAAAGTAATGAATGACCAGGCTACAGCCAGGAAATTAGATATTAAGAAGGACTCTAAGAGAGACACCATGGGTCCCCCTGGGAAGGGGAAATGAATAAGATAAATTCTGAATAAATTTGGAGAATGGGCACAAGGGGAGGTGGGAAAAGAATAGGAGGGGAGGTTAGTTAAGTTGGGGTAAGGACAGAGAGGGAGAGCAAAGAAAGATATATCTTGATAGAGGTAACCATTTGGAGGTTAGGAAGACACCTAGAATCCACAAGGATGACCCCAGCTAAAACTTTAAGGAATAGAGGAAATGTACCTGAACTGGCCTTCCCCTATAATCAAACTGATGACCACACTAATTGTCATCTCAGAATCTTTACCTAGCAACTGATGGAATCGACTGAGCTCAGCCTAGTTGAAGAGAGGGAGACAGGATTAGATGAGCAAAGGGGTCAAGATCATGATGGAGCTTGTGTATTCCTGATAATTCCAGAAACTAGACTTAGCTGATTTAGTAGACACAGCATTTTTGATATCTTGTTGATAGTACATCAAGTCTTATTAGGAAGGGACTAAAATAACCCCTTAGTTTCAACAGTGCAGGTATCGAAATCATTTTCTTACCACAGGCACCATAGAAGAGCAGTAGCACCCATACTCTGGAGGTGAGCGTGGAGAAGATAAGTAGCCTTGTGTCCTTTCCAAACCCACATAACTAAAAGGAAGAAAGTCATGGCTCACAGACTCATACATACTCCCCTTAGTCATCTGTGCAGCCGTGTTTTGAGGTGATTCTGCAGGAACTCACAAGTATGATGCCCTAGGGAGAGAAACTAGATTATACTTCAAGGTCAATCATTTTTTGAGTCATTTTCATATAGTTTTCTCTCTCATTCCCATTGTCTTTGATAACATACAACACATTATAATGGGCATAGATAAAGTCTGAAAAATAAACTTTAGTCCTGGTCTCTAGCCATGAATAGATAAAGTCTGAAAAATAAACTTTAGTCCTGGTCTCTAGCCATGAATTCCGTTAGGACAAATTGGCTGAAATGGTGAAATTAATGTTGAAAATGATTTATTCTATACTTTCTCAGAAAGACAGATATAGATAACTTTACTGTCATTATTTTATAATGCTGAGGATTAAACCCTGTATTTTGTATAGGCAAGACGAATGGGATGATTGGGGGACACCCTTAGAACACAGGAAATAAGTCTCTGGAAAGCAAAATAAATAAATAAATAAATAAATACTTTAGCTTTTTTAAGTTAATTTTTTTAAAGTCCTTAAAAAATTTAAGTAACGTAATACCTTTTAATAGTAAATATCTCTTAAAGATATTGAGGTAAAGAATCAATGAATTTTCCTTTCTAAAGGTGAAAGTTGGTCCTTATTAATTTTCAAATATTCAAAGAAATCATAGTAAGCGTTATTGAGAAATCTTCTGGTTTCAAAAAACATAAAAGCAGTCCCAAAGAATTTAGATAGAAAATAAATCTTAGTATATTCTATTGGTTTTATGTAATGCAGCAGAATATCTAAGAAGAGAGTAAACGTACGCATCAGAATTTCAGGGTATATTTTCATCTTGTACCACCTCCCTTTTCTTTTGTGTGTCAAGTCCACATGATTTAAAGTATGGTTGCAACTAATTCCAAGTTTACATGCTTTCCTGTTTTCTTAGAAGACACTCAGTAAAACTTTCTTGACTTCAAACTTCTGGGAAAAGAACTAATAAATCAGAGATCCATCCTTGAGAAACATTGTGAGACAGAGCATAAGATCAACCAATAAAATACATTACTATTTCCATGTAGCAAAAAGTGAAGTCAAAAAAACAAGGTAAGGCAATTCCCAGAAACAGAGAAGTGGAATATGAACATGATAGCTATGTGCATTTATTCGATCAAGAATGAGTTTTATTAGTCATTGGATGTAATTGTTAAGCCACTCAGTTTTTATATTGGCTATAAAACTTCATTATATAGGCTTGGAGTGAATTCCTTTACCAAGAGAAATAACTGATCCATCTCCAATTGTGGTTTCAAAGTTTCACTAACAGACTTCAGAGCCTGCTGAATGGAGTATCTGAGAAGCACTTCACTAAAGATAATTAATCTTCTCTTGCTTCTTATGGAAGTCTCCGTAACTATGGTTCTAAAGATCACATTTCATTTTCAGGCAATGGAAACAATGAATAGGGATTTTATTAGTCTGCTGAAGGCCAGTTAGTCACTGTTACTCCACTAGTTTTACTTGTTGACTTTTTAGTAGCTTGACAATACAGGGGAAAAAAAAATGAGATTCAACTTAGCTTCTTCTTCAAGGCAAGAACACATGCTGAGCCCATGAATGTACCAAACTGAATTTTGTGCAGAGAATATTCTTCCAAAATTGACATGGTTTATATTTTGCCTAGGAAGGCAGCATGCCAGTGCATAATTGTAGAAACTGGAAAGTGAAGAGATGGCTCAATGTTTAGGAGCACTGGCTCATCCAGAAGACCTTGGTTTGATTCCTAGTACCCACATGGCAGTTCACAATCACCTGAAACTCTGTTCCCAGGGTGGGATCCATCCCCTTTCTGTGTCTCATTAAAGATTAAACAGGTTTCTAAAGGATAATAATAAAATATAATAAGATTTTAAAAAGCTTACATATTGGGATAGGGAAAAATAAACAAAGAGAGAAAAAGAACCCAAGGGAAGGCACACACACACACACACACATACACACACACACACACACACACACACACACACACACACACACACACACACACACACACACACACAAATTCCAGAAAAAAATGCTAACCTCTAAACCATAAATTAGTACTATCACCTTGACCTAGAGATGTGGCTTCTTGGGCAGAGTAGATTTGGGAATCACCTATGACCTTGGGACATCACTATTAGGGGTGTGACCAGAGGGCAGTTTAAGATGGAGTACATGTGTACAGCTGTGCTCTTTTGTGCTCTTGGATGGAGGATCTGACCTTCTAAGTGAGGCTGAGTCGACCACTCTAGCCTTTCCAGGAACTGCACAGCAGTTTAAGCTCTCATTTTATCAGTGAATGTCCCCCCTTTGAGCCCCTTAATAAAAAATATCCTCTCTTATCAGATGCCAGTGATTATCATTTACAATAACATCTGGTGCCCCAAGTGAGGCTTGAACCCACAATCCTGAGATTAAGACTCTCATGTTCTACTGACAGAGTTAGCCAGGCACTCAAAGAACTCTTAAGAGTAGTTTGTTTCCCCAGTGAGACATATTCATTTGTAAGTGATTATCAACGGCTCTGATGGCATGAGGTTCCTGGAGGCAAAATGGTCTAGGATGACAAACAGAAGACCAAAGAAGAGACTCTTTTGACTGGCGTTCATGTAGCTACAGAGAAAGAGACCACTAGATAGATAGATAAATAACAAAGGAAATGACAAATGGCAAAAGTCTTTCAGATGGCTCTGTGCTTTTTATAACAGGAAGTTGCCTTATTTCTAGAGGCCATCTTAGGCCTGGAAGATTTGCAAACAGTGGTTTTCAGTGATAAGTTGCTCAGGTCACATGCAACTCAAGGTTTTCCCAACAAACTAAGTTCAAGTCTCGGATGAACAAATACAATATAAAATGATTTGAGAGGGATTTTGTTTCAGAAACTACTTTCTTGGCAAGGAGTACATTTTATGATAGTCAGAAGTACTACACAAAAAGGGTACTTTTGTAATATCTTCTCTAAGGCAGAAGCTGAACTTCTTGACATTTCTCATAATCTAAATTACTCCTGATATTAGAATTAGGATTTCCAGGAGTCTGGAGACAGGCAGTGACTCTCAAGGTCTGCCCCAGTCAACTTGTAACCTCCCACTCTATATTAGTGCTGATAATTGCTTCACGGAAGATGTAGTCCTTTAGAAGACAGGAGTGATCCAATGGTAGAGAACCAAAAAGTATATTTTTGGAACTCTTGATTGTGTAAAGTGTTCTGTGGAAAAGATCACAGAATTCTGTGACCTGCCTTTCAAATGGAGGAAAAAAACAGCTTCATCTTTGGCAGCAGAAAGCCCAAAGATTATGCCATTTCCAAAGTTTGTCTTCCACTTAAGACAGGGTTCTGACCTCCTGCTGTGGAACAGCTGGCTTCCTGTGGTTCTCAGCTTAGCTTTCTTTGTTCATATATTGTCACCTTTTCTATAGTTGGGAGCTATCCAAAATGCTTATGACAAGTTAGAAAGTAGGTGACTTTGCATTTGATAATAAATATCAAAGCCAAATACACATTACTTCAGCAGAGAACACTTAAAGCGAAGCAGAGTCAGTGGAGGCCATTTTTAGAAATTCAAAAGCACCGAGGTGAATAACTGTTTAATATCTGCTCCAGTCTCATGAAATGAAAATAGAACTCGTTCTTTAAAGTCTTTTTTCAACTTTTTATCAAATATATAAATCTTGAAAGGTTAGACCTATACAGTGTGTAAATGTTACTGAGGATGACAACACAGAGACCTTGTTCCCCTTAGGATTGACCCTGAGGCCCTGAGGCATACTGGGAATTACATGAGCACATAGAATTTACTTCTGGCTCTCTAATTTCTGAACAATATTAAGCTTTTCACTTAAAAGTACAGATTCAATGTGTAGTAATAATGTGTTGCTTTTCATTTTTGTGTTACACTGATGAAATCAGATTTCTATGTAAGTACAATTTCTCTCCAAAAAAAAAAAAAAAATATGTTGTAGCATCTGAATTGAATGCCTATCAGGAGGAAAACCTTGAAAATAAAATGGAATAAGACCAATTCATGGTTAAAAATAAGTATATAAAAATTGATGTTACTAAGTTCAGTTACCTTATTTTATATAACAGCTAAAGTTGACACATTTCTGGAATTGTTAAAATTTGTCATATTATGAGTGCATTATGTGCATCTCTCCAGTCTCCTGAAAACCTAATAAAATTGTAAATTCATTGTAACCTCCATTCCTGTGAATGTGAACAATCTTCTAGGGCACAAAACTTAGTGTGACAGAGAGATTATCTGGTTGTTTGTTCCTTGTCCTGTATCTTTTCTGAACACATACCCAAGAAGTGTCTTATACTATCCAAACATTATCTTAATTTAGTGGTCTCAAATTAGCATTGGCTACTTATCAGGCTTATTATTATGGACAAACTCTAACTGGTCCTAGTGAGAGAGCTGGTCTTTGGCTTTCACTGGGGATGATACTTCCATGCCATGCTGGGACTTTGTTTTCTACTTTCTGTCTTGTGTTTGTTTATATGTTTTTATTCTTACCTTTTACTTTATTTTGTAAATTTATTCATTTTATATCTACAATTTTATGGATGTGTATCACATGGATACCTGGTGACCTGAAAGAAACAAAAAAAAACCATCAGATTCCCTGGGTCTAGAGTTATAGACAGTGTGGGCTATAATGTGCAGCCTGGGAATTGACCCTACAAGTTATACAAGATCAGTAAGTGCTTTTAATTGCTGAACCATCATCTTCTGTATTTCACTTTTAATGAAGATTTGTTATGTTTTCCTTTCTTTAAAATGTATTGTTTCAGAATTTCACACAGCATAAAAAGGACTTTTCGTCAAACTCACCACCCTGTACTCCTTTATTCCTGAAGAATTCCTTCTCCCAACTTTATGTACTCTTTTCCAACCTACTGAGTCCAATTAGTACTGCCAGTGTGCTTAGGGCCATTCCCTGCAAAACAGACAGCCTATCGGGTTTATCTGTGAAAAGAATAGCCTTTCTTACATTCCTAGCATCAGTCAGTTGTCAGAAGCATCTCAGTTAGGAGTGAAACTTTGTAAGAGCCCCCCTAATCCATGTTGATATTGTGCGTGTTTTCTGCTACCCGAGTCCATGTCTCCAACAGCCTTGAGACACCTGGCAGTCTTTTTCTAGAAGCCCACTTCATCTACTGTCACTTACAATCCTTCTGAAAGCTATTTCAAAATGGGAAAATCGGTGAGACTTGTGGGAGGGGATTGTAACACAGATGTCCCATTTAAAGCTGAGCACTCAAATGTCTTATAGTCTACATGCTGGCCAGTTAAAAATCTCTGTATTTTGGCTTTTTTAAATTTGCATAAGAGTGGTCATTACTTTCTTAATTGTTTTGCTTCCACATATGTTTATGGAGTGTGTGTGTGTGTGTGTGTGTGTGTGTGTGTGTGTGTGTGTGTGTGTGTGTGTATTTCTTCACGTTATCTTTACAATTCCAAAGTGAGTTGAATATACTTTGTTCTACTTTTACATTCAAGAAACAGAATGAAGAATGTATCTTATTAGTGCAGTGCTTGTGTGTTATACCATGTACAAAGACCTTGACTCAATTCCCCACTACAAAATTTGTGAAGGGAATATGGATGTCAGTGACAAAAATAAGACTTAAACTTGGGACTGAAGCTGACATGTTCATCTGGAATAAAAAGGGACAACACTCTAAAATTAAATAGCTATTAATAAATGTACATTGTTCTGTTTATTATTTTTATATTAATTTATCTACTCTCTTCCTTTCTTAATAGTATGTGTTTGCTTCTGATCTAACTGATTGACCAAAAGTGGGATCCTTGTGAGTCGTACTCTTAAGTGGTTTTTGTCAGATAATCTTTTCTAAGGTGTAAGGCAACACCTCTATGCCCATCATAGATCCTGGGGTCACCTCTTTTTGTTTTGTTCTGTGCCTCTGTGGAAGGTCTGCTTCTTCAGGAATCATGTACAGGCTTATTCCCAGTTGAGTAGCTCACCTCACTGGGGCAGGCAGCATTATTGCTTCATCTTGGATGTCATTGAATGCAAATTCCTTTTTTTTTTTTTTTTTTCCCATTGGATCTCATTGCTGCTGTTTCTTAGTAGAGAACTCCTTGATTCTACATCCTATGAAGATAGCACATGTCACGGTTATTTGGTTAACTTTGAGACATGAGAATAAAATGTGTGCAACTGACTAAAAGCTGTGCTAGGATCTGAGCCATGCTTCATCTGTCTTCTGCATGGCTGTATGATCATGGTACTACTCTTGCATACCTTAACTAAAGAACAATACCAATACATGTCCTACAAGTCATTTGCTTCAATTTCTGTCATTAACATTTACATAAAAGACTATAATAATACGTATAGCAAGATTTATTTATATATAAGTATTGGCAACATTATGCTAATACATTTAAAAACTTATTTTCAAATAAAATACTTCCGAGTATTATAATTGTTCATTCTTTTTATGTTGGCTGCTTTGGTTTGTTTTTGTGTTGCTCTTGTTCTTGTTATTTTTCCAATTATTGCCTAGAGTTTAGTGTTTTGGTGTTAATTATTATTCCTGTAAGTTGTGGTGTCAAGGTTTCTCATGTTTTCACAAACTTTGCAACATGTAGGTGTTGAATTTCTATGAATCTAGACATGTGAGTAACCCCTTCCTCTTTTCCTAAAGCAATTACAGAACTTAACTTGGGTAGATAAGGCAGCTTTAAATAATCTTCAAAGTGTGATATAAGACATATGCAGAATCTATTGCCTCCATGAAAACTGGATTCAATTGGTATTCTTATCAAGGATGACAGAGGAGGTAGACATCCCTATCATAAGCTCTCAGGTGGGGGGAAGTTCTGCTGGTTGAGTACCTCTAGAGGAAGGTGGAGCTTACCTACCTCTAGTAGGTATAAGTTATTGTCAAAAGAGAAACTATTTACAACAGAGAAAAAATATTAGATGGACTCAAGAACATTGGAGTCAAAATCCTTGAAGAGCTGAGATATATTACCAAGACGAATTTTCTGTTCAGGTCAGGTTTTGACTCAGAGGTGCTTTCTCCATCCCCATGATGACATCCAGAACTCACACTATAAAAGCACCCATGTCATTGACCCCTGTAACTATACTGAGTCATCCTTTTGTGTTAGTAAGGGATTACCACTGCCAACACATGGAATACAGTTATATTTGTGATTTTTTCCCATTTAACTTGTTTTAAGTTGACATTTAAATATTCTTATAAAAGAATAATGTTGTTAAAGTGCACTTACTATTTTATTGCCAATCAATAGTAATGGATTCCATTCCACAGTATTGTGTTATGCCAAGTTGATTAGAACTCTGACCTTGTAATGGGAATGAGATTTATTTTGGTCATCAAAAAGCACTGAACATAGTTTTCCAAAGATGATTTATAGAGCTAAATTTGACTGGATTTTAAAACTATGGACTTAGTTGCTTCTGTACCAGAATGCTATTTGTTACAGGCAAGATTTTGAAAAAGCGATAGTGACATACTTCAGATATGCATCTGCCTGTGACTCAGTCAAGTTCCAATGTATATTTCCAATCCAGTGGTCACACAGATGGCTCTGGATGAACTAAATGGATCACAAAATAAAACCAAAAGTCACGAATCTTGGAAAATCACTGATAGGGAGGAGGGAAAGGTGATAGATAGTGTTGGGAAAGAGATAAGAGCTGATAGGCACAAAGAGTTTTACAATAAATATACATTATCATTTGGACTTAAATGTTAAATGTGTCTTATCGGAACTCCAAAAATTAAGAATTACTTATACGGATAAAAGAATTGCTGGATGACTTATGTAGATAAAAACCAATTGATGAGACACAAATTGAAAGTACTAGATTGAGTAAATGTCTTAAAAGGATGTATTTTATATGCCTTATAATTTGAAAATTGTCCCAAATGGCACTTTAGACTACCTATATCTATATAATTTTCATTAAAAATTGTCCCAAATGGCACTTTACACTATACCCATCTATACAATTTTCATTAGAACAAATCAGATGCAAAACTGAGGTCTTAGGAAGAAAAACTAAAATCCACTGTTCAAAATATTTCCTTCAAATTTAAAATGGCTTACTCTGGTTTTCCACATTAAAATATGTTAATGAAGCTGTAGATGAAGAAAATGTTTCTGAGAACTCTGTCTTAGTCATGACTAACGGATATTATGGAAAAATTAAGCTTTCTAATATGTGATACACTGTTGTAGAAGAGCAAGACTTCCTTTACAAACATGTTAGCATTGAGCAGTAAATCTAACACTTCTGATGTGGATGGTGAATTCAATTGTAATTTAAATTTTTTAATTGAACATTCTTTACTTTGAGATGCCTAAGTTTTAAGATTTTCAGTATGTTTCCTGGTCTATGTACTAACATTTTTGCTATTGTTTTTAGAATTTGTTACAGTAATTGATTTAATAAAAAATATATTTTAAAATAGTGAGTATCAATAAATTTTAAAAATACTCTTTGTAGTTTTATCCTGCTTTATATTATTAGCTGTAAAGGCATTGCATACATTTTTACACAAAATTAAAGCTTTTTACTTTTGGAAATGTAAGAGATTCATTAGATCTTAAATCTGTGAAACAACCCATTCTTTAAGGTATACAGATGGCCTAATTGGATTTATGAGCTACTCATAGATTATTCCAATAGCACACAGAATTGTATGGCTATTTTGCAGAATTTTCTGGTTAAAGGGTTTACTTATAAGCTCAGCAACTTATAAAAATGTCTATGCTATAAACTATGAAATACTGAAAATTAAAATAATATTAAATTTATCTTAGTATTTTTATAAACCTATCAATAAGTGCATTGATAGATAAATTGTTCATCAGATAATTAAAAATTTATAGAAACCACATGTAGAATAGTTTTTAAATGGTTACTTACAAATTCCCTCTGTAGTAGAAACATATAATTCACTATGATTTTTAATGGAACTCTGAAGATCCTATGTAAATATGTCTAAGATTATCCATGACTCAATGATATCAGGTATTAATGAATAAATACTGACACTTTTTTCCTTTGCTGTTGATGTCCAAGTCTGGAGAGATACACACAATGGATTTAAAAAGAATATTGGCTTATATTTTATTATAATAACTGTGATAATAATCACTAGCAAATTGAACTCTTCTTCTTTTTACATCTTTAACTCAATATCCATTTCCATATAAAATCAGTTTCTTAAACAGACCAGAAAGGTAGAAACCAGAAAGTGCTATTTAAATGATTATATATGTAATTACCAGCTTTCACATTCTGCCCTTATTACACAGATTTTCCTGGTCCTGCCCAGCTTCTGTTTAGTGATACCCATACGCATCTTAGCACAAACCTGCATGATCAGCCACAAAGACAAGAAGTACTAGTTTATTTTAAGTTATTTCAGCATAATAAAAGGTATATTTGTGAGAATGGATTCTTGCCTGGAAGTAGCTTTAAGGATCACTATCCATTATTATCAATTTTGTACTGTTCCTTCCTCTCCCTCACGCTCATTTCTCATATACACATATAGCTTCTTGGCTAGAAGCAAAGAATGCCATGTCTATTGTAGTTAACCATGACTTAACAATGGAAATTTTACTGTCCAGTAGATTCAGCAGTGAAATCATTTTATTATTTATGATTAAAATACATAACATTCTATGCTTGGCTTATGTACTCCAAAGTGTTTTGAGTTTATAAATAGCAGGAAATGTAAGGTGTATTCATGATAGTTTGTTACTTTGGTCGAATCTTAATTCACTGTTATCTCCTCAACATATTCAAGCTTATTTTCAGTGATCTGTGCAGTCACCCGGAGCTCCAATTGTACACAGTACCAACAAACTTAAATCAATATATCCTGTCGTTTCTATAGTTCATATACTATTTCAGTTCCAGTGAATTTCTGACAATCTGCCTGTTTCTGATCTGTTGCCTGATTAATGAAAACATATCTTTAGATGTGGGTGAGACATTCTGTTTCTTTTTGTGATTTCTATACTCCTGTTCTGTCTAAACTACTCTCCTCTTAAAATTTCTGCTATGTAAGATGACGGTTATAAATTTTCTTTCCAGAAATATGATTGCAGTTTATATTTTGTGTGTAAAAGACACATCACATTCTTTGGTATCTATTTACACATTGGAAAAGTCAGGTAGTTATAACGAAAGGAATATCAATTGGAAAAATATATGAGCTTTGGCCTAAAACATTTTCTTTATGTAGCCATACTTTTGCTTATTCTTAGAATATTAAAATGGCTTATTCATGTGGAATTTGGATATACAATCCCAGTTGAAATATGCAGATTTTACCACATATCTAGATAATCACATCCATCTAATGTAACACCCAAAGATACTCCTTACAAACACTTTAAAATTTTTTTCTCATCTTTTTCAGATCAAGTTAGTAAGTAAAAGGAAAATGTAAATTTTGAATACAAGCTGTGTAAGAGCAAATGGAATTCACCAGCATCTGAACAATACTGACCATCTATGGAGCTTCCTGGCATTACTAGTTAAGATCTATTGGGGGGAAGAAAGAACACTGTCTGCTAACTCTGGAGTTCAAAAGCCACTTTTGGATTCTCCTGAGTCTTAACATGTGGTCTTATGAGATGAGAAAGCAAATTCAAGGGTAAGTCCATAGATATTTTTATCAAGACAGGAATAAGCAACAAGCCTGAAATATGATTTATTACACAGATGGTTGTCATAGTCCAGTGATGGAGAGCCAGCATGGGTGAATACTCTAAAACTGAGGTGCATTGTTCAGATAGATACAGACCTTGCCAATAATGGAAGAAAATGTTAGGAGCATCCAACATCAATTTCACTGGTGTCAGTAATTTACACAAGGTACATGATCCGAAGCTATGGTTCTCGGCCTTGACAATGCAATGTGAGTTTTCAAATGTTTTTGTTTTATGCAGAGGAAAATCAAACTAGATGGTCCATCTTGAGATCAATGCTTCTTCAGAACAAAAATCTATTTTTAGCAATGTGTGCTTCATTGCTTCATTATTTCTATTAGTGTTTTCTCTTTCTGAAGGTTTCAGCTTTCAGATAATATAATAGTTTATACAACAGCGTTAGAGCCTTTAGAAATGGGCATAACCATTGCCTTCCTTACCACAAGAAAATAAACAGAACGTTCTGAAGGTTACTTATGTGGAAATAATACAAACAATCAGTACCCACAGTGTTATCCTATAGCTACTAAACTGAATTCAGGATTCCTCAGAATTATGATATCATTTTTAACTTGAGTAAAATAATCTGGATAGTACGCCAGATAAAGAACATGGAGCTGAAAAATATCCACAGCATATGGGTGGGGGGCAGCAAAATAGTCAAAAGCACCATTCTTCAAATATTCTTTATATCAAATGTCTGAGGAAGCTTCCTGAGCCAGCAGCAGTATATAAAGGATGCAGAGGACAGAGGAGTATGGTGGAAAGCACCAAGCTGATGAAATCAGAAACAAAGCATGACTCCCTAGACTGAAAACACATAAGACAAAGCCTGTAATCAGCAATTTACAAGAGAAGAAAATCAGTGACGGGAGGGAAGAGGAGAAAGAACGGAATGAAGAGAGCGTTCAGGTTGTTGAGACTGGTGGCAATGCAAAGTGTAGGTTAGGTTTGATTCTGATCCAAGAATAAATGGGTGCTTTCATGGATTCAGTAGCTTGCATGTGTGGGGTGACCTTCTCATGTATTAGTTTCATAAATTCATAATCATGGGAAGTCTTTTCATCTATTGATGTCTTCCTTAATTTATATCTTGAGTGTCTGAAAGTTTTTACTGCAGTTTTTCACTTCCTTGGTTAGATTTATCAACAGAGCTTTTTAAGGCTTCTCTGAATAGGACCATTTCTCTATTTCTTTCCCTGTGTGTTTTTATTTATTTATAAGTTTTGGTGGGATGTGGGAAGGATTTTGTATGTCATTTTTGTATCCTGCTACTTTACTCAATGTACTTATGACCTGTAGGAATTTTCTAGTAGAATTAGTATCATTTTGTCTAGAGTCTTATCATCTTCATGAAAAGTCATTTTGTCCTTTGCCCATCCTAACCTTATCCTCGACATCTGTCTTAATGCTCTAGATGTGACTCCATGCACTGTATTCAGGTATGGAAAGAGTTGTCATCACTGTAATCATTGTTTGTTCCTGATTTTGCTGTAAATGCTTAGAGGTTTGTTTGTTTGTTTGTTTGTTTTTTCCTCTACCAAGATGGTGGCTGTGAGGTTGAAGTAGCTTTTACTGAGTTTAAATATGTCCCTTATATCTCCACACTTTCATGAAGGTCATGATGGGTTTTGTGAAAGCTTTTATCCATCTAATAACATGATCGTATATGTTCTGTCTTTAGATATATTTATATGGAGGTGTAAGTTACATTTATATCTTACAAATGTTGAACCACTCCTGCATATCTGGAATAACGGTGATTTAATCATGATGGATAATCTTTTTGAAATGTATTTGAATTCAGTTTGCAATTATTTTATTGAGTATTTTTGCATCTACATTAATCAATAAGATTTGGCTTATTTTCTTAATTTTAATCTTTATTTAATATCAGGCTTCATGAACAGAACTTGGAAGTAAAATTCACTTTTCTATCTTAAAGGGATAATTTGAGGAGTGTTGCTGTTCATTTCTTTAAGGATCTGTTAGAATTTTATATTAAATCCTTTGGACCCTAGGCATTTATTTACATGGGAGATTTTTAATTATTGCTTCTATCTTTCTGGTTGTGAGAGGTTTATTTTAATTGGTTAGGCCATATACATTTAAAATTCATTTAGAAATACAAAGTATCCAAGAGAGCTAAAATAACACTGCCAATAAAAACACTGCTGGAGATATCACTATCCACAATTTAAAATTATACTACAGAGCTATCATGTCATAAACAGCATGTTCCTGACCAAAATTAAAAAAAAAAAGAATGATATTGATCAATGGAATAAATTTGAGGACACAGATAAAAGCCTGTTTTCCTACAACCACCATGTCTTAATGAAGAGGCAAAAGACACACACAGGAGAATTGATAACACCTTCAATAACTGGAATGTATCGAACTGAAAGCTACTTGTAGAAGAATGAACCTGCACTCTCATCCCTGACTGCACACAGTTTAATTCCAAGCAGATTAAGGAATGCAAGGTAAGACTCTAAACTTTGAATGTATTAGAGAGGAAAGTAGCAAGGATGCTTTAACTTACGGGCACACATAAGAACGTTCTCAACAGGACCACCATACTGCAAGCATTGTTGAAAAATTAAACTTCGTGAAATTTTAAATCTTCTGTACAGCGAGGAACAACATCATTTGAGTAAAGAGGCAGCCTGACGAATTGGGAATATATTGACCAGATATGCATCTAGCAGAGAATAGCTGTTTAGAATAAACAGCCAAGACAAATAAAAACAAACACAAGAAAATGAACAAGTTAAAAACTGAGGCATGAAAGTGAGCTGTTCTTAAGAAAAATTCCAATGGCTGAGATAAAAATTTTTAAATGTCCAACATTTGTAGTCATGAGGGAAACAGAAATTTAAACCCCTGTGAGATTTCATCTTATTCAAGTCATAGGTGGCAGGAGAATACTTCATTCACAGCTGATTAGAATTCAATCTGATGCTATCACTACAGTATTTATGTGGATTTTCCTTCAAATTCTAGAAACAGTCCTACCTAGTACCTGGTCCTGCTGTACCACTCTCAGGCAAATACTGCAAAGACTTTACGTGCTAATGCAGATATGCTCGCTCATCCGGGTTCATTGCTTTACTCACAATGACCAAGTAACTGAAAGAATATAGATGTCTGTTAACTGACAATGGATGATAAGAGTGTGATACATGTACTTTGGGGCTCTGGGAACCTTGTGAAAACAGAGGAGGAAAGATTGTATGAGTTAACAGAGTTTTAGACACCAGGAGAACACGGCCCACTGAATCAGCTAAGCAGAGTACATCTGGGCTCACAGAGACAAGAAGTCTGCAAGGATCTGAACCAGGTCCTCTGCATGTATGTTAGGGCTTGTATGTTGGTGTTTTTGTGGCCTCCTAACAGGAGGAGCGTGTGTGACTGTCTTTTCTTTTTTTTCCTGCTTTTGGCACTTTATCTCCTATTGAGCTTCCTTATCCAGCCTCTATATAAAGAGGCTTGTTCTATTCTATCTTCTGTTGTGTTTGGCTCTTGTCTCCTGGAGGCCTGCTCTTTGCTAAGAGGGAACTGAGGAAGAGTGGACCCAAGCTAGAGAGGATATGTGTCTGGGAAGCTGGGAGGAGTGGAGGAATGTGAAACTGCAGTCTGGATGTACTGTATAAGAAATGAATGCATTTTCAATAAAATAAAACAAAAATATGACACATTACTCAATGGATAATAATTCAATTGTTTAAAAAAATGAGCTCAACTACATCTTTGGAGGTTCTTCGTCTCATAATGTTGTGTCAGGAAACCTGTTTGTTTGTTTTTAACTTAATAGGTCTTTGCATATATATATACATATATATATATATATATATATATAGAATGTTTCCAATTTTGGGTTCATATGGGATTCCCGTGGATACAAATGTTGTGTCTCTGGGTGCTCATGTGTTTCTGGTGATTTTCCTCAGTCCCTTGCCTTCCTTCTTTTAGTTAGATTGATCTGCTTTTGTTGTGTTTTATTATTATCCCGTAGATGCTTGATTTCTAAGGAGAGATAGAAAGACAGTGTGGAAGTTGGGGAGGATCTGTGGGAAGAGAAACTATCGTTAAAACATATTGTAGGAAAAAATTATTTTCAGTGAAATTTTTAAAAAATAAATAAATCTGCATACTCTTTCCATGCGAAATAGCACTGTAGTTATTGTGTTTAAGTTAATTATTCCAAAATCATGTATAAAATAATCTATTGATGAAAGGTGACCATGTCTTGATGTAATGAATTTACTGAGAGAATAAAGCAAACACATTTTCTATAAAGGTCCATTAAGCATGAATGGAGAGCATAAGACAGTTTGTGGAACTATTCTGATTGCTTTTTGAACATTTGAATATATCTATATCAAAAGTTAAATAGAAAAAAAATCATTACAAATAATATGCACTTCTTAAAATGAAAGTATCTCGCACTTAAAAGAAAACATCATGCTTATTAGAAGCAGAACTACCATAACTAAATGAATAAATAAAAATTTAAATTGACTTGGTGTAGTAGTAGGGTTCTCGGGTCCCGGGCACCCAGGGGCCTGGACCCACAGACCTGCCGCCAGAGACCCCTTAGCCACCCAGCCACTGCCTGCTGCTCAGACCCCCAGAAATGACTCAGACACTTATATTAACTTTATGCTGTTTGGCCCATGGCTCAGGCACATTGCTAGCTTGCTCTTACATCTTAAATCAACCCATTTCTATTAATCTGTCTGGCCCGTGGCCCGTGGCTCACCTGTGTTTCTTACATGTTTCTTCTTGGGCGGCTTCAGCTCGATCTCCCTGACTCCGCCCTGCTTCTCCAACCTAAGCTCTGATTTCTCCTCCTACTTCTTCTATGGTGCCTGCCATGGCCTAAAACAGCTCCTTTATTTAAAGATTGAGATTCACAGCATACTTAAACGCATTCCCACATCAACTTGGGAATTTGTAAGTAATTTCCTCTCACTATTTAATTTGGACCAAAAAAGTTCCACTACAGGAATTTGTTGATCTGTTAATATTATGTGTTTTTAGCTGTTTCATTTTTTGGCTTAATAATGCCTTTGTTAAAAGTATTATAATTATGTGTTTTTATTTTCTCCTATTTATTGCATATTTTGAAAATATTTTGTTTTTCTATAATTTTGGACAGAAAAAAACATTTTCAAAATAAGCACATATATGACCAGAAGAGAGATGAAGCGAAACTCAGCACCTGACAGTTTATGAGACTCTACCTGAAAACCTACATTTCAGATTTGTCTCTCAAATGATGATTGGAGTTTGCAAAGTTACAGTGCTCCCCAGATAGAAAAACAAAATCATAAAGTGCTTTGCATATATTTTGGGTACCCAAAAGGGCATAGACACAATAAAATATAATAATAGTAGATTATTTCACAAGATAGCATCCGTGATCAATAGTTGATTTCATTAGTAAAATCACAATTTGAAATGTTGAAACTATCAGAAGAGAATATAAGATTTATTGCATATACATAAGTGTTACTTAATCTTCTATATTTTATATTTATGTATTTCCTAAAGATTATGGCTTATTCACCAGTGAAATATTAACATTACAATGCTTAGAAATATATAGTCAGACAGCAGTTTCTTATTCTTGCCTCTACATATTTAAAATTTGCCAAAATCCATGCCTAGAGAGTAAATGATACTCTAACCTTAGTGTGAAAAGCATTGACTGACAATAATATGAAGGAATGCACACCTAGGCATACTCAGAAAAGTTCGCCATTAGAATACGATGTGATAATATTTCTTGGCATTAATCTTCACCAGTTGGGATAATCTTTTATTAGCAGATGAAATTTAGAAGACCAAATAGTCATTTTTTGTTCTCTTTGAAATTGTATCCATGACCATCAAATTGACATACATCTTACTGATCAAACTAGCAGATAAATAGAAGGTACCTGTCTCTATAAGTTAATGAATACTATCAGATATCAGATCGACAATATGTCTAGTGAAATTAAATAATAGCAGACATTGAGATATACATAATTGATTTGACAACTTTAGGGCATTTCTAATATCCCGAATCATAATTTTTCTTACAAATAAAGCAATGTATTTTCAATCATTGTACATAATAATCAAACAGCAGACTAGAAGCTGCAAGAAGAAATAAGTAAGTTGAAGAATACCTGAATATAAATGGTCAAACTGAGGAACGTAGAGAAAAGAAAAATAATCACATAGTGGCTTATATTAATTGCAAACTCTTTGGCTTATGGCTCAGGCTCAACATCAGTTGACACTTACAACTTAACTCATTTCTATTAATCCATGTCTTGCCACGTGGCTAGTGACTTACCTGTACTGTTATATCATGCTCTCTTGGCTGCAGCTTTCAGAGTCTCACCTGACTCTACCCTCCTTCTCTGTTGTCTGTGCTTAGAATTCCCGCCTGCCTCTGAGAAGCTTTGCCATAGGCCAAAACAGTACCTTTATTATCCAATTGTAGTTCACAATATACAAAAAGTCATCCCATATCATATAGGCTTAGGCATTTTTCAAAAAATTAGTTTGAAATGATATTTTACAAATTTGTGGTAGAACATTTCAAATTTTTGAGCAAAAAGCAGTTTATGAAATTGGCTTTTAATTGAGGGTAGCCTCAATCCTTACAATTTTAAAGATATTGATAACCAAAAAGAGAAAAAGATAAATTAATATAAAACTATTGAACTATATAATCTTGTAAAACTCAGATTGTTGATTATATGCTCCATTTAAAAGCTATGATTTTTCCATTATGTATATAGCTTTCAAGAATATGAATCTTGAAATAAAGAATAAAATAAATATAAATTTGAGGGAGATGCAAGGATCCCTAGTTGGGGTATATTGAGCATGAAATACTTAGAAAGTGCATCTTAAAATATACATTTCCCAAATTCTCCTCACAGATAAAAATTTTCACCAAGCAGATTTTGTGGTGCAGCTTACAGAGGAGTCAGAAGCATTGAGTAAATAATGGCCTTCAACAACAATTTTAAATCAATTGTGATCCACACCTCTTGTGGCCTTGGATACTAAATGACAGGAACCTCCAAGAAAATTGCCATAAAATGCAGTGCAGCCAAGGATAAGAAGAGGGTCAGGGAAGAGAAAAATTGGAGCTGAAATTTTTGTGAGAGCTTTTTGTAATTATTGGCATGAACAGAACTCATTGAGTATAAGACTTTGAAAATAAGTGTGGCAGAGCAAGATCAAACAGGAAAAGATGTGAAAGTAAGAAATGACAAACAGTATGTGCAAGAGAAAAAGCGTGATTTGGGAAGGAGTTATGTTTAAATTTTATTATTTTAAAATAACACAAAGTAGTTGAAAATGATATCTCTACACTCTGTGAGGTTTTTTTCTCTTTTAGTATTCACATATAGTTATCAAGAATTAAACTATTTGAAAAATTCGAAGGAATTATTTTTTATCTTCTTGTTAATAAGGTTTTTCCTTATCATTAAATACTTATATATATATATATGCATATATGTGATATATATGTGTGTGATGGATATATGTTGCATCTGTGAATTGAGTGGTTTGTAGACATATGTGTATGAGATATATATGTCATGTATATAAATGTAACTATGCAATAAATGTAAAATTAACATATTACACTCTCAGAGAAAACTAACATAAATTTATTATTTCTTTCAAATGAATGCTGCTTTATTGTGATAAGAAAGGAACATAAGTTTTTCTATCTGTTTACTCATTTAGTAACTTCTTCTTAGTGTGTACTGCAGCATAGAGTTGCTATAATTGCCAGTCCTGTTCTTCCAAGTCAACTATATGGTTTTATTAAGTCAATCTTTTTTATTAAGTCAATCTTTTTTCTATTGCTCTTCCACTGTCTTAGCATTCTTAAATAATTTGCAATGTCATGTACAATGAGCATATTTTTTAAAATAGATTTTTCTATAGTTCTTAAAAGCAGTTTTGTCCATTTCACATTCTTATTTGAAAAGATCCCAAAGGCATGGACTTTTTTTTGATGATTCTTAATAACAAAGTAGAAGATTATTACATTAATATTTTTGAAGGAATATTTATTGATACATATTCATCTTAACCTACAAAAGCAAGAACTGACCTCTAGGTTGTTTTAATTGATTTCACTTTTCATTTAAATCCTTATAAATTAAAAATACACCTTCATGTGGTCCATATTTTAATTTCAAGAGATCCTAGCAATTCTCATTTTTCTTAACATGAAAAATTCATTTGAGCACTTAGCAAGTTAGTATTTTATTACACAGAACACTATTCAAGGGAATTTCAAATGTATAAGAAATTCTTTTTTATTTACCTAGTTTTATTTATAGAGCTACCAGAGACTTTTTAATTATTGTTCATCTATTTTACACCCTGGCTGCAAATATTTCTCCATCCTCCCCTCCTAGTTCTTCACCGACCCCCAACTCCAATCCATTCTTCTGTCTCCATCTAGGAAAGGTCAGGTCTCCCCCATGTGTCACTCTCAGGTTATCACTAAAACATGGCCTATCAAGTTACATGTAAGACTGGGCGAGGTGACCCAGTGTGAGGAGGAAGAGCTCAAAAGCCAGTAAAAGAGTCAGAGACATGGTTCCTTGATGTGGAAATGTCTTTCTGTTTGCTGTGAATAGCAATCTTTAAATAAAGGGGCTGTTTTGGCCCATGACAGGCACCATAGAAAAAGTAGGAGAAATCAGAATAGGTAGGAGGAGCAGGACAGAGTCAGACAGACCAGGCCTGAAGCCCAAAGGAGCAACATGTAAGGAACACAGGTGAGAATGGGTTGAGTTAAGATGTAAGAGCAAGCTAGCAATGTGCCTGAGCCATAGGCCAAACAGCATGAAGTTAATATAAGTGTCTGAGTCATTTCTGGGGGCCTGAACAGCCGAGGGTGTCTAAGGGGTCTGGGGCTACAGGCCTGTGGGTCCAGGCCTCCAGGCAGCATGGAACTGAGAAAACACAATGTAACAGTACCTGCTCCTGCTGTCAGGAGTTCAGCAAAGGACCAAGCTACACAACTGTGACATATTTACAGAGCTTAGATCTGTCTCATGCAAGCTCCTGGTTTGTTGATTAGTCTCTGAAAGCCCCTAGGAGCCCAGGTTGATTTTCCGAGCCTTCCTGTGATATCCTTGATTAATTTTGCTCCTACACTCCTCTTTTCTCCTCCTCTGCAGGATTCCAGATCTTCACCTAATGTTTGGCATTGGGTCTCTGCATCTGCCTTCATCAGTTGCTGGATGGCACCCCTCTAATGACAATTGGGACAGGCATTAACCTGGTCACAGGAGAAGGCCAGTTCAGGCTACCTATTCTCTATTGCTTTGAGTATAAGTAAAAGTAGTCTAAGTAGTCTAAGCTAGTATCCTCCCCTTAGACTCCTAGGAGAGGCCTCTGCACCAGACTTCCACCTAATCCTGAAATGCCACCCCAGAAATCACCCTCAGCACTCTCCTCCTCTGTGTTTGTCCACTTCCACCCCAACCTGATTGCTCACGTTCCTTTCTCTCTTCACCTTCAGCCCACTAACAAAATCTCTTCTATTTTCTTTTCCAAGGGAGAGCTGGGTATCCTCTCCCCTCCCCACCCGGCCCCGCTTGTTCTTGTTACCTGGTCTCTCTGGGTCTGGGATTATAACATAGTTATCCTTTATTTTATAACTAATATCTACTTATGAGTGAGTACATGCCATGTTTGTATTTCTATGTCTGGGTTACCTCACTCAGGATGACTTTTTCTACTTCTATGAATTTGCCTTAAATTTCCTGGTGTCCTTGTTTTTAACAGTTGATTAACACTCCATTATTTAAATGACCAATTTTTTCATGTGTGCCTCAGTTAAGAGACAGCTAGATTGTTTCTCAATTCTGACTATTACATATAATACTGCCTTGAACATACTTGAGCAAAAATGTCCTTGTAGAATGACTGAGCATCCTTTGTGTATATGTTCAAGAACGTTTATTTACCAGAAACTTTTATGCAATAATGTTACTGAAACAATGTTTGATTTTATATAAAATATCCCCACATGTATAAATGAATATGAGAAAACATAAGAAATAGAAAAAAGGAAAGAACAGAATGAAGATTCCTAAGAAGCAAGGGTCCTCCTTTGAAAAAGCTACAGAAATTTCCAATGTGTTAATTACAAACTTGCAAAACAATAGTTATAAGAATTGTCTTAAAGTGAATAACATTAAAAGCATATTATTATCTGTTTCAGGTAGCAGAAGTACAATTTTTATTTTATCATATCTATTTTTATAACATTTTTGAAATTATAGTTTAATTCTATTATTCTCCCCTTCCCTTTACTTCTTCCAAGCCAATATATATTAATATATAAAAACTGTATATATATATATATATGTATATACATAAATATATAATATCAAAAGTATTTAGGTATAATTTCTAAAGCTTCATTTCATTAACAAAACCAAGCGTTAAACAGACAATAGGATTTCTAAAATAAAGAATTTATAAAGAAGCAAACATATAATTTATAGGAAGAGATTTGTAAGGTATTGATCAGAATTCATGGACTATGAAAATGAAAGAAAGACAGGTGCTTTTTAATGTTCATTTAGGGAAAGCTTTTAAGAAAATGAAATATTGCTCCTCTGAGTACATCACCACATTTGGAGATGAGAATTCATGATTTTCTTGACATGATTACATTGTACCATCTAAGGTTAGTGTCTCACAACCTCTCTTCATATATAAAAATAGAATTACCAGGAAGCAACCACATTTTTATGTAGAAAATATACAATTTATTAGCTAAAATCTAATATCACAAAAATGAAAGATTTCTTGATTCTATTAACATAATATCATATCATGTAAATAGCTTTTACATGTTTAAGGCATCAAGTGTGCAGAATTATTTGATAGCCTGGAGAGTGCTGGTTATTCCTTGCAATGGTGTATTTCTTCCAGTCACAATCATAGAAGAGACATTCCAAGTAAACTTAATGGTTCCTAAGAACTAAGTGTTCCATAAGCAATGTTCTTATTCTCCCTAACAAAACCTGAGATGAATGCATTTGCCTGAATCCAGAGGTGAAGTCAAGTTGATGATTTCTGGGAATAATTTCATGTTATGTGGTGAGTCATCCATTGTTGAATTTCCAGCTAGAGGGAACTTCTTTTAATCACTTCTTCAGTTTTATATTCTAAAGAATTCTTACTTAGTGGTCACAATATAACGTTGAATTATCTGATTTTTATCACTAGGGCAAATACTAATTATTTCAGCAAGTAAAACTTATTATAATGCTCTTAAACTTGTAATGTACTCTAGGGAGAATTTAACTGTGTGAAAGATACTTAGGAATCCTTACAAATCTGTGACTGGTAAGACTGATGTTCTCATTTGAAAGGTTCCAGAGGACTTTTCAAAGGAGAATACTGCAGTGCAATCTATGGACATATGAATGCCTGTATACCTGCTTTAAAATGTCTTTACAAATAACATAACTGACTTCAGTAATATACGTATATTTATTCTAAGTTTTCCAGTAAGGCCTGTAATTTCATTCATTACCATTTGAAGCAGAAAGATTGCCATGAGTTCAAGGATAGCCTGGTTAGAAAGTGATTTCTGGGCCAGCTTGAGCTGCAGCAAGATAAATTGACGTAAAAGGAAACAAAGCACATACTTAAATTTTATACTTTAAAAATGTAATAAATTTGTAGAGAAACACAGTTAACACTACAATTAAGATTAAAGACTGTGAAGATCTCACTACTTTAATTTTCTTTCTAGAAAAAAAATACATATTTCAAAAATGAGTATTTTTCTTAAATCTTTGAATTTTTTTTTTGCATTCAGTTTGAAACTGGGTCACTTTTTAAAAGTTTGTACCAATTTGCTGAGGAAAATGTTATCATCACTTTTCAAAGTGAAAACATTAAAATTTTAATAGGCATTTTAGAAAGATGAATTTAATCTCAGGTTGACCAGTTGGAATTGGATAATCAACTAAGGTGTTCTTTCCTGGGGAAACCATTTCTCCTGCTCTCAGCATTCCCCTGATACCTGGAGTTCTTTGTCTAGGGTTGGGGTCCAGTAAGCTTTTTCCCCTTCCCTGTTAGCATGTCAGTGGAAGCCTCAAATATTGTCGCCATCATTCTACTCATGTTTGGCAGCCATATTGGTGAGATTTCAAGGATGTACTTTCTCTATCATTTCTAGTAAATTTTGTGTTCCTCTGGCTTTTATAGTATTTCTACCTGTTCTGCAGTGATTCTCAAATCTCAGGTGCAGGAATTGTGTTGCAGGTGTGTAGGAAGGACTGGGTCCTATAGGATCTCTTGTTCTCTGGATTTTGATCAGCTATGGTTTTATTGCAATCCATATCTGCTACAAAAAGAAGTTTCTTTGAAGAGAGGTGGGAACTACACTTATTTGTGGGTATAAAGATAAATATTTAGAATGTAGTTGGAAATCACAGGTTTCTAGTGGTTGTAGTTTCTGTTCAAAATCCAAGACTTCTCTATCCCCTAGTTAGGTGGCTTGTTTTCAGTACCAGCTATTTGGATGACCCTTAAATCAAATTATAGAGCTCTTGAAACTTTAAAGAGTGGAGCTTTGAAATGTAGTTAGGACTAATGGTGGACACTATAAGGGTTTCATATTGAATGCAATTAGTGGATAAATATATATTACAATAACATTAAACATGGTGACATATGCCTGGAGAGGCTAAGGCAGAAAAATCACAAAGTCAAGGCCATACAGGGCTATGTAGCAAGATATTGTCACAAAAAAATTTTTAAAAAACCAAAAAACAAAGAAAAGATAAAGACAGAGAAGAAAAGGAAAGAGTAATCCATGGTACACAACACTCTCTGATTTATGAACTTACAATTAGAATTTAGTAATTTTCAAACAGACCGGGCTGCCATTAGTGCTTGATTGTGTTGGCATCTTTATATCAGACTGCCTAAAGAACTTTGAGCAATAAGCTTCTGCTCCATATAAGCTACCAAGACCATAGTATTTTCTTGGAACCACAAAGTAAAAATAACTTCATATTATGAATCAGAATCTATTTATTTTCAATTGAAGATAATAGCTTTTTATCACAACAAGGTTATGTGAGATCCTTAAAATAGCTTCTGTCAAGTAGGGTATTAAGAACTGGCAATGGTCTTGACTGAGTCCAGTACAGAAAATACTCATGTACATAAGAAGTTATATGAAGTTGAAGTCTTCAATTAATTTTGAGCCTGTCTTTTATTACTCAGGAAGCTCCTAGGGTAGATAGAGTGTTGCTTGTGATTTTCTCTCTTATTTCACAACTAAAGATAATGGAAAACAATCCATGATGGATTTCCCTGACATACGATAGAATCCACTTTCTATAATGGCAGAGTAACTGGTGCAGAATCCATGCTATCCTGGTTCAATGTTTCTTGTCTTAGTATGCTGATATCCTAGCCCATTCTATCAGTATTTTTGAGAATTATGTATAAAGAAAGTGAGTGCTCTGTATCCAGCCATTAAGAAATTATTCCTACAATAAAAAGTTTTTTACATATTCATATATTAAAATGGACTTTTTAATATAACACTAAATGAACTTTTACAGTTGCAAAGCTTTCTAGTAATCTAACATCAATAATAGTGTAAAATATCAAAAATTCTACCCTTGTCAAAAGCTCGTTGGGCTACTGTTCTGTAGTTAAAATATATTCCGCATCCTTAGATTCTAAAATCAATTATTAACCAAGACTAGACTCATCAGTAGATGTATGGAGTGAGAAATTTTAATGAGAACAATATTTGTGCTTAACTTAAATTACTTTCCTTCCTTCCATAGTAGGTGCCATGAAGAAAGGTCAAATAGTAATTAATAGGAGAGAGAAGCTATAATACATTTACTAAACAATAAAATTAGCATCTTCAATGAAAGACATGGGGAGATAATGGGCTTCCAGTTGTGATGCACTGTGAAGTGTGCAAGATCATGCATTCAATAATTGAACCAAGAATAGTTTCCACTTATTTATACTAATAAAAACTACAACCAAGCAAGCTGAGAATGGAATTTCCTGTTTAAAAAGAAATTTAAAATTCAAAACCAATGAAATAACAGATAACTTAAAGCAAGTTAAGGAGAAATAACAACCAAATGCAATTATCATTCCTAATTGGGCATTCTCTGTAGTGCAGCAATATTATCATATACTTTATTAGATCAAGCTAAAAATCAAATAAGTACAAAGGAGTCTAAACATCAAATAATGAATGCTATAAGTATGGACACTAAAGAGAATATTCTACAGCTGTTAGGTAATACAAAAATGAAGAAGGAGGTAGAAGGAAAGAACCAGATGTGTATAAAAGTCAAATAATTTGGTAAAAAGGATATTGGTAGATTATGCAGCAATTGGGAGAAAACATTAAGATTCCTTAAATCTTGGGATATTTTGCATTTTTTCCATTTAGATTAATCTATTTAATTATTCATTTAAAAAAGCTTTATTTTTTGTAGAAATAAAACATGACTGATATTGCTGAAACATTTCATGGATCTCAAATCAACATATAAATAAAATTCGAACAAAACTATATTGATTTGGGGCCATAAAATTTTAGAATATCTAAGTAAAATATTCAGAATATTTATTCCAGTGAACAGGCAACAGTAAACAGAATTCTATTTCAAAAGCATAATGTAGTCATAGATGCTTACTAGCAGAGTAGAAAGTTCTGAAAGTGACTGCTATGAAAATACGGCACTGCTTATTGAAGTCAGGCAGTAAGCAAAGAGAACATGTTACTCTAAAATAGACCTTCCATGCAAAATAATACATTCTAAAATCAATTAAATACGAACACATTGTTTGTCCGTGGTATGTAGAAAAAGCCTCTCAGTCTGAGAAAGATTTCAAATAATTCTCTACTTATCACCTAGGATAAGAGAGCATAATGTCATAGAACTTATTTTTCATGAAGAAAATACTACTATAATTAAACAAAAAGAAAGTTTTAGTGAAAGATTTCTGGTAACGTGTTTAAAATTAATATCTGTTTTGTGATAAATGACTTTGATTACTATTTATAGCTTTCAGAAATGCAAAACCAATAATAAGTAGCTATTTGTTGTGGTAACAGACTGTGGCATAAAAAAACTCTCAAAAAACAAACAAACAAAAAAGTAATTTTTATGAATAGTCATGAAATATAATCTTATAATACTTACAGAACATAGATATCTGGAAGGTTATCAATGTGCTCAGAATTGGATTTGTGAAAGCCTTGTGTTATATCTCAGTAAAAACATTAGTGTCAAATCAGAACTGAGAAGTTATCTCTTAAGGAGTAAAGTGCTCTCTGTGAGAATATTTTGCTTAGAAATATTCTTATCTTTTGGTATATTTTATCTAAAGTGAGGTGATTGCTCTTGTCTATAGAAATTTTTAATATGAGATTTTGAGAAAGTTTCTCTTCATTATTAGTCTGAAGCATAGAATTGAAGAAATGGAATTTTAATCAAGTATGCTTCCTTTTTATTATATATTTTATTATTAAGAAATTTAATTTAGAGATATTTGATCATGTTGTTCCCTTTACCCAAGTCCTTCCAGATTCTCCCTACATCCTACCCTCTGCTGCCACACTTGTAAGTGAATACGTACCATATTTGAATTTCTGAGTTTGATGATATTTTCTAGTTCCAATTATTTGCCTCCAAATTTCATGATGTCATTATTTTTTACAGCTGAGTAATACTTCATTTCGTATATGTGACACATTTTCTTTATCTATTCTTCAGTTGATGGTCATCCAGGTTGTTTTCAGGTTCTGGCATTCATAAATAATGCTGCTATGAACATAGTTGAGCTAATGTCCTCGTGGTATGACTGAGCATCCCTTGGGTGTATACCGACTGATATCATTGGTTCTTGAGGTAAATTGATTCCTATTTTCTGAGAAGTCAACATAGTGATTTCCTAATTAGCTGTAAATGTTTGCACTCCCACCAACAGTGAGATAATGTTTCCTTTACTTCACATTCTCTCCAACATAAGCTGTCATCCATTATATGATCTTACCCATTCTGACAGGTGTAAAATCATAAATCACAGTCATTTTGATTTATATTCCCCCAATGTCTAAAGATGTTGAACAATCCCTAAAAATGTCTTTTGACTATTTGAGATTTTTGTGTTGAGAATTCTGTTTAGCTCTGTAGCCCATTTTTTTTTAATTGGATTGTTTGATATTTAGATGTCTAGTTCCTTGAATTATTTATATATTTTGGAGATAAGCCTTTTGTCAAATGAGTGAATTTTAAGGGTGAAGATTATTATTCCCCATTAAGGAGGTTGTTATTTTGTCTTATTTACTGTGTTCTTTGCCTTACAGAAGTTTTTTCAGTTTCAGGAGGTCCATTAATTGATAGTTGCTCTCTATTAGTGTTATGTTTAGGAAGTGGTTTCCTATGCCGATGTGTTCAAGGTTACTTCCTACTTTCTTTTCTATCAGTTTTGATGTAACTGGATTAATGTTGAGTTTTTTTCCCTGCTTGTACTTGAGTTGTGTGCATGGCGAGATATATGGATCTTTTTGCTATGTTCTACATGGTGACATTCAGTTATGCCAGCACCATTTGTTGAAGATGCTGTCTTTTTCCAATGTACAGTTTTGGTTTCCTTGTCAAAAATCTGTGTTCACAGGTCATACACATAAATCTCAGAAAACTAAACTAGAAGTCATGTCTCAACCAAGTATCGTTAGCACCTCAATGGAAAGTGAAATTAACATTTTCAAAAGAGTTAGAAATCTAAATACAATTTTCTTTTCCCTCCCAGTATAAAAAACTGTGACTGGCTTGCTTAAAACAGTAGCTTTTGTTATGTGTTAAGATTGTTAGTGGGTAGACATAGACAGTACTCACCATCATGCAGCTAAACTAATTACAGGTTATTTTTCAATTTTAACCTGTCACAAATAACAGCTTTTCATTTCCCGGGTCAGTAGTGAATGACACAAAAGGACTTTTGTCTTTGCTCTCGAGATTGCTAAACATATACATTAACAAAGATACAAATTAGAAAGTTTTATGTTTACCTGTTTCTTTATTATTTTTCTTTCTTTCCTTTCTTCTGTCAGTCCCCACTGGGGACACAGAGGGCACAGCCACTGTGAAGAGAATCTCAGAAAATTACAAAGAAGATTTCTCAGAACTGACCCCTGTTCATTCTTAAGGAGTATAGTCCCACTATTTTAGAAACAATTTCAAATGGAGATTTTTGGAATAGAGCTTTGATGGTTTTCTACTTGGGGCTTTAATGGGATTTAAAGATTGAGAATAATAGGTAATGGTGATTTAGTTCTGAAAGGGTAATAATTGATTTTTAAAGTTTAGGTTAAATTTAGTTTGGATACAGGGGTTAAATGAATATAGTTTTGGACCATAAGAATGAAACATATTCGTTGCCTTGTGTATTTGCCCCAAGCCTTTTTTTTCATTACCAATGAAATGGAGTAGGAACATAAGCACACAGCTTGTGAGTTTGGATAAACTTGATCTATTACCTAAATTAGCTTTCTTTATTTCCTTTTCCATATTTTAAATTAGCTGGAAGGGCCACTGGAAATTCCTGTCAGCTTCATTTTAATGCACTCTTTAGCAATTGAATAAGCCTGGCTCACACACTGTAACAGCAAGGGGTTTTCTATTAGAAACCCTTGGGAATTAGCAAAATAAATTGTAAATTGCAATAGATTTCCCTGGCCTGATAGAATCAGCCAATTTTCCTCAAAGCTGCTTCAAATTTTGGCTTGTTCTGGTCAAATGTCAATCTGAGAAACAATTTAAATATGTGGCATAGGCTTCATATACCAACTATTTCAGAATGATGGACATGATAAAATGGTTGTGTTCTCATTTGTTTTTCCACACATTTAACATGGGTAAAGTTATCTTTCATGTTTTATTGGACTCAAGTATAACAGAGTTTTCTAATTAAAAGAAAACCACAGTTGTTACAGATGAGATATTTAATCCATATAAGTTTAGTCCTTTGGACCAGTCAGTAACAAGGAACAGCATTTGTAACGCCTAAATTTCATCAGGCCACAATCCCAACTTTTAAGTCTCAATTTAATCCTCATCATCTTTCCTAAAATCCCTTTTCCCACTCAAAACATTTAGGGATAGAGAAGTATCTAATTCATATAGAAAAGTCCGTCTTACTAAAAATAAGAGGAAAATGGAATGTGTGCTGGCATGGTATAACATAAACATCAATTGCTTAATTTCTTAATATTCACTTTTTTTTTCACTCAGAAAGTGAGGCCCTTAAAACCCAGGAGGAGACACAAAGTTTTACTAACCAAATGGTCTAACATGGGAGTCAAGTCATCAGACTAAACTCGAACCCAGAGCCACAGCCTTTTCATCCGAACTGTTTGGGAGACTGAGAGTAGAGGAATTTAAGTTCAGTGTTCATCTAAGATGGAAAGAGCAAAAGAAAAGCATAAAATTGGCTGGCCTGGTCAACTTAATGACTTAGTGAGATCCTTTCAAGGAGAGAGAGAGAGAGAGAGAGAGAGAGAGAGAGAGAGAGAGAGAGAGAGAGAGAGAGGGAGGGAGGGAGGGAGGGAGGGAGGGAGGGAGGGAGGGAGGGAGGGAGGGAGGGAGGGAGAGGGATAGGGAGAAGGAGAAGAAAAGGAGGAGGAGGAGGAGGAGGAGGAGGAGGAGGAGGAGGAGGAGGAGGAGGAGGAGGAGGAAAAAAGAGAAGAGCCAAGGCACTAATTGTGCAGCCCAGGAATAGAATGCAGTTAGAGTACAGCCTCTGAGGAGCCCTGGGTTCAGTCCCTAGTACTGAAGACAAACCCAACTGTTCTAATATGGCTCTTATCATCTGGAATCCATAAAAGTAACACGTAGACGTGTGAACATTCATGTTCACTCAGTATCATGCCAATCTGTGGAGTATATATATCGTAGCCTCAAGTAGCCTTTTCATTGTCTTACTCTGTAGTTTTTAGAATAGGCTACATAATATCAACTTTTACTTGCTTCTACTTGTGCTATGCTTCAATAATCAGTGAATTCTCTCATGGAACTTCAATACGTGTATCACTTTGAAAACAGAAGACAAGTTCCAATTGTAGTGGGAATATGTTCTGTTACATTGTAATTAATTGTCCTGCCTACTGGTTTAATAAAAACACTGATTGGCCAAAGGCAGACAGGACGTATGGGTGTGGCTACAAGACTAAAAAAAACTCCAGGAACAGGAAGAGCAGAGCAGAGATGCCAAGGAGATGCCAGTGAGGAAAGAAGTTGAAATGGTGCTGAGAAAAGGTCCCAAGCCACATAACTGAACAAGAAAAATGGGTTAGTTTAAGGTTTAAGAACAAGAGCTGTCTAGACGTATGCCAGAGCCACAGGCTGATCGGCATAAAATTAATCCAAGTATCTGTGTGTTTCTGTGGGACTTGCTGGTCTATGGGTCTGGACGACAGGCCAGACAGGACAGAAACTTACTACTATAGCCCAGAGTATTATAGAAGACTGTCAAGTCAAAAGAAAGTGTTTAGGAGTAGCATTGATAGAATTCATCATGGAAGGAAGACAATGTAGGGGTAGGGTCTGCATGCAGGTCAGTACACAATATGCACTCTTCTAGCACATGAACACCGGGAAAGACCTCTGGTTTCAATTATTTTGATTCTAAAACAATTTTGACTTTAAAAACGTAAAACAACTACTAAAACCACTGAGAACACAAACTTTTAAAAATCCATCCTTAATGACACGAGAGGTGAGACAAAACGTTCACAAAAGCCGCGGTAGAATCTTCTAGATGAGGAGTGATGCTAACTGTATCAATACGATCAAGGAAAGGGCTCCAGAACTTGCTTATAAACTTTTTTGCTAGTACTGTATTTTTCTCAATGCCTCATCAAGTCTGGCTCTTTTATTTTTTATTTTTTTACAATGTTTATTGGACAGAAAGTGAACAATATGTTGAGAAGGAAACATAAGAAGAGTGATCAAATGGCTGTTTTTCCCCCTTGAAAGTAATGTGAATTGCTGGTGAAGTGACTAAGAGAGTATAAAAGCAGATGCTAAACTAATAAACATCTTGCATTATTTCATTCAGCGGAAGCTGCATAAATACCATCATAAAGTAAAGTACTTTGTGCACTCAGAAAAACATGTCATCATCAGACAAATGTCCTTTTTATTACAAACAGGAAGAACACAGATGGCTTGGTCTGCTTGCTGTGGTATTTGTTTAAAAAATAAATGTGCTAGAGATCGAGTAGGTGGCTAATTATCTTTAATGTAGAATCCAAGCCTTAGAAATGCAGAGATCTCTCTCAGAAACCCATGAGAGCTAATAAGGTACCGCGGTCTAGCTCCATGCTTCTCAACCTTCCTAAAGCTGCAGCCCTTTAATACAGTACATCATATTGTGGTGACCCTCAACTATTATTTTCCTTGCTACTTCATAGCTGTAATTTTGCTACTGTTATGAACTGTAACATAAATATTTGATATGCATGATATCTAATATTTGACCATCATAAAAGAGTGGTTCAACCCCCAAAGGTGTTTGGGACCCACAGGTTGAGAACCACTAGTCTAGATTAAGGTATTTGTTGGAAATTTTTTTTTCTTTTTCCTTTCAAGTAACCATAGTAATCTGTGCAATTAAAATAGTTCGACAATTTCAAAAAATACCAAGATTGGACTTAAGAGAAAATATTTGGAATGAGTCATCTTTACTAAATAAGATGACCAAACAAAAAAAGACAGGAATAATCACTTATTTTCTTACCTTAACTTCAGTGTTACACTGAAACATAGTCTGACAGAAGGCATATTTTTTTCTTGAATCACACTAATATGGCTGAGTTCTTTGCTTCCAATGTCACTTATATTAGAAATAGTTTTCTCACTATTTACATTGAAGCTGATTCTGAACAAAGAATGTTTCTCTCATCTGTTGAGCATGCCTTGGGTCCAGAAACTATACAATAACTCACCTGCTTTTAAAAAACATTTTCTCTTTTATATTTTACCTATATCTTTCTCTCAAGATTATATTGCATGATTTTTGGTAGGATACTGTCTTTTATTACAGTGTCTTTTATTTATACTTTGGTATAACTAAATATTTCTGTCAGATTTTTATTGAAAAAAATAAACTAAAATACCATTTATAAAAAGAATGACCACAGCCAGTATATAATCTTGGTTGTTTCCGAATTTCAATACATAAAGTGGTCTGTTTTACCCTGGGAAAAATAAAGCAATAGTTTATAAAATGAACTGTTGAATATAAAAATGGTTGAATAAATAAATCACAAATGTGTTTTGTCTGGCCGTTTTTCAGATAATTGCCCTTGTTCCCAGTTTCCCTGAAGTGAATATGCACAGTCAAAAGCAGATGCTATGGTTTATAGGCTCTTGGGTCTGATATGTTGTTCTCACTATGTAGAATCATAAAATGCAAATATCTAAACATTTGTAATGCAAATAAATCTTCATAATTTATTACCACAGGTTTAGTGATTAGTTATTGTCTTCAAACCATAAACACTAGTATTACCATGTACATTAGTATTCCAATCTGAAATACTAGTTAGTCCAGATTCAAGATTTTTCTGATCTGTTTACGAGAGGGAATATTGTTCTTAAAGCATATTCTGAGTGCATGTCATCATTCTGTTTAATGTCTTTATTGAATGAAAGTATAATTTTGAGAGAACTATATTTACAGCTATAATTATTCATTGCAAATCACAGCCTTTCCCGGTTTTTTCAAGGTTTCAACTTCTGAGATCAGAGTTCTTCCCCCTTGATAATAGTGTTACCCATGTATTTAGTTTCTGAACTGTAACAATTTCTCCACTGCTAACAATCCCATTTTGATAATCAAGTGTGCCTCTAAAAACATCTGTTCTTCAGTAAGGGTTATATTCTGATGGAAAATATTTGAATCCATACTTATGTCACTAAAATTTCTTTATATAATCAAGGTTTTAGATACACAGTTATACAGAATGATTTTTTTTTTTTTTTAAAGAGCACCTGAATCTGCTCTTTTTGGCAAACCTACAGTTGTGATGTCAACTGTAAAATGTGTTTATATGATAGTATTTAAGCATTTAATTATTAATCACTAATTGTCATTTATGAGAGTTAAAAATCTGAAAAAGAATGTGTGGGGATTACAAATTGGTATATTTGGGGGGAGCATTTGAAAGTTTCTTTACAGAGTTTCCATGCATTTCCTAATTCGTTTGTATTTTTACAAAAGTTGTGATAATTTTTATAAGAGAAAGAAATGTCTTGGGTTTATTTAACCAGCAATTAAAGCAGATAATGTACATTGGTTAGGAGGTAACTGGGAAAAAGTTAAAAAAAAAAAAAAAAAAAAAAAAAAAGTCAAAGCTTGTAACGTCTGCCTTGTGTACCCAGACCTGAAGCTCCTAACTCATCTCCCCAGATTTCAGTCATCATTTCTTTTTATTATTATTCTTTCACATATCACATCCACATATTATACAGTCTTTCCCCATCCCCACAAAGTTCCCTCTTACTTAGATCGACTGCTCTTCTGTTTCCCTTCAGAAAAGACCAGACCTCCCAGGAATAACAACTAAACATGGCATAGCAACTTACAATAAGACCAGGTACAGACCTCCAAAGGCTGGATGAGGAAAACCAAGGCTGGAGGAAAAGGGTCTCAAGGTCGAGCAAAAGAGTCAGAGACACCCCAGTTCCCTTTGTCTGCAGTCCCACAAGGACACCAAGCTACACAAACAAGGCACATATTCACAGGACCTAGCTCAGACGTATATCTGTATTACATAATGTTGCCATGGTGGTTTGTGTACTTATCAAAAAGAACATAGAAAAATATTTCTACTCTAAGTCTTCAGAACATAAATTCTTCATTTTTGTTTTCAGTTCAAGTTCTATGAGTCCAGATACCATAAATCTTCTAATATTTGTTACTTTTGTTTTGTGATGCTGGAAAAAGTTACTGTGTCTCTGTATTTTTCATGCACAATTAAAGCATTTTAAGGACTATTCATATTATCATTATTTTATTACAACATTTATTCTAGCTGTTAATAATCCTACTTTCTGAAGTAATATCCCAGTACAATTTGCTTTATCCCAAATTCTGAATTGTCTAATTTCTCTTTAATCCTTCAATAGGGTCTCTTCTGCACATATTAAAGATTTTGTAAAGAAATTTTTTTTAATTTACAGTCTGTGTTGTTATAGTTTTCCACCATCTACATCTGGATAGATCCTATATATTCCTATTATTACTCAATAACATGCCTTCAATTTTTTTGATTTCTTTTCTGTACTATTTCAGATTTCTATCATTTTGTAAAATGTATGTAATGATTATATCCACATTCAAAAATAACTCAAAGAACATTTTAAATTCAGAATTTACATTCACATAGTTTATATAAGTAAATGATAGTAGGAAAAGGGGTATACATTTTTATTTTGCTAATCATTCAAATTATCCATAGATATTAATTTTTAATGTAGGCATCCTTTAATGAGTGACATGGCATAGTAAGCATGGTGTTTCTGCTGCTTTAATGGAATCTATTTTACTAGTATATTTTACTGCAGGTGGGTGGAAAATTTCCAAGATATATGTATTTATCTTGCATTATATTTGATTTTACTTCTAAAGATTAATTTATTTTATTATGTATGTGTTTGCCAATGTATGTATATACACTATTTATGTGTGCAGGTGCCTATAAAGACTACAAGAAAGTGTTTGATTCTGTGGAACCTGAGTTGTGAGGCTCCAGATGTAGTTAATGGGAACTAAAGTTGAGACTTCATAAAGAGCAAGATGTGATCTTAATTACTGAGTCATCTCTCTACCCACTATATTTTCTTTAGGATATATATGTTCATTAAATGGCTATTTGGGCTTCATAGCTGTCTACTATGTAACCCAAAACTAATAACACATATGTCTGTTTTCAAATTTAGCTTATTGTAGTTATTTGTTAGTTTTATGAGGTTGTTGTTTTTGTAAATGCATTTTTTTAAATTTTACAATCTTAGGTAAAGGAAATTATCTAGACATTTCCTGTGAACATAATGATGGCAACTGACACCTGAATTTTAAGGCAGCATCTCATAAGATAATATAATTTTTTATTATTTATTTTTTGGAAGGTCTGGGATGTTATGCATGTGAGGCAAACACTGTATCATTGACCTACAGCCCCATCCCAGAAAAATATTCTTTACTTTCTGTTTATAGCATTTATAAAGAGAAAAGGAGAATAGTTAGATAAACAGGGTTCTGTGGAGGTGACTGATCAGATCAGGTAACAGAAAATCCACACAGTGAACAACTTAATTGTATATTTATTCCTAACATAGCCTATGACTTGTTAATAGAAATTCCATATTATACATAATTATATTTCTGATTAAAATTTTATTACTGACTATATGTAAACATTAATTTTTATCAATACATTGAAAAATTAAGGAATATCTTATCTATTCTAGGAAAGGAAGTAAAACATCAAATAAGACATAAAAATAATTTTAATAACACACAAAAAATGCAATGGAGAAAACATCATCACCTTATAATTTTTATTATATCTCAATAAATTTAATATACTTCTAAGCTATGAAAAATATTCACATAGTATATAACATACACTGGGTCCTTAGTGAAATCTCACTGGCCTTTATGTGGGTGTGAAGATGGCCTACATCTATTGCTATAAGATCTCCATATGGACTTTGTGACAAAATTGACCTTTCATGGTCTATTCTCTAATAGTGAGTCAGGAACCCCAAGGCTGTCACAGATGTAAAGGAATGTTGTGTATTATTTGTGTTATTTCCTTAGAAAAAGAATTCCATGAAGATGGTAGAAATTTACAACATAGAACCACTACATCTTCCTTTCCATTGCAAATGTAAGCTGGAGCTCAGAATTGCAATATAATGATTCATTTTCCTCTTGCTCAGAGTCTGGAGGGAATACAGCTGTTTGTCATATTCATAGTGCATAGCCCTATATCTTTTATCTCTTTCATCTTGGACAGGACATTCTAAACATTCTCTTCCCTGGGAAAACTATTTCAGTTCTCAAATGACCTCAAGATCTTGCTTTTTTGTGCATCTGTACCCATTACACACACACACACACACACACACACACACACACACACAGCTATTAAAGTGCATTATCTCCATGCCTGAAGTCTACTAAAGTCCATTCACAAGTCAGATTATTTAATCAGAATCTTTACAATCTGTTTCTGCTCTTTCTCTTTGTTCCAGGGGAATTAATTTTTTGCAAGCAAAATTAGAATTTGAGAAAGTCTCTTGTTATAGTTATTATAGTTTCTCAAGTTCATTTAATAGAATTTATTACTTGGCTTACAATGCCAAATGTCAGAAAAAAAAAGCATCCTGGCTCATTGTTTGTTTTATTAATTTTATGAGTGGCAATTTTGCAAGCATAATTCACATGAAAAATAGTAATTTATAGCATTATAATAAAATAGGTTTTAATTGCTGTGAAATTGATAATAGAGATTAGCAAAAATAAAATCACTAAAAAGGAGATAAAGGACTCAAACAAAGTGCTCCCATCATTGAATTCCATATCAAACATATGGGATTAAGAGATATCTAGAATACACATTTCTGGGCATGTCAATGAGAATACTTTTAGAAAGGCTCAACAAAGACAAAAGGTCAGCCCTGAGCATGAGCAGAACTTTGTCGTGGGCTGGGGTTCTTGACTTAGGAAAACAGGTAAAGAAGAAAGACAGCTGAACATCAGCTTTTGTCTCTCTCTGCTTTCCAACTGTGACTACAATATGGTCGGCTGTGCTATGCTCATACTACATGCCTATCCATCACAGTGGACATTGCAAAATGTGCTTTTAAGTGAGAATCTTCTCACTGGGAGTTCCAGGGACTAACAATGCAAATTCACTTGAAACAGAGTATGTCTGGCCTTTAGAGTTTCTTAGGGAAAACTTGTTACCTAAGGAATTATTTCCCCAGGTTCTCTTTTGAAGCCACAATATTCTGTTCCAAAAAGTCCAGGTTGAATCTCAAACCAGTAGCAGAACTTGCTGTTGTCCATATGATATTGAGTTTTCAAGCATGCAAAATTGAAGATGTCATACAGGCTTTACCAAAATTGCAGACAACTCAACGGTCAGGCAATGGATGGCAGGACAGATCTTGGACAAGTAGGTCCTAAAAGGCCATTAAATAAATTGGTAAGGTGAAGCCTAAATTGCAGTAGAGATTACAGGACATTGAAGATTCTAGAACTGTGAAAATTTTGCAGAAGATATTTTTAGACAGTAGTAGTGTAACTTCTTGATTCATCAATTCTTTGTATTGTTCTCTTTGTTTCCATTGTATGGATTTCAACCCTAAGTTTAATTATCTCATGCCATCTACTCCTTCTAGGTGAATTTGCTTCAAATTGTTCTAAAGCCTTCAGTTGTGCTGTTAGGTCTCTTGTGTGAGATTTCTCTAGGTTTTTCATATAGGCATCTAGCCCTAGGAGTTTTCCACTTAACCCTGCTTTCATTGTGTCCCATAAGTTTGGGTATGTTTTGGATTCATTTTCATTATATCCTAGGAAGACTTTGATTTCTTTGTTAATTTCTTCCTTGACCCAGAGGGGTTTCAATTGAGAGACATCCAGTTTCCATGACTTTGCAGGCTTTCTGTGATTTTTATTGTTGTTGAATTATAACTTTAGGGCATAGTTGTCTGATAGGATACAAAGAGTTATTCACATTTTTTTATCTATTAGTATTTGCTTTATGACCATGTATATGGTCAATTTTAAAGGAAGTTCCATGGGGTGCTGAGAAATATGTACATTCTGTTGTGTTTGGGTGGGAAATTCTGTATATATCTATTAAGTCCATTTGTGTCACAACATCTGTCAGATCCCTTATTCTTCTGTTGAATTTCTGTCTGGTTGACCTATCCATTGGTGAGAGTAAGGTATTGAAGTCTCCCACTCTTAGTGTGTGTTGGTTTATGTGAAGTTTAAGCTTTAGTAGTGTTGCTTTTATATATGTAGGTGTCCTTATGTTTTGGTTATAAATATTCAGGATTGAGAGTTCATCTTGGTGGATTTTTCCTGAGATGAATAATTAATGTCCATCCTGGTCTTTTTTAATTGATTTTAGTTTGAAGTCCATTTTGTTAGATATCAGGATGGTTACAACAGCTTGTTTCTTAGGACCATTTGATTGGAAAGTATTTTTCCCAAGCCTGTGTCTGTCTTTAAAGTTGAGGTGTATTTCTTGTATACAGCAGAAGGATGGCTTCTGTTTTTGTATCCATCATGTTAGAGTTAGTCTCTTAATAGGTGAATTGAGTCCATTGATATTAAAGGCTATTAATGACCAATGATTGTTATTTCTTGTTATTTTTGGTGGTAACTTTTGCATATTTCCCTACTTTGGGCTTTTATTCTGTGGGATTATTGATTGTTTGTGGTTTCAATGATGTATCTGGTTTCCTTATGTTGGAATTTTCCCTTTAGAGCTTTCTGTAGGGCCAGATTTGTGGTTAGGTACTGTTTAAATCTGGTTTTGTCATTAAATATCTTGTATATCTTATAGTGATTGACAGTTTTGCTGGGTATAATAGTCTGGGTTGGCAGCCATGCTCTTTTAGTGTAGAACATCTAACCTGGACCTTCTTGATTTTATTATGTGGCTCCCAGATTGTTTTTTTCTTTCTGAAAAAAAATAATATGATGAATTAAAGGTAGATAGATGAAACTAAAAAAAAGTCACATTGAGTGAGGGTATCTATAGCTATAGCAAGAAATACAGATGTCACATATTTACAGTTCTTTAAAGCTTTTAGCTTCAAATTTTCAGATCTATTTATGTAAGTGTTAGTACAGAAATGAGAATACTAAAAATTATCCATCAAGGGAAGACAGAGATGGGAAATAACTAGATTCAGATGATATGACTGAAAATGAAATAAAATCAAAGGGATCTCTACTTTACAAGAGGGAGATTAATACTGAAGGAGAGGTGGGAGGAGGAAATAACACCAAGGATGTTTTGTTTACAGTTTAAATGCCAAGGAAGATGTGGTGTTGGGATCATCTCTTGGCCTTGTCATTGAGGTTACTTCTACATATCATGGATGAAAAATATTACCTAACTATATATCTGACAGAAAATACACAATAAACTAAAAAAAAAAAAAATAAGAAATAAACCAACACAAATAATAAATGACTTAAGACAGATAGTTCTTCAAAGATGAACTCTGCCTCTGTCTCCATCTCCCTCTCTCTCTCTCTCTCTCTCTCTCTCTCTCTCTCTCTCTCTCTCTCTCTCTCTCTCTCTCTCTCATACACACGCACACATACACATAGAGATTATTAAATTGAAACTGACATATTTGCCTAATTTGCTTATATTTGCCTACATTTCCCATTACCTAAAATGCAACCTCATTTCTTTGCAAGGCTAGTCAATAGTCAGTAGCTGTTAAGAACTTAAGCAGATTTAGAAAAATTTAGAAGTTCTGCTCTGCTAATAAATTCTCTTTAAAATGTCGGAATGATGGAATTGATGTCAAAATTTACTAAATCCAGTTATTATTTATGAGTTTGTCACTTCTGTTTTCAGATATATACATTTTTATACATTTCTCTGTGTGTATACACTTATAAATTTCTATCTCCATGAAAAACCTTAACTAATAAGAAAGCAAAAACTTTACATTGCTTTAAACTCAAACATCTTGGCAAAGCAGTTCTACTTATAGCAAGCAATCTGTCTTGTCATTCATCAAATAATTTTATGAGTATGGGTAAAAAGTTTATTTATAGCAATGATGAATAAAATGATAGTAGCCAATAATTTTAACCAGTTGTAGAAACAATTAGACATTTTGCTAAAGGGAATTATTAAAACATGAAAATTATTAATAGCTAATTTAAAAATAATATATACACAATCTGATATATTAATAAAGAGAGACATTTGACATGGGACAAATAGGAAATGTGATATATTTATATTTCTACATCTTATCATTGGGCTTAAAAACCTGAAGATGGATTTATCAGAAATAATAGTTTTTCAGCTGTCATCAAGGTATTGGTTTAAAAGGAATGTTCAGAATGATGAGTCTGGGATTGCAATTTAGGGTAAGGATGCTTTAGTATGAGTGAAGAAATTAAATAATGTACATTTTAAAGAGCATACATGTAGATCAAATGATTATGGGCTAAACTGTATCTTTATGATATAGGAACAATAAAAACATAGGGAACAAACAAAAATGCAGTGGGCCTTCCCTGGAGCAATGAGAAAATTCTGGATGAAAATGAATCCACTTCAGAGCAATGTGGGGATGGAATTCAATGTCTTGTTCTACTCTGGTCTCATTCCCAGTCAAAATAAGCAATGCTCCCCATAGACAGGATACAGAGGCACTAAAATGAATGAAAAAAAATATTATTGTTCTTAAAGTTACAGCTCAAAACAATCAGTCTTCAGCTCTACCGAGGATTTTCTGGATTCAATTTTATTTTCTCTACAGGTAGTTCTAACTCAACATTTGCTAACAAGTGGGGATGAACTACATTTTTTTTTTGTCTTATCTGATGTTATTGCCTAGGGAGAGGCTCTATATTGGGGAATAGAAGATAATATGGGAGAAAGCCAATATCTTCTCAATGTTACTGTGATCTCAAAGCTTATAAAAAATGTAAAGTCTTCTCAATTAAAAAGAAAGTAATCATAAACTATAAACAATCTTCTCAAACAAGTGTAGTTAGCAAATCATGACTAGAAATCAAGGGGATTTGCCATGACATTGATACAAATCAAGTAAACCACAAAAAAGTATATGTTTTTATGATTCTCTTAAATTACATTTTAGATAGGCTAAGACATCACAGAAACTGGAGAGTAAGTATTTACATATTATTATTCCTGATAAACTCATATTCAGCCCATTATTTGCATTCTAATTTCTATCACTGGAAAAGAGCTGCCAGGTAAGTTAATCTCCATGCTAAGCTAAAGCTGGCAGGCTTCCTTACTATTAAATCAGAGTTGACAAGGAAGCTAAGTCAATAACTTCAATTGTTAACACATTCTTATATATTTAAAGTCTGTTGGAAATAAGATTTGATTATTTTGGTTTCTAAAGTGTGTTGTATGAGGTTTCTGGCCTTGACTTTCAGGCCTAACCTCAAGGTCTAGGCCCACAGACCCTCAGACCCGCAGACCCACAGTCCTACAGAGACACACAGATGCTTTCATTAGTTTTAGGCTGATCAGCCTCAGGCCCAGGCATATCACTTGCTAGCTCTGTACCCTTCACCTAACCCATGTCTCTTGTTCTGTTCAGCCATGCGGCTTGGTACATTTTCTTAGGGCAGCATAGTTGTCCTCTGCTTCTTCCGAGCCTCTCTCTGGAATTCTGTCTGGTGGTCTGTTCTCAGAGTTTTTAGTCTGGTAGCCCCACCTACACTTCCTGCCTGCCTTTGGCCAATCAGCTCTTTTTATTAGACCAGTGGGTGGGACAATTATTTACCATGAGACAACACAATACCCCTACAAAAGTGTTATATAAACTATTTCTAGTAGTCACAAATACTTTGATTTTGCTTAACAAAAATTAAAAAAATAATATATTTTAAACCACAAATGTATCTTTATCTGTTGGAAAGAGACTATAGACACACACACACACACACACACACACACACTTATTGCCTTTATTTTCGAGACATTAGCACTAGCCTCTTAAATTTTCAACCTCATACTCATTTAATAAATTCAGCTTTTAGGAAATAAAAATTTCTGTTTGGAGAACAGAACAATGGAGAAGGGACAAACTTAAAGATAAAATGTTCTGTTATCCATGCTACCACCCATGTCTCCTATTTCTCATACAATATACATGAGAATGGATGTGAGGCTGGAAGACAGGCATTCTATTTAGGACTAAAGGGCAGCACTTAAAATAAATATTTCTATAATAACTTAGCAATTTGTATTTCATGCTAATTTGCTTTATAACATTTCAATATCTTTTCAAAAGTCATTAGGATAGAACCTACTACTACTATGCTGCTAAATAATCATAGTATAAAACTAATAATGACATTGTTATTACCAAAGATCAATGCATGCATCTCTCTTCCTTCTTCTGAAAAACTCACATTTATAGTAGATTGTGACTAGCACGGTGACCTACAACTGACCAAGGTGCATAGGGTAAGAAACTGCAGAATGACTGATCCTATGAGGAACAAATGTACCTCAACCAATGTTCAGTGACCCTTGTATAAGAGGAGGTAGAAGAAAATAGAAGAAAGAAGTGGTAGATAACTTAAAGGAAACATTATCTTCTGGATATCTTCATGGCAGCTAAGTATGTGAACTTGCCACAGCATGTTAAGAACCCATACAAGCCTTAGACAGACAAATACCAGCAAAGAAATGAACAGCTGGTCACGCACTACTACCCCAAGCTATAGGAATGGAGGTGATCATTAACTTCTGGGAAGGAGAGAGCCTCTCAAAGAGTGTAGTCTCTGGAAAGTCAACCTTTCTTGAGTAGAAGATTGCATCCAAAAATATTTACACATCATAACTTTGTCTTGGATGATTTCAATGACACACATTTGGGTGAGTAGAGGTGGGTGATTATTATGATCAAGCTATATTGGACAAAACTCTCAGGAAACTAATAAAAACATAAAAAGAAAAATATTTACTATTTTTCCTATAAATATTGTCTTCTGACAAATAATAAAGGACCCAGACCAAGCTGAGTATATTCTTTCACTACACAAACTTACCAATTTACAACCTTCATTAGTTTATCCTGCTCTTCATCTGGTGTGTTGTAAAATAACAAGAGGTAATATTCTGTCTTTAGTTATCGGGGAGGTAGGTACTAGAGTCATGACAGGTTCCCTTGTTTTCCTCATGAGACCTAAATGAATGCTCTAAGTTCAACTTCTCTAGTTGCTGTACTGAGCCTCCTGACTCTTTTATAGGACATACAATAGTCTGTAATTATCTCCTTTCTGTGGTGTCTGAATGCAATACGGTTTATCTACAAAACTCCCTCTATATTCTCTTGTTGTTGTGTAGGTAAATAACCACAAATGAACACACAGAATATTGTTACCATTTGTCTGATATTTTGAATTCCAATAAGAGATTTAAAACTGTGCACCATAAAAAGATTTCATAAGACATATTATGAGACTATGTTGCATATAGCTCTTCAAGATTGTCATAATCTTTTGCCTATAACCCAGTAAATGGAGAGGGCCATCTTTGGTTCAGAACAGCAAGACTTCATGTACACTTAATCCGTAATAACCCATTTCTAGACAAGAAAGGGGGGGATTTTTTTTTTTTTTACTACACTCATGAAGACTAAGTTTTCAATTTTCCTTCTTAGCAAATTTCTACAGGACTTGTAGGTGAGTATGAAATATAATCCTGACCTTTCAGACTTTGCATTCAAGATTCTATAGTCTCAAACTTAACTTTTCAGCTTTTGTCTCAAATTTGTACAGTTAATCTTTCTATTTTAGCTTTAAAATGTCAACCAAGTCACTTAAGATGGAGCACTTTGCCTCCATCTTTGTCTCTGTGATTTTGAATCTTGTATGCACTTTATTTTGCAATTTATAACTATCCATAATCTAATAATATTTCTACAGACATGTTGACTAATGGAAGTGTGTTGTATTTAGTTTGCTGGTCCCATGCCCCAGAGGTCTCGGATCCACAGACCTGCCCGGCGCCGTTTATCCACCCGCCGCCGCCCGGGTCTCCAGAAACGACTCAAAGGCTTATATTAACTTTATGCTGTTTGGCCTATGGCTCAGGCACATTGCTAGCTAGCTCTCATATCTTAAATCAACCCATTTCTATTAATCCACGGGCCACGTGGGCCCAGCCCGTAGCTCACCAGTGTTCCTTACATGTCGTCTCTTGGGCGGCTTCCGCGCGGTCTGCCTGACTCCACCCTGCTTCTCTACCTAAGCTCTGATTCTCCTCCCACCTATTTTACAGTACCTGCCATGGCCCAAACCAGCTCCTTTATTTAAAGATACAGCACTCACAAATGCATTCCCACATTTCCCCCTTTTTCTCTAATCAAAAAGGAAGGTTTCAATTTTAACATAGCAAAATTATATATAACAAAATAGCTATCAAGCAAGAATTATAGTTACAATATCTAGTTTATTTGTATTTAGCAAAATTAAAGAAAATACTCTATCATCTATCTTATCTTTATGAATCTAAAGTTTTATATCTAATATATTTTTCAAATGACTAAGAAAAACTGTACATATAACTATCTAATCTTCAACTACATCAAAGACCACAGAAGGATATAATATTTACCCAAGTAAACCAGAAGTGCAAACGACTTCTAAAATCTAGAAAGGACAGAGATGACACCTATCTGCCTGGACAGTCACCCAAAGTTCTTTTATAAAGTTGGGGCATTCATCTTCAGCCTACAGGCCCAAAGTCTCTTTTCATTTCAGTGAAGTAGGAAATCCGCTCTGCCCATTTTGGCACAGTTCATCCGTTGTTTTTCCTTGAGTCTTGAAGAATGTCTGACAGTTTTCTCTGTAAAGCAGGAACCCGAATGATGATCTTGGCTTGCTCTGCCAAAGTCCAGGGGTCATCTTCTTATGGAACCTGCATGTCCAGTTTAAACAGCATACTGTCAAGCAGTCAATATAAAAACAGTTTCTTCTCCAGTGGCTTACCATTACCACAAATAGATGAGACTCTATATGGAGTTTCTTCAATGTCCATTTTCTTGTTGAAGTAAATTAGTGCTGCCAGGTATAGACCTGTCTCACTGTCTAGAAAAGTCTAAGCTCTTAAAATATTTTAAATGCCATATTCTGTAGGTCTTAGAAGTATTTGAAGATTATCTATTTAATTGAAATATATCTTTGTATACTTAAAAATCTTAACTAACCTAACTATAAGTTTGATTATCAAAAGTGACTATTAACCTTCATTTCTTAATTATACACTACAATTTTAAAACAGTTACATGAACATCATACCTTAAACAAGAATAGAAAAACACATATAGCATAACAAAATTGACCTTAAATTTGTATCAATAAACCAAAATCTATACCAATGTAAAGCATTTTGAGATTAACAGCTGATTACCTGTAAATTCAATAATATAATTTTTTAAAAAAGCATTCACATACCATATCCCCCGTTTTTTCTTAGAAAGAGATTGACTATGACCATTAACCATTTATAATGAAAACAAACATTTAGAAACAATATTTGGGGAATTTGGGCGAAGTTATTCATTACTACTTCCTGCTGATTAAGGGGCGTTGAAAATCTCACGGTTGTTGAGGCTGAATCAGTCTGCAGTTCTGAAGCTGTTCTGGCCATCTCTTCTCATCAGAGGTTTTTTCAGGGGGTCTTGGTTGATGAAACCACATTTGCCTGGAAGCAATCCACAGGTTCTCATCTGTGGAAACAGAAACAGAACTCTTCCAAAGCAATAAATCCTTAGACATAAATTTCAAAATCAAAATACCTTTAAAATATACATTCTTGTTTAACTTAGTAGCCTTTGCAATCCATTGTCTTTTTGCAGTTAGCTCATTAACAGTTAAAAAATTAAAAGAAAACACAATAACAACCAAAATCCAGATTTTGTGTCTATTTTCCATCTTTACGTGGCTTATTATATTTTTATCACTCTATTTCTCGCTTTAAAAACTTTTTCTAACCTCTTTATTTTCTCTCTGAAGCCTATGTACCTTTTACAAACATTGTAACCCGTTTACAGGTTTTCTTTTTATCTGAATCTGTTTTATTGTGAATCCTTAATCATCTTCTAACCTTAAGAGCTTTTAAAATACATTCTCCAAAAAGAAGCACAGTTTTTGCAAATTAGGCGGAATCACTAAGTTTTCTTAAGCGGACCGTAAACAGAGCACACCTAAGAAAATGCTGCCACGAAGAAAATTTGTTTCTCTTTTGTTCAAAATAAGCAGAAATCTAAAATCAATCATGTTACTGAGTCTTTTGTTAGTTTTTAGGAACCCGCCTGATTGTAGCTCACACTGCCTGTCTCCAGCCCGCCGCTGGCGCCATTTTGAGTGTGACCCGGACCATGCTTTGTTTGTACAAAGACCCGATTTACATACACAATTTGGAAGCTGCCTTTGATCAGTTTCTGAGATCTAGAACTCTTTTTAATCTTTGTCAGGCTCTAAGTGGATAATCGGCCCACGTTGGATGCGCCATCTGTTGTATTTAGTTCGCTGGTCCCATGTCCCAGAGGTCTCGGATCCACAGACCTGCCTGGCGCCGCTTATCTGCCCGCCGCTGGGGTCCCTAGAAACGACTCAGACGCTTTATTTATTTCAGGCTGTTTGGCCTATGGCTCAGGCACATTGCTAGCTAGCTCTCATATCTTAAATCAACCCATTTCTATTAATCCACGGGCCACGTGGGCCCAGCCCGTAGCTCACCAGTGTTCCTTACATGTCGTCTCTTGGGCGGCTTCCGCGCGGTCTGCCTGACTCCACCCTGCTTCTCTACCTAAGCTCTGATTCTCCTCCCACCTATTTTACAGTACCTGCCATGGCCCAAACCAGCTCCTTTATTTAAAGATACAGCACTCACAAATGCATTCCCACAGAAGTGTATTGCACATTTTATGTGTATTATGAAATTTTCATGGAGGTATTAAAAAGAAATAACATTCAGTTTAATTTCTCTAATTCACTTTATTTAATTCAAAACTTATATTTAAAAATTGGTATGTCTGTTTGTACAGTATGTGCATGTCTGGCAACTACAGAGCCCAGAGGAGTGTGTAAGACCTCTTTGGAATTGGAATTGCATATAATTATCAGCAACTATGTGAGTTTTATAGACCAAATCCAGGTCCTTGGTATAAATACTTTTGGAACATTTTAACTCCTGTGACATCTCTTCCTCTCCAACTTTTAAGTATATATTTGTTTTTTAAAAGATGATTGAGGCATTTTGTTCTTCTTCATATTAAAATTTTACATTTCAGTAGTAACATGTGTTAAGGAGCTCTCAACATAGACAGCACCATGACAACAACAGGTTCCCACAGTATCCTTTTAGCTTGCCTCTTAAATTCACCAGCAAATATCCTCATGGAACCTTTAAATGTTTTTAAAGTTTCATATAAAACATGAACATCATATCATTCTCCTGAATTTAAGCCATTCAATTATTTCTGCTTTCTTGTGCAATATATTTACTATACATGCTTACAAAACATTTGTTTACCTTACCACCATCAATTATTTTTGTCCCCCTTCTCTGTCCCTCTCTGCTTGAATTTTCTCTATTGTCACTTGCCCTCCTTCAGGTAGTCTCATGTTCTATTCCTTAAGCCTGCCTTGCATGTCTCAAATGTCCACTTAACAGTTTTTGTGGCCATCATCTTCTAAAGCCACTCTCTCCTCCGAGTCCTGATGTCAAGCCCCATTTAAAGAGGGATCCCTGCCTCTGAATCTATCTCTCTCTTTCTTGCCTTTGTTTCTCTTGTAGGCTCCCCCATCTTTTTTTCTCTCTATCTTTCTCCTTCTTTCCCTCTTTCCTCTTCCAGTCTATCTTATGATAACTTCTCTGTTATCAGAGCTTTCTCTGTTAATCATAATCATAGCCCTCTGACAATAAAGTCTTTGCTACATAAAAATGGCTTTTAAGTGTCTCCTGTTGTCTGCATCTTCCTTTGCCAAGTTCCCCATGAGGCCCCTGCATTCATAGACATCTGCTGCCAGATAACTGGGTAAACTGGCATTCATGCTATATCAAATCCACACAAAATCCTAACATGTCTGTCTGCCTGAAGAGCTTTGTCTTCAGTTTTCATGTAAGTGTATGACTCCTCTGTTATTTTAGGTTTGCCTGCAAATCTCCTCTTGTGTGGAGTCAGTGGATGTTTATCAATAATTCTCTATAAAATTTAGTATCACTAAATCATCGCATATACATTAATATTGTAAAAGCATCTTTTTGTACCCTTTGTTGATTATATTAATTTCTTAAGTTTTAGGACTATCTTCCACACAAAGCATGTTTACTTGTTTATTTTTGTTTGATTTTCAATTTCACTTATGAAGGAAGCATGAAAGAGTCATACTTTTTCCTTTGTATCTTCATTGTTAAGTTTAACACTTGATATGGTAGTCAAGCAATAAAGATTTTTGACTGTTTACTCTCTGAGGATTTAAAGATGATATTTTTCACTCTTTGAAAAGAAGTTTGATATTCAAATCATTGAACATATTGGCTTTGATTTTTTTTCTTTATCACCCATCAGCAGTTTGTTTACAAACACAAGCAATGACAATGTGAGAAAAAAAATCTTCTTGGCAAAATATATTTTTTAAGATTGACATTGTTTAGAATTGCTTATTTATAGAGATAGGTACTCTGGAGAGATGACTCAGGGATTAAGAACACTGAGGTCCTGAGTTTATTGCCCAGCAATGATGTGGTGCTCACAACCACCTATACTGAGATCTGGTGCCCTCTTCTGGTGTGGAGGCATATATGTACAAAGAATACTGTATGCTAAATAATGTCTAAATAAATAAATAAATAAATAAACAAACAAATAAATAAAGGTTAGATGAACTGATGGCTCTTTTGCCCTCATAGAAATACAGCTTTTCACTTTATTCTGGCCATCTGGCCCTGGTGTCTTGAGTTTCAGAAAATGGAAAGAGTTTTGGCCACATGACAGAACTTCCCAAGAGATCCCAGTGACTATGGAATAAATGAAACATCATTAATATCTTTGAAGACTAATATGTATAAAATCAATGTGTGATAACTATTCTTAGCTGTCAACTTGTCTTTACCTAAAATCAACTGAAACATGCTGTGCTAGGAATCCTGTGAGGAATTGTTTTAATCCAATTATTTGAAGCAGGAAGACTGGATTTAAATCTGAGTTACACCCAGACAGGGACATGGAGGAAGGAAACTTTGCTTTTTGCCGCTTTTCCTCACTCTCTGGCATGTTCATGCATCCGATCACTGAGGCATTCCCTGCTGGTATTAGAACCAAGCTCTTTGAGACTCTAATGTAAATTGTTTATGAACAGCCTTCCAGGAATCCGTGAAGACTCCAGTACCATATTGAAACTGCTGAAATATCCAGCATTGTGGGCTTGACAACTACCAGATTTTCAGCCTCTCCAGTGTGAGTCAGCCATTGTGGGATGACAAGAATGACATTTTTTAAGACAATCTAATAAATCTTCTTTTAATGTATATATTAATTCCTTAAGTTCCCATCATTTAGAGATTCATAATTGATACACAAGAGAAGCAACAAACAAATTTCCATGAAAAAGCCTGATAATAAAAAAGGAAATTACATCACATTTCTGATTTTATTATTTTAAAGCTAAATTATAGCTAATTATGGAGAAATAAATATAAAATATTTGAACTTTCTTACCATTATTTGTTATAATGATTATAATTATTACTGAAAACTAAATCATACCTGCACTGAAAATTAAGTGGTTATATGATGTGGGATGTCTTTCTGTATGCTGTGAATATCATGGTTAATAAAGAAACTGTTTTGGCCAATGGCAAAGCAGCTTAGAGACAGGTTGGATATTTCTAAGCATAGATAAAGGAGAAGGAGGGTGAAGTCAAGGGAGATACTCCTAGCTGCTGCTCAAGGAACCAAGTTGTAAAGAAACATATGTAAGCCATGAGCCATATGTAATAAACAAAATAATGAGCATGAGTTGAGTTAAGTTGAAAGAACTAGTAAGGAATGAGCCTAAGCCATAAGTCAAACAGCACATAATTAATAGAGGCCTTTGTATGATTATTTGGAGCTAAGCAGCTGTGGGACTATAGGTCTCAACCTCAGACTGGACAATCCAGAAACATCAGACTATAGTTGTTAGCATTACTGAAGGAAATACAACTTTTCACTACATTTGTAATTTGAAGAATTACATTTCTTAAAATTCCGATCTCTCCAATTAGAAATAATTATTGGTGAAACATGTTGAATGACAGATTTGAACAGTTTCCTTTCTGGTTAGGTTTAGTAAACATAAAACATTCTTATCAAATGTATTTTCAGGTTTTACTAAATGAATGCTTTTCTTAAATCAATTAGAAACTCACTCATGTGTTATAATTAAGTAAAATTTTATCATTCTTATGATCAAATATTTGGAAAGACCTTTCTATTAGTATGTCTAATAGTGAGCAACAATCTTCTTTGTAAGAGTCTCCTTGGTTACTAACAACATACAAGGTTATAAAATGAAACCATTACACTGTAATAAGAGTTCATTTCTGTGTCCTTCACAACAAGGTCTGAGGTGATGGAAAAACCTATTTTACCAAAGCATGGGCCAGTGCATCAGGTTGTATGACCATGTGTTCAATCATTGTTAGCAAAGAACTGACCTGAATAAAAATTTCAAAAAATTATTTTATCTGAACTCCAGCTGTATCATTGAGCGGCTACTCAAGGGGAAAAGGAAAATGTGTTGATTTTCATATAACTGTCAAAATGGGTTGGAATTGATTCCTTTGTGAAAAACCTGATAGCAAGATGATATGTAATGTCCATTTTTAAAAAGTACTTAAAGAATTGTGGTATTCAGAAAAATCATATAACTTAATATGCTTAAAGTACTAATTATCAACTTACACACACCTGAATAAATTCTTTTGAAAAAAGTATCTCTGTTAAAATGCCATTTCATAACTTATCTTACATTAGTGTTATTAAATAAAATAAAACTGGCATCATGAACAATGTTCATACCAATATGCCATGTTTATTGTGTATCCTTAAAGACTGCTTTTTACTTTTTATTTTATTAAATAAAGTAATATTAGTCTTTTAATGTATTTAATTGTTCAGAGTTTTGTATACTTATTAATATTCATCTAACAAGTCATCATCAATATACTCTCAACATATTTTTGTATCATAAGCATTTTCTTACATTTTGTATTTCCCAGATTTTATCCTCCTGTATTACCCACTCTAGTCAAGACTAGTTTTACCTTAAACATATTTCCGTGGTGGGATTTCTCATTCAGGAAGTCTACTTGCCTCAGTAATTCTCATAAATAATACCCTATATTGATATGAGGCATTTTATTATATTTTAGATATAATATACTTAATTGTAGTTAGAAGATAATACAGGACCAATGAAATGGCTCAACGGGTAAAATGTCAAGTCTGGTGACCTGAGTTGAACCCCTGGACCCACATAGTGAAAGAAAAGAGCCAGTTCTGACAAGCTATCCTTTAACATCCACATGTGCTCCTTTGCATGGATATATCTATAGATATATAAAGATATATCTCTGCACACACAAATAAAAATAAATGGATAGACAATAGATAGATACATGATAGATAGATAGATGATAGATAGATAGATAGATAGATAGATAGATAGATAGATAGATAGATAGATAGATAGATAGATAATAGGTATTTAGATAGCTAGATGATAGACAAATTGTTATGACCTCCTCTAATTTTTTCATTTATACATTTTCTAGACATTTTCCCTCTTTTTAAAGGTTATAAAGTCATTTTTATCAGAACCTCCTTTTAAAGAATTTAAGCACATAAAAAATGCTGAGAGAACATGCATATTTTAGATGATGAAATTAAATCAAAGGACATTAAGTAACTCCCTGAATTCATAATGCTGTCACTTTGAAAGACATTTTTCATAATTAAATTAAAATTATTTTGTAATAAAATTGGTGGCAAGTTCAGTTCATTTTTCAGCACAATTATATTCCACTCTGTTGTTTTTTCAGACTATCTCTTACCAAAGAATGTGTTATATTTAGGTACAAATTCACAGCAAAGTTTTAAGAATGTCTTCTTTTATGGTAGGCAGCAAGACCTGATTCTTAGAAACTGGTTTTCTCAGAACTTGGCATTAAAGGATCATCAGTGTTTGGGGCATTAATAAATCTCTTTACAGTGCTTGACAATTTGGAAATAGTAGAAAATATCACATGAAAGCATGTCTGAACTAGACACACAGAAGTTCTAATGTTCTATTCTATTTTATCTATGTGCATGCATGCGTGCATGCATGCATGCGTGTGTGTGTGTGTGTGTGTGTGTGTGTGTGTGTGTGTGTGTGTGTGTGTGTGTGTGTGTGTGTAGGCATGATATGTCACTGTGTGCATGTGAACCTCACTTATATAAGCTGGTTTGTTCTTCGATCATGTAAGTCCCAGAAATAAATTTAGTTTATTTTATCAAGCTTTGAAACAAAATCATATTTGCTGAGCCATCTCTCCAGATCCACCAGACATTCCAAATTCAGCTATTTTGCTTAACATAGAAGTTCAGCAAGAGGGAAATTAAAGTTTTACTTTCTAATTTGTGAAATAAGCATAATAGCTCTTGTCTAATAAAGCTGTTTAAGATTAGAGAAATATATAAGCATTTAAAGTTCAATGTATCCATTTTGTTTGGCTATCTTTATAGAAAACCAAAACTATTGGTGTGGTGATCTAGTCAAGGTAAAAATTTAACAATCAAAGCCTCATTATTAGATATAGAAAGGATATGTATCCTGTATTTTTTTAAATACACTCCATAAGCAAATGATCTGTTAAAAATATTATCTTCTATACTTTCTTATTTATTTTTTAAAGCTCTCTATTTCTTTTTTTGGTATGAGAAGATGAAAGAATAGGTGATATGAAATAGTAATGTTAACAGTTACACAGGTAATGATGTAAAATATTTTTTATCAAACATCAATGTATTTTAAAATAAGTACCAAATTTTATCTACTTTATTTGTTATTTTATACCTGAGATGAGGTATAGATTGTGAATAGCAGTAAATATATCAAAGCTTTGAAAATATTAGACATTGTAGAATTGTTTTTTGAAGTTCATAAACTTTGCAGACTGAGACAAATATCCTTAAACCATTTATTTTAACAAGCATTAAGTGAAGCAATTCTGTACCATAACATAATATTCCAAATTAAACTTTTGCATCTCAAGTGACCTTTATAGCAGTTTTACAGTTCATAAATTTTGTGCAGTGTTGCTCTATGGAGTCATTTTAATAAATCTTGATTGTGCTGTACATGCTAGTTTGCAGTCTTAAATGACATTTCTTGTTCTCACAACATGAATACAGGAGTGAGGCTCATCTGCCATGTGGAGTAGTTGCCACCATGCTCATGAAATAGACATAATTTCAGTAATTTGAGAAAAGGCATGAGGAATTATTTATTGCTGCCAAAAGAAAAGCAAACCTGAGATTTATCATCCACATGTATTTAAAACAAATTTAAGAGTCACAGAAAATGCCTACTATGCCCAAACAGAGATTTGCTAGTATTGTGATGCTATAAGGTTTCCTTTTGTGGAAGAAAAGGAAATATTAGAATGAATATACTTGCTTGTTGTTTGTCAACTTTTCAAAAGCTAAATTCATATGAAAGGGGGGAACTTTAATGTAGATAATAACTCCATAATTATCAGGCTCAAGGCAGACTTGTAGAACATTTTCTTAATCAGTTATTGATAGAAGAGAACCCATTCTTCAGTTGGTGTTCCTGGGTTCTATAAAAATGTAGATTGAGCAATCCATGAGGAACAATCTAATAAGCAGCATTCTTCCATAACCTCTGCATCAGCTCTTGCCTCCAGGTTCTCATCTTGTTTGAGTTCCCATCCTGACTTCCTTCATTGATGAGCATTGATGTGGCGCACAAGTTAGATAAATCCTTCCCTCCTAAGATGTTTTCAGTCATGGTGATTCACCACAGCAACAGAGACTTTAACCGGGACAATGGACAAGTCTTAACACTTCTAAACTTGTAAATGTTCACATTTAGAGTATTTGCATATTTGTTTGATGGAATACAGTCATTCTAAATTTTTATTATGATTTTATTAATTTGGCTCTTTGAACTTGTAACATATGAAGGAAATTGATGACAACCTCCACAGTGACTAAATAAAACAAATGTTTCTACAACTTTGTTATCAGAGACAGAGAACACAATGTTTTACAAACAATTTTATAATAATATTTATTAAAGCTTTTTATGTGACAAATTGATCAAAAATTAAATTTTCTGAACATGTCAAACCATTATATTACTTCAGAAAAAAAAAATGAGCAGACTGATAGGCTGAACTCAAACCTCTCATATTTGCATTTACTTTTATTATTTCTTTTATGCATTCCCTCCCTAATTACTTCTAGCTTCCAACCCAAAATTTCAGTTAGAAGAAACGGGACTTTTGCATGTAGTGTTGAAGTTTATTCAGCATATATATTGTCTTATTATTTTTCCACACTGTGTATTATTTGTTCTTTTCTAGTTAGTAACCTCTTGTTTTGTTGTTGATTTTCTTCCATTGTTGGGAACTTGCAATTATTTCCCTACAATTCTATTGGAGAACTCTTTTCAGCTACACATTAGTAATTTAAGTATAGGAGTCAATGAGAGCATTCTCCTGCTCAGAATTCAGCAATTATCTGCAGATCAGCCCTGAATTTGTGTCTAATATCCTGTATTTATGTTTGAATTATGTTTGCTGTGTAGCACGTTTCCATCTATAGATTTTCCCGTTTATTTCCTATGACCTCGCTTCTGTATTGCAATAAATCTCACTTGCAATATATCAAATACAGGATTAAAATTTATTGGAGGGTATTTTAACACTCACGAATATAAGTTAAACCTTAGGACAATCCCTTGGTGAAGGGATGATCTAGACGATGGATGTGATTCAATCTCCAAGAAAGCAGGAATGAAAAGGCGCTCAAAATCCCAGCAGTCCCTTTTAAACCTGGCTGGCCATACCCCATTCAGGCTCCCAGGACTCTAGAGACAAGCCTCCCAACCCTATGAGCTAACACCTGAATCCCACCACACTTCTGATAAGTCATACCCACATAAGAAATGTTCTGGTTCTTCCCAATAATTCTGTTCACTGATTCATTGCAAAAATCCAATCTTAAGAATATTTCTTTCAATATTTCCTTTGGGTATGCATTTTTTCACATTTGATTTTGTATATTTTATTTCTGAATATTTTCTATGTTTCAAAGACCCTATATAATTTCTGTTTTTAGTGATATTGCACATGTAGCTTTATTGTGTTGCTGTTAACAAATATTTGGTATAATAGCTTGAAGGGAGAAGTGGCTGCTTCATGACTGACAAGGTTTTATCAACTATCATGTGTAGAGGAAGGATATGGCGGATCAGAGAATCTCACAAGTTGACATCCAGAGAGCAGAGAGAGAAAGAATACTGGAACATTAAACAGAATTTCTCATTCTCTTCCTCAACACCAGCTCAGACTTTGGGTTGTGTCTCACATTTGTGAATAGAGAGAGTCTTCCACTTTAGTTAATTTTTTCTGATAGTTTCCCCATGAGCACACCCAGAAATGTGCTTTACCTATCTCCTAGCGACAACCAAAATTAACAATAATACTATTTAGTGTTCTTCTGCTGTGTATTGATAATATTTTTAAAATGATATTTTCATTCATAATATGGAATTTGACAGAGTAAAGGAATAGTGTATGCCCTATCTCAATCTATGACATTTGATTAATTTATAAAGTATGTGATCATTACCCAGATTTGCATTGTAACCTTTAACACAGTTTTATATTGAACAATATTTTGTATTACTTACCTAACATAATGGAAACAATGAAGAGAAAATAGTAGATTCCCAAATGTAAAAAGATTTCTTCAATTTGGATGATTAAAGAACATGTTACAAAATGGGCCTCAAGAGAAAAGGAATTAGCTATTATAAATGATGCAGGAAACCTTGATTTACTTTAAAGAAATTTTAATTATTATTCATATGGAATAAATGTATACTAGTCTTAAAAACTTAGATTTTTCTATAAAAGACACTATATTTATTATAAAATTTTTATTGATGTTAATGAAAACTTTCTCCCACTAGAAAGACTCTTTGACTCAAAATTGCTATATTTTTTAAGGCTGACATGGTTTACTCCCTTAAAATTAAGAGGCTGTATTTGTCCATATGATTACATTGCTTAAAGCTCATTTCTGTAACTTCATATTTAATCTACATAGTAAATTAATAATAAAAATACAAACTAATATAATATGTAGTGATTGACTTCTATATTATAGAAATGAAAGTTAAGTGAGATGTATGATTGAGTATGACACTTGACTACCACAAAGTAAAAATGCTAACATATTAGGAGCCAAAAATATAAAGTAGTATAGTAGACAATTATTATTTTTATTTAAAGCAGCAAGGTGATTTCTTTATTGGTATTATGCTTACTAATCAAAAAACTGATAATATAAGAAGCTTCATGAGAAATATAATCATACATTGTATAGATTCCTAATATATATATATATATTCTACTATAAATCATACTATAGATTTCCTTCTGTAGACCATGAATTATAGCCGACAAGATATAGAGATATTCAAGCTTAACTCTTCATTTCTGGACCCGTGTTCTCAAAAAAGAAAGGTGTAGGCAGAGTTTTACTTACAAGGCACCAGTCCAAGATAAATATTTATTAGAATATAAATCAGCACTCATGATATTGGTAACAGCTTATAGTGGCACCTAAACAGGGACTGGAGTATCCGAGTGATGGACGAGCAATGGACGAGCGATGGACAAGCGATGGACGGACGATGGATTCCGATCCTGCCTCTCCAGCAGCCAGGAACCAGGAAGAGCCCTTCTCCTGTCCCAGGAAGCCACTTACCAATGGGGTTGGCCACACCCCCTCCAGGTTGGCCACACCCCCTCCAGGAGCCCAGAACTCTAGATAAGCACCTTTGGACCTTTTTGGCTGACACCTGAATCCTACCACAGAAAGGCAAGAAGAAAGGCAAGAAATATACTTTTTCAACTGTAACTTACTATTTCATATTAAGGGAACACATTACATCCAAATGTGTGAATGACAACTGTTCCTTTCACAGAATACCCAGGCTACAAGAATCTTAAATATTATTTGTTATCCTAGAATGTGAATCTAATGATCTAATGATCTATGGTTTCAGAGAACTGCTCTGAATGTCAAGAGGTTGGGCCTGCTTGATACATTATTATCACATGCATGCATTATAATCTACAAAAGCACTTTAGTCTCTTACACTGATCTTACCTGACTATATGTCATTTTATGTAAAAAGAAGGTTTACACAGTTTAGCAATACCTCAACCTTAATACTTTCATTCACTTTCTCCCTATTTCTCTCCAATACACAAAGTAATAAAGTGAGTTCTTAATTCTTCTATTTTGTTTAAAATACAGACTAAGAAGACAGATATTTCTGCTGATTTGAATGTAAAAAATATACTCATAGGCCATTGACAAAGTGAACTAAATCAGAATCAAAGTAATTGACATGCAGAGCCTTAGCTGCCTAAACTGGTGCTCCATCTAGTGACTTGATGGAGGGTTAAGACATCACAATGTGATAACTGAACGTTATTTAATAATAATAACATTCATAATATACATGGAACAAACATCCCAAGCCAGAAAGAGCTGGGCAAAGGTCTGAGTTGAAGGCCATGTTCAGCTATATAGTGTGTTGGAGGTCAGTTTGTGAAAAATACGACTTTGTCTTGGAAAAGAAAGCAAATTAAGGGCAAATAGGTATTTATTGTTTTTCTCTAGGTTTTGGTAGGGTGGAGGTTCCTGTTATTTTTGTTGTATATAGATAGGGTCTAACTCTATACCAAGGCTCAAACGTAGAACTCACTATATAATCACACTAGTTCTAACTAATGGACAATCCTCCTGTCTTAGTTTCACAAGTTCCAGGATTACAGTGTGAACTATACCTATAAAATAGCAAAGAAATGATGACCATCTGTTGGGACACTTTCACACATCTGATATGTGATGAAGAAGCAAGCATCTGATGAGGAAGTCAATAGAACTGTAGTACTAAGACTGATCAATCCAGGGCTTCCCAGTAATCTATGTAAGAACCTGAAGTCCATCCAGGACATTAAAACTAGTTGATGCTTGAGACCAATTTCTGGAAATTATGACCATTTTGAAATACTTTAAAAACTTCCAGTTGATTTTACTGTAAAGAACGTACCCAAAACTACTGTTTTAGCCACTCTATACCATATGAAATTTCAGCTATTCTATTTACTCATTAGTGAAATAATTTCTGGCCATGCCATGGCTTGTAGACTGGAGGTGATTCAGCAACAACATATATTTATGTGTGTGTGTGTGTGTGTGTGTGTGTGTGTGTGTGTGTGTGTGTGTACATGATGCATGATATATATATATATATATCATGAGATAGGTAGATGTAAGCTACAAAGCAGATTAATGAACTTTTGGTGGTGGTATATGTGGAATTAATGATAAGGTATGGATCTGAGTATCAGTGTATTATATAACCCCAAGCATGAATTCTCTTTTATTCCATAAGAATGTATAAGTAAGGCCTGAATCTAAAGATCCATTTTTGTATAAAATCTATCTCTCAATATTAATGAAATTTCCTTGGATTTCTCATTACATTCTTTATTTTCAGCTGTCAGTATCTGAACTAAGCAACTTTACATATAGAGAAGGTTCTTGTTTGTTTCTTTTTGTTTTTTGATTTAGCCTCCTGTTTAATACAGGTTGGGATAGAGAGGAAATCATATAGCTAGAGTGGTTTTGGATGTAGGAATGACAAGATAAGACAGTAGCTTTTTACATCCTGAGGGATCAAGAGACAAAGAAAACAAGCCAGAAGGCAGTTAGGCTATAACATCAAAGGCCCACCCCACTTTTGTATCCCTTCCAGCCAAGCCCCACAACCTCAGGGGAAAAAACCATAATCTGGGGACCAGGTGTTCGGAATCATACACCCATGGAAAACATTCACCTTCAAGCCATCAATATTCAGTCCACAGACGCTGTATTATTGCTTTTGTCTGTTTTTAATATAGTGAATGAACTGTCAAGTTGTTTTTAATATAGTGAATGTGAATACTTCTGTCAGTAAAGGTATTTGCCCTATGAACCTTACAACACATATATGATCCCTAAAATGTGTAAGAAATGAATGGAGTCAACTGACAAAATAATGTTGGCCTTGTTGTGTAACAGACTTCGCTTGGGAGACACAACAAACTGACACATATCCATTCACCCTAGAAAATGCAGCCCAGGATGGACCAAAGTATAAATATCACCAAAGTCTACCCCAGGATGTGTGACAGTGCATGAAAGCTAAAATCTCGAAGTCCACTGCACAATCAGTAGACTGTTTAACATGTAGGAGTGTCCTCCATGGATATCTCAGCTGTCTGGATGTTCATGGCATGGTTTTTGTTTATCCTATGCAATTCAGCTGGTCTCTGTTGCTTTCAGGTTCCCTGATAGGTTGGTATCTGTTTCTTCCTGTCTGTGAGGCTTGCCTTACAAATCCTTTTCATAGCTTGGCTTGTCTAAGAGTAGTTCTTAGCAATCTTTACTTTTTAATCTTGGAGAAGGAGGGCCTAGTGAATCTCATCAGTTTCAAGGACTTCCTGAAACTATTTTGAGTTGTTTACTTCCTTTCTTAATTACCTTCCTTGTAGGATGAAATATTTCAGGTTCAGAGGAAACTGTGCAACACCTCCACTTGTGGACATGGCATATATGCCTACCCACACACTGTAATAATGTTGAAAATCAAATATTACTAGCCAACTTTTTTGATTAGTATACTTTAATTTCTTCAGTATTCATTTAGTATGTCTATAATTTTAGGAATATTCACATATGCATAGGTATACACATGTGTCAGATATTTGTGACTGTATGTGTGTGTGTGTGTGTGTTTCTGCTTTTCTGTTAATGTGACAGAAGCTAGAGTCATGTAGGAAAAGGGACCCTCTGTTGAGGTCATCAGATTGGCCTATTGACATATATATTGAGATTTTTATTTTGATGGTGGATGTGGAAGAAATCAACCCACTGTGGGCAGTACTACCCTGGGCATGTGGTTCTAGATTGTGTAAAATGGTTGATGAAGCCGGCCATGAAGAGTAATCCAGGAAGCAGCATTACTTACACCCTCTGCTTCAGTTTCAGCCTCCTTCTGGTTTGTTCTCTGCTGGCGTTCCTGAATTGACTCTCCGCATTGGTGGACTGTGACTATAACATGTAAGCCAAATAAACCCTTTTCCTGCTCAAGTTTTAAAAAACATTTTACATAATTTTGAACTATAATATACTTAGATCACTTCTTCTTTCACTTTCCTTCCTCTCAAAGCTCCTATGTTACCTCCCTTCAACTCTTCCCATGTACCCCTCTCTGACTTAAGTTGATAAATTGGTGGCTCCTTTATTATTGTTATTTATTTTTATTGTTATTATTGAGAAATTATATACATAATAAGTGATATATGTCATTATATTCATATTAATATTATAATATGAGCTTATATAAAAGGTTTATATATATATATATATATATATATATATCCCCTTGTCATCTGTACACATATTATTTGATCTTAGAGCTGACTATTTTGCTTTGTATAATCAGTGAGGTGGCTTATTCCTGAGAGATGCTATTTTTGTCTCAGTAATCACAGTGCTTCCTGTTCTTTTTCTGAGGGATGATCTCCCCTGACATCTTCCCCTTCTACACTAGTGTGTCTACTGATACTGTAATTGTTCATGTCCTATTTAAGGAACCATTTTTAGATGACATAGTCTTACAGCAAACTTACTGACCTAGGAAGATCATTCCTGGTACCAGAAACATAACCAATGACCTAGAACTAGTGAGGCCATGGATTTTAAAGGTGAACCTTACCATCACTTTATTAGATCAGCAAACAAAATTCTAAAATGTATCCTTACACCCACAGATATGTATGGCTATAATCCCTCAACAAAGATGATTTCTCTTCAACAAATGGTAACTTTTATACACTTGAAAGATTATTTCTGGGAAACAGAGTATGCATATATTCCTATTCTAATCTTTACTATAATAAAGAAATAAATCATAGTTATCACAAGTGTTTAATTGTTAATGTAAGAGCTGCTCTTCTATTTTATGCTCAAATATGTGTCCACTATTGACATAATGTAGTGACTTTGAAAAATACAGTTTATATCCTCACAGTATTGTGAGTAGAAATAGTTTAGGGTTTAGTAAGGGGTTTTTCTTGATACATTGTGCTGACAGCAACTCACTGAAGAATATTCATCTGGTGCAAACATTCCCTGGAAAACCTACGAAAACATTGGACATCATGTCTGGGAGTTAGTAGACTGAGCGTAGTGCAGCTATGTTCAGAACACCTATTGGTGAACTCTTCAGTGACATCCAAGTCTTTGAATTTCCTACATCCACATCAACCTTCTTAGGAAGAATGCAGCAAGAGCTTGTGTGTTTCCCAATAAGTTTATGTAAATTGTGCATTAGTTTCAGGGTTCATTAATTTGGATTTTAATTTTCTTTAAAACCTTGGCATTATTTTAAAATTGATTTTTGATAACTTTAATAACTTTTGTTAATTTTTTGCTTTCATACCTATATTATTGATAAATATTTTCAAAATAAACATGGGCTGTTAAAATACTCTTATTTAAATATATATTTCAAGTATTCCTTCAATGTGTTTTCTAATTTCACTCAATGCTAAAGGGGATTTACATTCAAAACACTTTTAAGTCTTGTGGTAGCCAAGATTTGTGGTATACATATGGGAATTCAGAAGTGAAATTTTATTTATTTATTTGTTTGTTTGTTTAAATTTATTTACGTATTTATTTATTAAAGAAAAAAATCTTTTCAATGTATTGTCCTGCTCCCCCTTCCTTCCCTCCTTCCAATCCCTTACAGTCAGCCTTCACCCTGTCCTCTCCCCGTCCTCCTGTCTGTCCCCTCTCCAAAAAGGGCAAGAAGTCACAAGGTGGGTCAGCTCAGCATGGCACATCCACTCCAGGCAAGTCTGATTTCCTCATCCCAAGATCGAGACCGGGTTAGGTGTTCCCCTGCAGGGAATGGGCTCCAAGGTGCCAGCCCATGCACAGGAATACAGTCTGATCCCACCCCTCGAAGCTTCACATACTGCCCATGCCAATTGAGAGTTGTCTACCCTTGGATGGCCTATCTCCTTTTCCTAATGTTTCCCCAGTAGCTATTCTTGATTCAGTGAACTCCCCAGAGCTCCAGCTAACCATCACTGTGGGAGTTTTCCCTATAATCCCTACCCCCTTGCTCATACAGATTCTTTTCCCCTGCTCTCAGCTGGACCAGGAGCTCTGCCCAGCCCTCAGCCATGGATCTCTGCCTCCAACTCTATTCATTGTTGGATGTAGGTTCTGTGATGACACTTAGGATGGTTATTCATTGGATTATAGGGGAAGTCCTGTTTAGGCACCTCCTCCACTATTGGTTGGAGATCTAGCCAGGGACATCCTGTGAGTTCTTGGAGTTTTCCCTAGCACCCAGTCTCTTTCCAACTTCACCTTGGCTTCCCAAGATATTCATCTCTTTTTTTCTCCCTCTTTGTTGCTCCTCTCCCTCAACCATCTCCTCTCATGATTTGTTCCCACCTCTTCTTGGTTGCAGCCCATTATGATCCCAACTTGCTAAGGTGATCTCTATTTTCTCTTCCTAGGGGAATCCCTGGATGCTTCTCTTAAGTTGCTTCTGATCCCAAGCTGATCAGGGCTTGTGCTTTGTGGCTTGTGTATATTTGATTTTTGTCTAAAATTGGAAGTGAAATTTTTAATGATGCCTAAGAACTAAGAATGTAGCTCTGTGGCAGTGTGATAAGGTTGCCTAGTACTTACATGAATGTGAGCTGCCCCAGTGCTAAGAGGGTACCAGAGAAGAGGAAGAAATGGGAGAGGAAATGAGGGAGAAAATGAAGGGTGCAAAATCTAGGAAGAAAAAAATATATTCACATATTAATTTATTCTAAGAAGTATGACATATGTATAGCATTGAAAACACATCACAAATAAAATATACAAATATTGCACTTATTTAGCTCTTACTTTAGTATAGCATCATTGCTCTATAATAAAAAACAAATTGCTCATTTGTATAGTAAGAGAGCAAGCTAGACTTGTTCTCAGGATGAAGAATGGTGAGCTACTTAGAAAGTAATATTGTCTGTAAAATTTCCAGAAAGAGCAGATGTATATTCAACAAGGAGTTGGAAGGCAAGAATGGTTTTGTAACCAGAAATAGCATGAATAATATTGATAAGAATGATAAGCCTTGGGACAGTAAGTGGAATGGAATGCTTACAAGGACTTTGACAAAATAGGATAGAGAAATGGTTCATGACTAAAATGTTCTCAGCTCTTATAGAATAATAAAGAAAAAGCAAGCTTCTAAGACAAGACTATATATGTACATAAACAATGTTTGTATATTATTTCCCATATTAAAATGCTAAAAGCTAATTTGACACAAGATAAGTGAGTAGATATTGGTACACCAGTTTCATATTCTGGTTCAGACAATGCATTAGATTGTCAATCTGTTATAAGTAAATGGTGGCTGCCTGATGTATAAAAGATATATCTATGTTGTATCTTATACTACTTTAGTCTTAAATTGTCTGATATATCAAAAAGTTATAAATAAAACAGTTGTGCCGTTTTCTCCTTAATTTGGATGAGGTTAAGTAATATAAATTGGAAAAAATAAAACTGATCTTTATACCATTAGATAATAGAGATGCTAATGTTTTGAAGGGAGATTATATTTTGTACACTTTCATTTAAGAACTACAACTAATCCCCCAAAATTGTATGAAATAAAACCATAGTTCTTAAAAAGCCACCCAAAACTATGATGAAGGAAATTGTAAGCTGATGTAATAATTTGCTAATATGATTAAAAGCTCATAATAGTATTTTTACAATCCCCATAATTTTCTCTTTCCCCTGGTACTTAACATAGTAACGATTATCTCTTACTTCTGTATTGTTTAGTGACTAAAAGCTATGATAAAGTAGTTGGATGGCAAGATGTATTTCATGATGCTATTTTTATGATTCTGTAACTGCACTCTGTCTTTATGAAACATGCTTACTTCTGCTTTCCTTGGCACATATTTTTTTTTTGTTTATTTCTTTACAAAATAAGCAATCTTACTACATTTTTAAATTTAGGAAGTGGAATTTGATTTTTAGTAAGTGTGACATATTTATGACCCATTTATTTGTTTTCTACCCAAGTTGCATTTTTTTTATCTTAAAATAATCACTTAGACTTTAAGAGCTAAATCGAAGCACTTCTTAGAATTAAACCTCTTTTAGTAAATGGTTATTAAATGAGCTGCTTGCCTGAAATTCTTATCATCTTTGCATCTCACAGCAACTTTTATCTTCAAATCTGCTGGTGCTTTAGAAATCATTATTTCATTACCCACTGTCCCCAAAGCTTTTTGAAGTGTTAGGCAAGTGTTTCTCTTCTAAATCTTTCTCATTCCCCAAGTGAGAAAGTTAATATACAAAAATAAGAAGTGACTTTCTCGGAACAATTCTCATTTTCCGCAGAGCAGATTACTACGAGAGTATGATGACCTTATTAGTTGATTCAAAGGTGAAAAATATAAGGTATGTAACAGTTATTGTATGTTTTCTAGTAAGGGACATAATTATTGAGGAGCATTTTAGGTTAGGAATAGTGTTCTTTAGTGAAACAGAGGCACACCAATGCCCAAGAACAACAAAAGTCTTTTTTGAAGCTGCAGAGCTAGGATAGGAAACAATTAGTTCTTACAGAATTTACTGAATAAATGTTTGTATGGAGTGGGTGCTGTTTGATGTGGTCTACTTCTATATCTTGTGTTATTTATATCATGACTTCAGTGTTCTAGATAAAGGGCACACTGAGAGTTCAATCATTTTTAGCCAGCATTTACATAGGAGACACCATATACCAAATAGTGACATGAGACTGATGATATAAAATGTTATAAATATCAAGGGTATGAGCTTGGGGTCTGACTTCTTCTGTTTGAATTCTACCTCTGGAACTCATTCATCGGGTAGATTTCATTCATTTTTGTTTCCTATTTTGGTCTCTCCATTTATTCAACTATGAAAGGGGTATGATGGTAAGAGGACCATCTTCATATGTCAATGATGAAGACCAGACAGAGTGCTCTATGTTCACTAATCTTAATAAAATAATGAATGACCTCAGTGCCAGAAGAGAAGAATGCATCTAGAGGCAGCAAAACAAAACAAAACAAACAAACAAACAACAACAACAACAACAAACAAAACGTGCAGTGAGAATGGTTGGACCAGAATGCTGTAGAGGACAGAGAATACCCACTGCAGAACAAAGAACCCTGGATAGAAATAAACTGGGTTGAGCTCCCAGTCAGGTCAAAGAGAGGGAGGAAAGATTATATGAGCAAAGGGGAAACGTGGATCATGCAGAAACAAACCCACGGTAATAGCTGACCCAAGCTATGGGGAGCTCACTAACTCTAGATTGATAGCTGAGGAAATGTTATGGGACCAAACTAGGCTCTCTGAATACGGATGGCAGGGCAGTTTTGGGGCCTCTGATAGTGGGACCAGGTTTTATCCCTAGAGCAGGAACTGATTTTTTGGAGCCCATTCACTGTAGAGGAACACCTTGCTCAGCCTTGATAAAGGGAGTGGGGCTTCGTCCTGACTCAGCTTGATATCCCAGATTTTGTTGACTCCCTATGGGTGATCTCACCCTCACTGAGAAGTGGATAGGGTGGTGGTGGGGGCAGCCGAAGTGTTAGTGGGACAAGAAGATGGAAGGATGACTGGCTGGTATGTTAAAAAAAAAAAACAAAACTTTTAAATAAAATACAGGAAAAAAAAACAGATTTGAAAAGCCTAGAGTTTTAAAATGGGTTTACAATATATCTGTACCAAAAATGTTTTAAAAGACATGATAATAATAATCAATATTAAGCATTCCAAGGCAGAAGGAGTTGTATTTGGCAGTTTAGATGTGGCTGAATTTCTTTTTAAGAACCAGTTTTATATTCTCAGAAACAACTGTGATACATTTCTTCTGATACATTGACTATAAAGTATAGGGGAATTATGTGCTCTTCCATTGTAAATAATTGTCCTGCCTACTAGTTTAATAAAAATACTGATTGGCTGAAGGCACTCAGGAAGTGTGGGCGGGGCTACCAGACTAAGGAAACTCTGGGAACAGGAGAACAGAGCAGAGATGACGAAATGACACAGAGAAGCCATGGAGACACCACAATGAGGTGCCAGCAGATGCAGAGGAAAGAAGATGAAATGCTACTCTGAGAAAAGGTACCGAGCCTTGTGGCTGAGCTGGTGGATAAGAGTCATGGGTTAGTTTAAGAGCAAGAGCTAGCTACTTACATGCCTGGGCCCCAGGTCAATCAGCATAAAGTTAATACAAGCCTCTATGCGTTTCAGTGGGACTATGGGACTGTGGGTCTGAAAGTCTAGGCCAGGAGGTGAGGCCAAAAAGTCCAGGCCAGAAACCTCATACAACAATAAAGTTAAATGTTTGTTTATGATATTTAAAATGTATTAATTTTTCCTGAAGAATTTTATTATGTAAGTGTTTAATTTGAAATCTCAAATAACAAGTACTTAATTACTTTTCTGTTAGTACAATAGACTAATTAGGCAAAGCAGGGGAGAATGGGTTTGCATTGGCTTACAGCTTCAGAAGTTACTGTCCAGCACAGCAGGAAGACATGGCAGCAGGAACAGCCAGCCAACCTTGCAGTCAGGATGCTGGCTGATCACATTTTATTCACACATATGAAGCAGACATTCCAAATATCTTTCAGGATTTTAAAAGACATTTGTTATATTTATATTTCCTCCCTAGGAAACTGAGCATTGTAGATGAAATAAAAATCTATGCTATATCTGAGCAATCACCAGCCCCGCTACAAGTGCAGAAGAGATTTGCAGTTGCAATAAATTTATTTTACAAAGTCCCCATGAAAACCAAGAATTGCAATCACTACAGTTTCAGTTCTGGATCCCAGTGTGACAAAAATTTTTTAGATAAAAGATTTTATACTCCCCAGTCCTCTGGTACTCAGTTTAGTCCTAAAAATAATCAGCAATGCAAGGCCAATGTAAAGAAGGAAGTAACTAAACATGAAGTGTTGGAGTATTTTCCTCTTAAATGTTCATTAAGACTATTTAATACAAATGTACCAGTTAATTTCAAGGCTATTTAATATCCTGCATTAGCAATGATTTGTAGCAAATGCTCTGTCCGACACATATTCTAAGTAACTGTGTTAAGATTTAATGAAGTAACATTTGATATTAAGGTACTCTGTGGGTTGTTTCCGTTTGCTGCTTGAATTATTCTTATTTCAAATAGTATTCAATTAGTTCTCCCTAAAGGGGAAATGTAATGCACAAATAATTTTCTACATGCAATTCCAATTAATAGCTTTAATCAACAAAAAAATTCACTAAAAATGTTCAGAAACTCAGCATGTATATTGAATTAGAATCTAGAAATTAAATGTAATATAAAATATATTTCTTGAGAATATTTTTGTGCTTTAGGACCTTTATATTACAATTTTCAAAGGAGAATTACACCAATACATTTTCACAGAAGTATAACTATAAATACATGTATTGAAAATTAGTAAAATACCAACTGTAGTAGTGGGTTTTCTTGGTTCCTGGGCGGTCAGAGGCCCAGACCCTGTAGCGCCAGACCTCTTAATTGCCCGCGACTGCTGCTCAGGCCCCCAGAAATGACTCAGACACTTATATTAACTTTATGCTGTTTGGCCTATGGCTCAGGCACATTGATAGCTAGCTCTTACATCTTAAACCAACCCACTTCTAGTAATCTGTCTGCCACGTGGCCCGTGGCTCACCTGTGTTCCTTACATGTTACTCCTTGGGCGGCTTGTCCGATCTGCCTGACTCTGCCCTGCTTCTCTCCTACCTATGCTCTGAATTCTTCTCCTACTTTTTCTATGGTGCCTGTCATGGCCCAAACAGCTCCTTTATTTAAAGACTGATATTCACAGCATACATAAAGACATTCCCACATCAACCAACAAATACTATTATTTAATAAAATTTATGTTTATGATGATAAATAATATATTTGTGTACATATGGGCATATATATGAATAAATATACACACATATGTGGATAGATATTGTTAGCGCTTGAGTGTGAAATATTTACCACAGGCTCTTGTGTTTAAATACTTGGTCTTCAGCTGAGGGTATTGTTTACCCCTGGAAGTAGGGCACAGTTGGGTGGTTGGGCAGTTTGTTTTATGGATTATTACTTAGAACCAATTCTAACCAATCTTTTCACATCTTTGTTACATCTCCAGCTTGTAACAGTGGCTTCCCTGCATTTCTGTCAAGGAATCTTCCTGCTATACTTTCATCTTCAGCTTTGATTGGATCCCTTTAACCCAGGGCTTCTCAACCTTCCTAATGTTGACACCCTTTAATACAGTTCCCCATGTTGTAGCGACTCCAACCACAAAATCATTTTTGTTGCTACTTCATAACTATAATTTTGCTGTCTTTATGAATTTTAATGTAAGTCTCTGTGTTTTCCAATGGTCTTAGACAACCCTTGTGAAAGGGTTGCTCTACTCCAAAGGAGTCATGACCCACAACATAGATTGAGAACTACTGCCTTGAACCTTAAGTTGAGTGAACTGCTTCTTTCTTAAATTGTTTCTCATGGATTTGTGATAGCAATGAGAAAGGCAGTAATTGTGTAAATACATTATACAAATTGTGCATAACTGCGTGTATACATTTATCTATACATATGTGTATAAAAATGCACACGTACACACACACACACACACACACACACAAAGTTGATATAAAGATAGATGATAGTGACACGTTTAAATGCATGCTATTCTTCACTCTTTACCTAGAGGCTTCATGGGTTGAATTGATGGTGACATTTTCTTTTCTTCCTTTAGTATGCTCTCTTATGACAGGAGTGAGTCAGTCTGTCCATTCTGTACTTTCTAAAAGCAAGCCCTGACCCAGAGGCAATGTAACTCATATTTAAGATGGATAAGTGAATAAACGCAGGCCATTTGGGTTTTGATGTGTGTTGCAGCTTCCCTCAGCACCCCTAAAAACCACCCATTTTCATATTTCATATTTATTCCAAAGTATAAGTAAAGTGAAAGAAATATGATTCTTTACATTTGAAAAAAATTCAAATTTTTAACTTTAAATGCATTTCTTGAGGCCTGGAAGATTCCTGTTGAATCCTGAATTTATTCCATTCTGCTTTTGTCTACATATTATTCTCCAGATTAAATCTGTTGCTTCTTTTATTTGTATTTCTCTGGAGTTCTGTCTTTTATACCCGAGACTAAATGCAGCCTTTAGGACTTAAATTAACATGAATTTCTTGCCTCTCATGTTTACTATGTTGGATGATAAGCAATAATACCTCCAACTAGGTGATAACACTGCAGCTCTAGATTTATTAATAAGCATAATGAAAACACAATCCTCTTCTTTACAATGCCCACCCAACTGGAGAGTCTATATCAGAACTATGCCAGTAATGAATTTTAAATTATGTTTTTTAGAATGGAAGCAGATAAGAAATCCCACTTGGTTTTTAAAAAGTATGCTCTGTTTTACTTTGTTGTTTCTTGAACTATTAGACAGATTTAATTGAAAAACAGACCTTTCATTGTAGCATCAGAAACATAGTGGTTTTGTAAGAAGCAGTGCATATTAAAAACACAAACGCCTTTTTCAATATGCAAAAAAATCACTAGATTCTTTTTCTGCTATAAACTAATAGCTAGTTTTATCAAGATCATTTGTAACAGCACAGTACATTCATCACAGTTTCAAAAACAAATGTGTTTATATCTACAGAATATTATTTCTTTCTAGAAAACACATGAAGTACTTGGATTATTTTCAATAAACTGCTAGCCTTTGCACCAAGCTTTCCTAGCCTTAAAAATACTTAAGCTTGGACAAAGTAATATTTGTAATAAAGGACATTCTTACGCATCATAGTAAGATGTGTGTTTTCTTTAGTTACTAACTGAAACATAGAAATGTGTCTCCCAATGACAAATATCCCATTAAAGGAGCCAGATTAACGTTTGTTAAAGTTTATCCTATCCAGACTTAGAGTTGTATGATATTCCTTGAATATTTATATTAAAGCATTCCTTCCTGACCTTTTATTATTATATAATACATACAACTATTTGGATGTCCTTTCATCAATCCATATTAATATGTCAACAGTAAGTGAGCAAATATGCTGTAATTGGTCATGTATGCAAAGCTTTCAAAGTATATTGCTGCCTTCTTATAGTGTATCCTGACTTTATAATGTGAAAAATAAAAAAATTATTCTACTTCTATTTATTTATGAATTCTTATACCAATACAAGCAAATATTTAATTGCTGTGTAGCAAAATGGATCAAAGGAAATGAGGAAAGAGGCACTGGTCCCTCTATTGTTGGTGGAAGTGTAAACTAGTCACTGTGGAAATCAGTATGGAGGTTTCTAAAAGGACAAAAAAATAGAACAACCACGTGACTTGACTGGACCCAGATGACTTTGTAATTCTACGAAGATACTCCCACACTCATTTCACTGCTGATCTGTCACAATGTTAAGACATGAAATCAACCTACTTGTACATCACAAGAGGTACAGATAACAAAAATATAACTTATATAGATTATTCAGCCATAAAAAATTTGAAGGAAAATGGATGGAACTAGAAAACATTACTTTATTGAGCTAAGACAGGCTCAGAAATATAATACTATATATTATCTTTAATGTAGATCTTAGATTCTAAATGGTTAAATGTGTAAATATATGCCTAAGAAAATAAGGTAAAGACCAAGAAACTAAAATGAGGCCCATTGACTAGAAAAATCTAAACATCAGGAAGGATTACAGTGCCCGGGAGTGTAATCTGCAGGTTTCAAATTCTTTCTTCACTCTCTTGCCAACTCCATCTCGTGTTTCTCAAGACGTGCTGAGCACTGGGCTGAGCTCCTGATCCAGCCAAGATCAGAGGAGGAGAGTCCGTATGAGTATGGGGATAGGAATTACGAAGAAAATTCCCACATTGATGGCTGGCTGGAGCTCTGGGGACATCATTGAATCAAGAACAGCCACTGGAGATCCATCAGGAAAAATAGGCCCTCCAAGGGTAGGCAACTGTTAACTGGCGTGGGCAGTATGTGGAGCCTCTGAGGGGTAGGATCAGACTGTGTTCCTATACATGAGTTTGCATTTTGGAGCCCGTTCTCTGCACCTAATCCAGACTTGACATTGGGATGAGGAAATCGGACTTGCCTGGAGTGGATGTGGCATGCTAAATTGACCCACTTTGGGATTTCTTGCCCTTTTGGGGGAAGGGATTGGGGAAGATGGGGGATGGGGATGGGGAGGCTGAAGGCTGATTAGGAGGGATTGGGAGGAGGTAAGGGACAGGGATACATCGGTAAAAAGGACATTTTTTTTATTATTATTATTGGAAAATAATAAAATGAGGAAAAGAGAAAGTGAGGCCAAGCACTCCCATGCCTCAGTTCCTCCTCCACAGCCTATCAGAGCAGCAAAGCAATCCTTAGTTTTCTTTCTCTTTACTCTATATTATGCCATCTGCAACAAATATAAAATTGATCGTAAATCTATGATTCCCATGTAATCGTATTTTGTATTAAATTGAAACTTGTCCTGTGTGGTGATATGTACTTAACAAAGTGAGTCTGGAGTATCAAGGAGTCGACCAGTGAGCCAAGTGAAGAGGTCAGGAACTGATGACCCACACCTTTAATCCTAGCTTTAGAAGCGTGGAAAGGAAGAGAAGATTTTTTTGATTTATCCAGACATTTCTTTGGTGGACAAAGGAGAGATCAGTTGGAATCAGAGGATTTCGTGAAGACTGGAGTTGGCAAGTGAAACCTGGCTGTGGTTTGTTTCTCTATCTCTGATATTCCAGCTTTCCCCCAATATCTGGCTCTAGGTTTTCATTTTATACCAAATAGAATTTGTGCAATTCAAAAATATTCTACTTTTTAAGAGTAAATAACTATAATTATACTTAATGTCTAATTCCATATGGAGACCATCAATCTTAGAAAATATTGACCTCTTAAAGTTAGAAAGCTTATGCAGGTTCTGTATAGGGTAATGTGCACTCTAAACATAATAATAGTGTTTCCTGACTGAGGGAACAAAGATGAACTCAGAATAGGAAGCTGCAAGGCACTTTTTGGCTTTGGGAGAAATATTACAGATAAAAGATAATTTAAAATCTATCTTAGCATTCTAAAAAAGAGAAACATCCAAAAAGAGATACATAATAAATATGTTTAAGACTATTTTTCATTATGTTATCTTTAAGATATTTAGGAATGAAGAAAGAAATATAAAAAAAAGTTACAGGATGCTTCTAAAGAAAGACTGTGCTGGAAATTTTAAAAGATTTTTTTGCATTTTCCTCTCAGGAAGCTGTTGCAAAATACTTTAGGTAGATATTGAGACCTTTCTATTGTATGTATGTTATGCTCACATTTGAATGTTAATGCAATTCATAGAAGGTAAATATTATGAAGTCACAAAAGCTCTTATATATGACAATTGTACTGAAAGTGGATGACAGCCATGATCACTAGCTAATTTGATATCTCTTCTTTAATAATTCAGTAAAGTAAGTTAACTCATTCAACTTGTATATGAATGGCTTCTGTGTTTCTGCTGGCTCTTCAAGTATTCAACCACATATATTTCACCATCACAGGGGGTGAGAAATGGTACAGTTCTAGTGAATTCTAGTCAATAAAACTGAGACAGGAGAAATCTCCACAACTCTTCTGGAAGTAATTCCTAGATGCTATAAAAACCTTTTCTGTGTCTCTGTCTATGTCTTCTTGGTGTCTGATGTGGATTAATTAGTCAAATTAAGATATCAAAAAGAAACATATAATTCATTTGCCAAGTCTCTAAAATTCTGTATTGTATATAAAGGGCTTTTCAAAGATTTAAACAAGTTGGTGTCTACATTCTTATTCTTTAAATAAATAAACTTATTTTTAAAAATGATCTCCCATGTACAAGTAAAGATTTTGAGAAGGGCATTGATCATGGGCTAGCATGAACACAGTATGAGCAGAGGTTTTCATCCTGGAGACAGTGGATGAGTGATATGGAAGTACTGCCATTGAAAATAAACGAAAACTGGAAAGAAACACAGAAGTGGACATTTGCCTAGAGCCCTAGAGCGCATCCCCAAAGAGGTCCCACTTGTATTTGGATTGCTAGAATGACTGGTGTGAGCTATTTCATTAGATTACGGTTACTTACAGCAGTCACTGAGATCTAAAACATAGTGTAAAGATACGCATGTTGTTCTAAATTTCCCATCATTCTATGGAACAAAGAGGCTGTGTATGTGTTTGGAGAGAATTTGTAAGTGTGCTGAAGATAAGATAACATGCACATTATTTTTAATGTCTAGCGATAATGCTAGTAATGAAGACATGAGTCAGTATTTTATGTTCAGTTACAGAGATAACACTAGAGGGTATATGTTATATTTTTTATTTTTTAATTAAAAAAATCTCCCATACTCATCACTTCTCCCCTCACTCTCCTTCCCCCAGTCTTCCCTCCACCATACACACCTTTCCCCATCTCATCACCCCTATCCATTTCCAGAGAAGGCAAGGACTCCCAAGGTGAGTCAATTCAGTCTGGCATATCCAGTTGAGGTATGTCTGAGTCCCTCCCCCAGTATCAAGGCTGAGAAAGTTGTTCCCCTACAAGGTATGGACTCTCAGAAGCCAGTTCATGCACCTCGAATAAATGCTGGTCCAACTGGAAAAGGCCCTACACACTGCCCAGGCCTTTTGACTGTCATCTGTTAAGAGAGTTTAGATCCATTCCATGAAGGCTCCTCAGCTCTCACTTCAGAGTCTGTGAGCTCCCAATAGCACTGGCCAGCCATCTCTGTGGGTCTTCCCATCATGATCCTGGGCCCCAGCTCATGTAATCTCCAGTCCCTCTCTTATAAGAATTCTAAAACCCAAATTTAAATTAGGAAAAATACTGACCACTATAACATGATTTTTGAAAATTTACAGATGCTTTGAGATAATATATACATACAGGATTTAAATATACATTACATAATAAAATTCAGCTTTTAGCAAAAAGCTTATTTAGTCACAGATAAATAAAATATATGAGATTAACCAATGCATGGGATTTATTTTAGCTTCTTAAGATCTGAGACTTCTTTCCAGCCCCATAATTACTACCAGTTTTGTTTGTTTGTTTGTTCGTTCTTTTTTTGAGACAGGGTTTCTCAGTGCAGCCCTGGACTTCTTGGAACTCAGACCAGGCTGGTCTCCTTGATCTCAATCATCCTCCTGCCTCTGTCTCCTAAGTGTTCGAATTAAGGGCATGTGCCACTACCTCCTACAGTGGTTTAGCTTCTTTCCCTGTGCTATGATAAAATACTCTGACATAAGCAGCTAAGTGGAGAAAGGGTTTATTTCAGATCACAGTTGAAGAGTACAGTTGCTCAATACCAGGAAGTCAAGACAGCAAGGCCTTGAAGCAGTTGGTCATGCTGCAGCACAATCAGAAAGCAGAATAACAGAGCAATGTACCTGCTTGTGTGCAGCTTTCTTGATTCTTGTTCTGCTGGTTCAGTCCCTGCCCAGGGCGTGGTGCCAGATACCTTTAGCATGTGTCTTCTTACCTCAATTTACACGATCAGCATTATTCCTAAAAGCATGACAGAGACTAACCAGTCCCTAATAAGTATGTTTGGAGACTTATTTCCTTAATGACTCCAAACACTGCCAGGTTGACAATTAACAGGAAATATCACAAGATTCAGTTAGAGATAATATGGACATGATATACATAGAGTAAAACTCAAATGGCAATTTATAAAATAATGCCAAAAATATATAGGTTGAATTAATCCAACAACATTTATAATCAACTGTCTTTTAGCAGCTTTTAGTAAGTCATTTGCAGTCAAGAAGCTTAAGGATAAGACAATAATATACAGTATCCAGACATTGTTTGGTTTTTTCCATCTTTATGTGGCTTATTTATTTATTTTACTCTATTTCTTTTTTAAGGGTTTTCTCTACCTTTTCTTTTCTTTCTCTAAGCCTATGTATTTATATTTTCAACACACTCTAAACTACTTAGACTTTTTACAAGAAACTGTCTTCACTGTATATTAATTTCTTAACTTTTTCTGTTTCTGACCACATCTTTGCTTGGCTAAGGTGATTGACTCCACCCAGATTCTTCTATTTCTTTCCATTTTGAACACACCTTTAATCTACCAAGGATTCTTCTATTTCTTTCCATTTTGAACACACTTTTGATCTGCCAAGGATTCTTCTATTTCTTTCAATTTCTGAACACACCTTTAATCTGCCAAGGTTCAAGTTTGGTAGGATGGGTGGATGGCTTCACCAAGCTCCTAGTCTAATTTTATAGAATTTATCTTTTTAGCCCAGGTACTCTGGGAAATTTTAGGGTCCATATGATTACCAAGAAAGCTTTGCCATCTGCTGCTCATTAACTCCATTCAAGTATTAGGCAGCAGGGCCTCTTAAAACACTCACAAGTGTTTTGCCTCTAAGGCTGAATTAGGAAGCTTTTCTTTAAAAAGCCAAGCCTCTGCTTGCCTCCAGCAAACAGAGCTTATCCAAGAAAATATCACCACTAAGAAGCTATCTTTGACTCTATTTTCTTTTTGTCCTTATTAACAGAAACCTTAATTCCACCATATAGAGTCCTTTGCTTACATCTAGGCTCAGGAACTGGCCTTGTTCACGTTAAGTTGCATGCAGCAAACACACCATTTTATAATTTAATCCCATAAACCACTCAGTTTTTTTACCATGGGCCACTTCAGAGCCACAACTTGGAAGCTGCTTTGGCCTTTGTTTCTATGTTCTAGACCATTTTTTAAACCTTCTCTAGCTTTATATGGGTATATATCATGTATATGCCCCATGTTGGGCTGCCATTTGTAGTAGGAGGCATCTGGCCTGGACTTTTGGGCCTAGCCTCAAGGTTTAGGCCCCACAGACCAGCAGACCCACAGTCCTACAGAGACACACACAAATGCTTTCAATAGTTTTAGGCTGATCAGCCTAAGGCCCAGGCATACAACTTGCTAACTCTGTACCCTTAATCTAACCCATGACTTCTATCCTGTTCAGCCATGTGGCTCAGTACCTTTTCTTAGAGCAGCATAGTTGTCCTCTGCTTCTTCCGGCTTTTCTCTGCTCTGTGCTTCCTGTTCTCAGAGTTTTCTTAGTCTGGTAGCCCCTCCCACACTTCCTGCCTGCCTTCGGCCAATCAGCACTTTTTATTAAACCAGTGGGTGGGACAATTATTTACAATATAACAACATAATCTCCCACAAACCTTCTTTGTCTTTCCACTGTGTGGTCCTAGGAATTGAACTCAGGCCACCAGCCTTGCTGGCAAGTTTCTTCACAACTGTGATACAGTGCCAACTTCATTATGAGTTTAAATAATTGATTTCTCAGAAAGATTTTGTAAGCCTCTATATCAGGGTACATTTGAGAAGGACTTAGTGAGACATCTTCTACTCACTCTCACTCTACCTTGCTTTCATCTTCCGGTACATAAATTGGAAACTTTTGGTCATGGAACATATCCATTGTTTCGGTTACTTACTAAATTTTCTACCCAAGAGTATCTTCTGTCCTATTGATGAATAACAAAATAAATGACCTTAAGTTAGAAGAAGGATATGGTATGGCTTGCTCCACATCCATTGAGAGAAATGTACACAAAGTGAGTAATAAATGTACAAATGTGGCTTTAATAAGTGGGTACTCAAATATTAGATTTTCAAGGCTTCAATTACTAAAGAAAAGAAAAAATATGCATATAGACAATGAGAATATAGACAAAGATAAAATAGATAATGACAGTTGAAAGATGAGATGATAGAGAGATTGATATAGTTTTTTATCTGTGTGAGAATTAATGTTCTTTCAACATACACTTTGGTCATATTCCTATAGGATTATTCTTGCTGGGATGAAGCACCTTGGCCAAAAGCAACTTGAGGAAGAAAGGATTTTTTTTCTCATGTTCCATGTAGCTGTTTATCATTAATTTCAGCAAGGACAGGAACTCAACATAGGGCAGAAACCTAGAGGCAGGAGCTGAATACAGATGGCACAGTGTGTGTTGCTTACATGCTTGCTCCATATTTCTTGCTCAATCTGCTTTTTCTTTTAAAGAGTCTAGAGCCCAGCTGTGGTGCCACCCACATTTGGCTGGGCCCTTCCCCATAAATTGCCAGTTAAGAGAGTATCCTACAAGCTTTGTACAACCTGTATTATGGTGGAGTTTTCTTCATTGAACTTTCCTCTCTTCAGATGACTTTAGCTTATGTCAAGATGAAATAAACAGGTCAGCTCAATCATAGTTCTAATTGTCTTAATAAAAGTTTATTATCTATGGTTTATTAAAACAAAACAGTTAAGAAATTAGTCTAAGGTTGGTTGTGATTGGAATTAGATTTTACCTAAGGTTCTTTACCTAGGAAAAAGAGAATCTCTTTTTATCACTTTCTTCTCATAGTCCACTTCTTAAAAACATTGCCAGAAATTTTACTTTGGCTTATAATAGAGATGTATGTGCATAAGTACAAACAACACACATACATGTACACATACAACATATATAAAGCATATATTTGGTTAGGAAGAAGAGAAGGAGTTATTTTTTCACATAGACATTTGGTTAATAATTTTACAGAGAGACAGTTTTAATGTAAAGATGGTCATATTTTCCCAGTTGCCTAGTTAAATTATATTTTCTAAGACACATTATAATTATCTCTACACTTCTTATGAGATGATTATCTGACTGCCTTCATAACAAGTTCTACTATCAATGTCCTATTTTTTAAAACACTTTTATACTTTATGAAAAAAAAATCCTCCAAGAAGAAAGATTTGTCTAAATCTGTCACTTGGAATTTATGTCCTTACATCTCCCAAAAGTACAACTAGTAATTTTCTATGTTTATACCTATATTATTTCCAATTCTTATAATTTTAAATATCCTCCTGAAGAAGAGATATGACTTGAGAATCCACAGTAAACATTACATGTTGTAATTTTAAAATATTATATTCCCTCAACAAGAAGCTTTAAAAACTCTAGCTCCACAGGTATACAATTTCACCTTTAAAATTCAATCCTGGCAAAAATGGGAATCCTATTTCAAAAAAAAAATGTGTACTTATAAAGAGCATTATCATTGTAAACAATACACTCTCCTAAAATTAGCATCTGTTTAAATGCTACCATACTTTATAAATGGAAATAAAATAATCACATGTATAAAAATTTCCTACATGGTCATATTGAAGGTTGGTGTTAATTACAAGTCATTCTCACTTAAAAATTGGAAGTTAAATACCAAGATTTGCCACTATTTTAGAAGATCCACAAGGGTTCTTGCTTTAATTCAGTTTATAACCGAAGGACCTATGGAGTGGAGAGAATCTTAAGTGTGAGCTGCCTGAGATAGTATGGTAAGGAATAGCAAGACTATCATGAGGCTATATGTTATAAGTACAAATATAAAAACATGTTGGGGAGTAGAAACTCTGTGTACATGAGCCAGAGGTTAGACAAACACTCACTAGTAAAGTTACAGGCATGAGTTTAACATAAAAATATAATCTAGAAAACTTGATAATCAAAACCAGATCTGAGTGTATAATCATTTGTCTGACCTTAATTATCCCATTGCTATAATTAAGTTCACATAAACTAGGCATGTAAAAAATGTTCATTTAGCCATGGAATTTGATTTGGCTGCTGTGAATACTGTTGATAGAACTGTGTGGCTGCTAACCAAACTATGAACTAACTATTGTCATTTTAAGTAGAACCTTTAAGTAGAAAGCCTAAGTAAAATTTATTTTACCATTTTATTTAAAAACATATAAAGAAATTATGTTTCAAAATGTTATCACTGTATGGTACAGAAGCTCATGGTCATTCAAAAGAATCTGAACCTTTCTGGGTTGAGGTTCCTAAAAGTCATTCTCTTAGGAGCATATGGACAACTATCTAAGGTCCTAAAGTGAACCAAAATAACAACTTTATTGGGTATATCTACTGTCTTAGTCATTGTTCTATTGCTGTGAAGAGACACTATGACCAAACATGAAATACATGAAAACATTTAACTGAGAACTTGCTTATAACTCTAGGTGGTTAGTCCATTATTATTGGGGCACAGAGCATGGCAGTGTGCATGATGCTGAAGCAGTAGTTAGGAGCTACATTCTGATTCATAGGTCAAGGGAGAGAGCAGAGCAACCTGGGCCTAGCATGGTAAGCTAAGTCCATGAAGGCTACCCCTACTCAAAAAAAGGCCACATCTCAAATCTTTCTCAAATAGTGTCATTTTCAGGTTACTAAATATTTAAATATATGAGTACAACCACTATACATACAGAATATGGGTGAAGAATTACTGACATTAACATGGTCAACTTCATATGGCAACACTGGAATATCTTCCATGTATGATGTATGCATACATGTAGCATGTATGATGGC